>CP116447.1:68005508-68368008 GCA_028216015.1 Quercus dentata | reverse complement strand
CAATCAAAAGAACAAACCTTGGTCTAAGTTAACATCCACCATCAGAATTTTACAACTGATCATTGATGCAAGTATATATCCATTCACACTTTGAATATTCACCTTGAACTATTTTTCTATCTTTCCTTAGTCACGATTAATTAGAAAACAAGTGATCTAATTAACCCTAACAGCTAAACAACCCAAGACAAGTGCTAAAGGTTTAATTTAGTAGCAGCCTTAAGAATTAGAGAGATTGATGAAACAAAACAACACAAGCACAAGCGGTAGTATTTAATTTAGTCGAGCATTCTTCCTAAGATCTAATAATTTCTGATGCAGAAAATCGTTAAATCTTGGTTGCTTCACAAATTAAAGAGATCAAACAATTACGGATTTGATATCTAACCTAGTAGTAGATTGCAACGAATAATAAACTAGCAGGCTTCCTAGTAATTAAACGAGACAATCATGAATATGGGTATAGAAGAACATCTGATATCAAAGCATAAAATTGAACAGTAAAAACAAATTAGATCTCACAATTTTATTGATTCTAAGGCTTCCATTTCCTTCGACCAAGTATAAAAGTTTAGCCACGCAAGGCCATGATGAAAACTCGAAGGAGAAGTTAGAGAAGAGGGGAGAGAGATGTCTGTGTCAAGTCTGATTTTTCCTCTCCCTTTACACATATTCCCCATTTTCCAAGCCTACTAGATCTCCTAAAAATATTCTAAATATTATCCTAAAATAACAACATCCAAATATGACTAATTAAAGAAAAAAAAAAAATAGAGTCCTAATATAACTAGGAAAGTGGTGTTTTTAGCTGGAAATTTCATGCACCAGATTTGGAAACTTCCGAAAATAAACCGCATTAGATCCGCAGCGTATTAGAATTGTAGGCTAAGGAATGTTCCAGAACATCAATAGTGCAGGTGTAGCAAATTCAATCTTGATTTCGACCTTGATGTGGTGAGTATCTCTCAAAACTTGAAACATGAAAGTTGTAGAGCTTTTTCTTGGTGTTCTATAGCATCTTGAATCATCTCAATCAGAGCTCGTGTGAGAGGGTTATGCCTAAATTACGAAGCGATATTGAAATTGTCTAGAATCGCCCAATTAGCTTCGTTTTGCACTTAATGCCTCTATTTGCATCCTAAATCAAAATATAAGAATAATGAGTACATTTAGGCACCAAATAAGTATAAAAGACTAAACATTAAGGGAGAAAAATATGACATTTTGCATTTTCATCAAAAACCTTGACATCCGATGCACTTTGGTCCGGAGGGAATAGTGTCTTGATCGCCATCCTTAGCATCCTTCTTTCCTTTGTTTTGGCTCTTGAAATGAGAAGAATTGGATTGCTTACAGTCCTTGTCAAATCCTTTCGCATTGGCATTCTTCATGAACTTCTTGAATTGCCTAGCGATGTAGGATTTCATCTTGGAATCTTCATCATTGAAAGGCTCATTGGTCTCATTGCTTTTGGCCTTCAATGCCATGCTCTTGTTTTTTTTTTTTTTTTTTTTTCATTTTTTTTCCTTTCCCAATTCTAGTCAAACCTAATTCATAGTTTTGTAAGTTGCCAACCAACTTCGTCAAAGGAATAGAGTCAATATCCTTTGATTCTTCAATGGCGATAATCTTGGCATGAAATCTCTCAGGCAGAGACCTTAGCACCTTTCTTACAACCTTGGCTTCGAGAATGGTTTCTCCAAGATTAAAGACTGAGTTGACTATGTCCTTGAGCTTGGCATAGAACTCATCAAAAGACTCATCCTTATCAATTTTTATCTCCTCAAAGCTAGTAGTGAGCCTTTGAAGCTTTGAATCCTTGATGACCTTAGTCCATTCATAGGTTGTCTAGAGGATAGTCCATGTTTCCTTAGTAGTTTTAGTAGAGGATATCTTCTTGAACTCCTCATTGGTGACCGCACTGAATAGAGCATTCAATGTTATGCTATTGAAGTTTATCGCTTTGATCTTGGCATCATCCTAATCAGCTGGCGCTTCCTTTGGCTTAGTCTAGCCAATCTCCTGAGCTTGCCACACCTTTTCATCTAAAGACTGCAAGAAAACTCTCATGCGTACTTTCCAGTATGCATATTTAGTGTCATCAAACAAAGGAGGTATAATAAGTGATTGTCCTCTATTCATGACAAATAGGGGTCAATGGATCACATAATAAAGATTAATCCTAATCAGAGTGTGCCCACTTTGATACCACTTGATAGGCCAAAAATGTATTGACCGCTTTAGGAAATTAATCAATTAATTAGCCAAGTGAAATTAATTAGATTTAATTTCATGCAATAAGTGTGGTAGCACAAACAAATCACCAACTAAGTTAAATGTAACGGAAAATAAATTTGATACAAGTGATTTGTTTACGAATGGGGAAAATCACCAAGGCAAAACCCCACCGGGTGAATTTAAGGTCACCATTCCCGAGAATCCACTATTATCAAAACAAGTGGTTACAAGTAAAAGGAATCCTAATACCTAATACCAACCTACAGTTGAACCTTTACCCCAATACCTAATTGGACTTGTGATGTAGCGGCAATCTCTCATTTCAATGCACGAATCCTAGTATGTGACTAACTAATGATGTACGAGATCCCAAGACATGACTAACACACCAACTTGAGGAAGATGTTGGCTGCAAAGTTCTTGATTCATCCGACGATGAAGATCGAAGCTCCTTAGTTACAAAACTCTTGGCACAAAGACGCAGTAGCTTCTAGAGAGAATATGATGAATTAGGACAAATTCTTTCTCCGGTCACAATTTGCGTGCACAATGACTTTGCATTAAGTTGCATCCCTTGCATCACCTTTGACGGCTCTTAAAATAATCCTTATATATGTCTAGGGTTGTGAGAAAAGATACCCTACACAAATACACTTGGATATGCATGAATTTAGATTTGGAAATCTGAATTTTGTAATTCTCGATAGATACAACTTTTGTCGAGCTGCTGTTGAGCATCAGCATTAAACCTCGATAGATATGATCTGTCAAGCTATATGTCGAGTTTTTATGAATAACACTTCTTCACTTGTTTCTTGGACAAATTTGCAAGGCTTCAATACTAAACTTGAACTCTTATTTCTTGAAGTACTAAACCCATCCTAGATCTACCCAATTACAAGTAAAGTGCATTTTGTCAAATGATTAGCTAATTTACATAACATATGTTTCTAACAAGTCTCACATATGTCCTAACATACACTATGTGGAAAAGTGACTGGGTATTTTCTAGTAGTCTCTAAGCTTGCTTTGCTAACATAATTCTCTATCCACAAAAAGTCCCAATAGCCCAACTAACACTTTCTCCTATTTCTTTTTTTGACTCAAGAGAGAACTATATTAATACTATAAAGAAAATATGGTCCTAGGAATTAGTCTGGGAGTTAATCAAAAGAGCCAACATAGTGGCCATCAACACTAGGAACCAAGCCTTTGGTAGTCCTCTAACAAAGAAATTGCCCCTTTTAGAATTGTAATGGGGTGATGGGACTTATCCTTTGGTAGAGCCAAAAATTTATCTTTGAGGGGCTTAATTTAAAATATACTTATTGATTTTTTTTCCTTTCTACATACTACATATTATTTTATATATAGTAATATAAAAACAATTATAAACATAGTTTAAAATGTGTTGGGGACGTTTTGCAACAAAGGGCAAAAATGCAGGATTAGCTCAAATCTCCCTTTAGGTTCTTTAGAAATGTTTATTTGTGGAGAATCAAGTCCAAAATGCATAATGTATAGAAAACAAAGGCTAATGGTGTTTTAACAAGAGAGAAATCAAAACACCAATAACAAAAATGCTGAAAATTGCATAAAAACACAACAAGTTCAAAACTACCCATAGTTAACAAGAAGAGGAAATTGACAGAGGCTGTGAGTAAAAGAGAGAAGGTTCCCCTGTACCCATATTTCCACCCCTAAGCTTCAGAATTGTGAGGGCGTTAGCTGGTTGAATGAGCTTTTGTTCCAAAGTTTCAAATCTATGGGGCAAATCGTAGTTGGTCTATTTTTGAGTTGAAGAGAGAGTTTTATATTGAATTTGGGGTGTTGCTAATGACTAGTTTTTGGACAGAGAGAGCAGCTTTGGTCCTCCTAAGTGCTATTTCCATGATTTGGTGTAGTTTGCTTTATGCTTAGTGAAAGTTCAATTAGTGTGTCAAACACTAATGAATGTTTAGACCCCCAAATTTAATAATACCAATATAAGCTTATACATAAACAATATATGTGCGGAATGATGTATATAAGCTATAACCAAATAGGTACACTCTAAACCATAATTAATCACAAACATAATAGTAATTAAAAGGTAAAGAGTAAGGGAAGAGAGATGCAAACACAGAGATAACACCAGCACGTGTTATCGAAGAGGAAATCAAGAACTCGCAAAAACCTCTCTGCCGCCCTCCAAGCGGTCAAATGATTCATTAAAGAATATAGTTGGGATACATGAATAGCAGAAGACCCTCTAAGCCTAATCTACCCAATGCACCTAAGCCTTCCAAACTTCTTGCTCCAACAGGGTTACGCCTAACCTTATCTTCTTTAGCTTCCCGGATCCCGCAATAAGCCCATTGTATCAACCAAGTAAATTGGTCATCTTTGAACTGCTTCCCAAGCACCAAAATACCTCCTTATTGATACGGGTATGATGAGATAAGGATTTGGCAAAATGTACCTTTCAAGGATATGTCAATAGAGAGGGTGAGAGTAGAGGAATTTGGAGAATCAAATGATTAAGAATGGGGATGAGTCAATCTTGTTTTTCTTTAGGGTTTCTCTCTAGAAGCTCTCTACATTTTGTGGGTATAGGGGAATTTATAGTAGTGTATGTGAGGAATGTGAAAAGTTAGTTTTCATCCAAACAAGGCATTCTAGCGACTTAGCCTTGCGATTGGAATGAGTCGCGAGTTTGAGTCATGAGTTAACTGCCTGGCTAGACTGTATATTTTTGTCCTATAGTGCTCCAGCTATTGTGACCTTTTAGTTCCTTGCATGCTTCACACATATACCACTTTAGCGACTTGCCGGTCACAAGTCAATTGCGAGATCCAATCGTGAGATTCCTTTGATTTATACACATCTTGAGTTTTCTTCACACTCTCACACACACAACCCTTACATGATTCTCACCTAAATATAGGGTATTTAATTGTTAAAATACAAGAAAATTTGGCACGGAATAAAGCCAACACATGATCGAATAAATTCAACCTTACAATCTCCGCCTTTGGCTATTCTGTGACAAAACCCTAAAACATACTCTAGACTTGAAATGTGAGTTGGGAATAGTTACCAAAACTCACTCACATCTAACCCTAGAAACCGAGAAGCTCTTGAACCAAATAGACAAGTTTTCCTGAAAACAATAACACAAGATGATCATTGTAAGTAGAAATATTGAAATACATATGGAACAAGCACAATGCGATCAAGCAAGAACAACTATAGCAATAAAGCATGGCTTGACCAAACATGAACAATCATTATAAATAATGATCACAATGACCATTCACACAAGGAATGAACATCCGGCCATACAAGCAAATAAGCTCAATGCAAAATGTTATTTGCATGTCTAACACATAACCGATACAAAAACACAAAGGTATTTGCATCAAGGATACAAGATCCAACAAGGGCACAAGTGTGGAGTACTAAAGAAAATGCATAACATTAACTAAAAGTACTAATAAGCTACAAAGCAAAGGTACAAATCTAAAGCATAGTTTAAATACACAACATAAACCATGATATAAGATAATATAAAGCAAAATATTAAGTATAGGCCTTTTCTTTCTCTTGTTCTTCGCCCCCTATCATGAACCATCTCCCCCTTTTTTTCATGGAACAGCTAGTCCTCATTTTCTTCTGGCTTTCTTTGGATTTGGTCTAATTGAGTTTGGTGAGAAGTGAACCTCGTATTACAATGGATGTGGTGAGAGTGCATGAGAGATGCAAGTCTGAACATCTTGGTGCTTATGTCTTGGATAGATGCCATAATGTTGTCTAACTTCTCATCATAGGAGTGTGAGCTAGAGCGTGAACCACCATGAGGAGTTGGACTATCTTGCTTGACTCCCTTTCGGTTATGACCTATGCTAGCATTGAGAGTACGAATGTTGATTGGTCTTGGCTTAGGGTAGGGATACTCATCTTCCAATGGATGAATGCCTTTGAGCTTCAAAATTTTTGAAATGAGGCAGCAGAAAGGAATGTAGTTCCTTGAGTCAATTCTCTCAACAATTTTACTCAAAATATGGAAGATATGATCGCAAATATCAATCTCTTCATCAAGAATCAAGTCATGAAGGAATAAAGCTTTGTTGAGATTCATGTATCCGGTGCTTGATAGAGGATAGAGGTTATGGAACATGATTGTTGTAAGCACCCTCAATTTTGGAGATAGTGAGTAAACACTAATTGATTTCCCATCGGGAGAGAATTCCAGAGTTAGCTCTAAGAGTTTCTCAAGTAAATCTTCCTCCGGATTCAAGTCATCATACACCGGTGGCTTAGGAAATGTGGGCTGGTTGATGCACAGAATGTTAGCAAGATAGTAAGGTGTCACCGTGAAGTTCTGTCCTCTAACCCAACATTTCAGCTCAACCCCTTTAGAAATGGCATTTGCATAGAATTCCTTCAACATATTTTCATATGGTTCTTCAAAGTTGTTTAGAAGGAAGTTCCAATCCTTGGATGCAAACCATTTTAGAATTTTTGTATAAAGAAGAAAAGCTTGCTCAACTACCCTTTCAACCAACATGGGAGCATCCTGGAAGTAGTTCTCATAGGCTTGAGATGTGGCATATGATCCGAACTTGTTAGCATCATAAAATCCTATCAATGATCGAGTCTTCTTTGACTTAGGAGTGAAGCTATCAAGGTCAATCATTGGTTCCTATCCTTTGCTACTACTTCTTTTCACAACTGATTTCTTGAATGGAGACATTATCAAGCTGTATCTAGTCAAATCAAAGAGCAAGATGAAATGCAAAGGGCAGCAAACTTGATTAGCAATAAGTTAATACCAGCACAATGGACATTGAAATCCAACACTAAAAACAGAAATTTAAAGTGTAATGCAACCAATATTGACATGTTTAGACATAATTCATCAATACATGATAGAATCATGACTTTAAGCATTCAAACATGTCAAATAGTGTGTGTGTGCATCAAATGCAAAGCGTGTGCAAATTAGGGCAAAGTGTAAAAACACATAATCATATGATGTTTCAAAATCAAAGAAACATGAATATCCCTACAACCATTGTATTCCATGGAATCCACAGAAACACAAGAAAATGTCTAGAAGACATTTTATCATGGACATGATATGCACAACACAACACAACACAAACATGGTATAATGCACAAAAGTAAGAAACATACATGAAAAAAAAATATATAAGGCATTATACTACCAAAACCAACAAAACTCATACACCAAACTCAACAAAATATCAACAAACCATATTCTAACGTCATATTTTCAAATCTCAACAAAAACACAAAATCCAAGAAATCAAGGGCTAGAAACATGAAATACTTTGAGAAAAAGAGAAAACCCATACCTTTTCTTAAAGATTGGTGAAGGATTGATGAAGAAAATGGAGGTTTTGTGAGTGAAAAGATTTCGGAAGAGGGAGAGGCGGACAAAACAATGAAACAACACATGATGCGAGGGAAAACTGAAAATTTTTTGAAAACTGTCTTGGATTTAACCCTATTTGTGCAAAAAAAGCGTTTTTCGTGGATGGAATGAGTCGTGAGCAAGTCGCCAAGTCAAATCGCCAAAATCTTGTGTGAAAATTTTTGAAAATTTTGTCTAAGTGTTTTTCGCAACAGGAAGGTCCACTCGTGATTAAGTCGTGAAGGGAGTCGTGAAGCATTCTCGAGTAAACTCGTGGATGGAGCTTCCACTTGCGAACCGCCGCCAAAGTGAGTCATGAAAATGCTAAAAACCTAGAAAATTTGAAATTTTTCTAAGTCTTTTTTTCTGATGGGGCTTGACTCGCTAGAGAGTCGCGAGAGCTTCTGAATAAGCTTGAGACCGGGGTCTCGCAACTAGATTGACCCGCGAGGGTGAGTCGCCAAAACAAAGTTGCACAATTTTTGAAAAGTTTGAAATTTTTTAAAACAAAAACACTTTCCAAAAACAATTAAAATACTAAAAAATATTTTTGTGTTTGATCAATATATGATTGAGTAAGTGCTACACATTTAAATAAGTACAATCACACGAGTGAATAAGGCATTCATTGAACATAAACACGTGTGATGTGTGTGGGTATCAAAGATGAGATAGTTCTTAGTCTAATGTGAAGCTTCAATGATCAATTCAACCAAGACATACACAATTAGCACGAGGAAGAGTGAACAATCTCAATTATAGAAGTATGCATATATGACCTCCCACAAAACTTGAATACATAATTGTGAAGCTTTTCATTTGGCTTCATACATTTCATAACATTTGATTATTTTGGAACAATACCTCTCATTTTGAGATTGTTACTTGAAATTTTTGATATTTCAATTTGATTAGTAAGCCTTTGGCTTTTGGGCACCATACATTTTCATAAAAGTCATTTTCCCTTTTGCCTAGTCAAATACTAGTATGTGCGATAACTTTTGCAACTCATTATCTCTTTTCATTTTGAGATTTACATTTGTTGAGCTCTTTAAGTAAAAAAATAAAAGAGTGGGAAGATATATAAGTACAAGTCTATGCAAGTCTCAAGATCAACAAAACCATTGACTAATCATTCACGGCAAGTTTGAAGATCTATTTACAACAGTCACATAGATGTCAAGATTTTTCCCACATTGATATGAGTGCATAGAGAACAAGCTATGCTTATAAATGCACAAAACCATTTGTACGAAGGTACAAGGCAAAACATGCATGTGACAAAACACAATAATGTTGATAAAACTTTTTGGATTTTCTACTTTTTATGTGTTTTTGGATTTTTCACACAAAAGAAAGTAATGATTGATAAAAAAGAAAACATTCAAAGCTTTTAAAAACAAACAAAAATTTGTCAAAATATGCTATACATGTGACCAATAAAGTGGTGTGTGCTATACACAAGTGAAATCAAATCAAGATAGATAAGTAAAGCACACATCACATATGAGATTCAGGGAATTGTATCAATGCCGATGGTCTTACGGAGTGATTCAAACCATGGACCATCGAGAGGTTTGGTGAAGATGTCTACCTTTTGGTTGTCCGTATGTATGAATTCAAGACACACGACTTTATCTTCCACCAGATCCCGGATGAAGTGATAACATATCTCTATGTGCTTTGAATTTGAATGCTGAACCGGATTCTTAAAGAGGTTTATAGCACTGGTGTTGTCACAGAACACACATATTGTATCTTGAGGAATCCCGTAGTCATGAAGCATCTTCTTCATCCAGAGAAGTTGTGTGTAGCAGCTCCCAGCAGCTATGTACTCTGCTTCCGCCTTAAAGAGAGACACTGAATTTTGTTTCTTGCTCTCCAAGAGACAAGGTTGTTGCCAAGATAGAAACAACCACCTAAGGTACTCTTCTAGTCATCCACACTTCCAACCCAATTTGCATCTGAATACCTCGCAAGGCATGCATTGGAATCCTTTAAGTATCACAAGCCATAATCTAGAGTGCCATTAACATATCGTATGATTCACTTCACAGCAGTCAAGTGGGATTCCTTCGGAGCGGCTTGATATCGAGCACAAACTCCCATGCTAAAAGCAATATTTGGTCTACTTGCTGTAAGATAGAGTAAACTCCCAATGATGCTCCTATACAAATTTGGACTCACTTCTACCCCAGAAGGATCAAGATTAAGCTTTGTGGTCATGGGAGTGGAGGCATGCTTTTTGGAATCTAATTCAAACTTCTTGACAAGATTTTTAGCATATTTTTCTTGTGAAATGAATATACCCTCCTTCTTTTACTTGACTTGAAGTCCCAAGAAAAATGTAAGCTCCTTCACCTTACTCATCTCAAATTCTTTTTCATCTCTTTGGAGAACTCTATAGCTCAAGCATCAATGGTAGCTCCAAATACAATGTCATCAACATATACTTGAGCCCCAAGAAGGTAGTCCTCATCAGTCTTGACAAATAGAGTCCGATAGCCATATCCTCTTTTGAATCCTTTGTCCAAGAGGTAATGTGTAAGCCAATCATACCAAGCTCTAGGAGCTTGTTTCAAACCATCAAGAGCCTTCTTCAATCTCAACACATGATCCGGGAAGTGAGGATCTTGGAAACCATTTGGTTGTTCAACAAACACTTCTTCATTTAGGCATCCATTGAGAAATGCACATTTCACATCCATTTGGTAGAGTTTGAAGTTCATAGTGCATGCAATTGACAGAAGAATGCGGATAGACTCAAGGCTTGCTATGGGAGCAAAGGATTCATCAAAATCTACTCCTTCCACTTAAGTGTATCCTTGAGCCACCAATCAAGACTTATTTCGTATAATCTCGCCATCTTCATCAGTCTTGTTTTTTAAAATCCATTTGGTGCCGATGACATGAACATTTTTAGGCCTAGGAACAAGTTCCCATACATCATTTCTTACAAATTGATTTAGCTCTTCATGCATTAAGTCCACCCAATTTTCATCTTGAAGTGCTTCTTCTACATTTTTCGGCTCAAATTGGGCAAGGTAGCAATGGTACGTTACATGATTGGCAAGAAGTGTGTTTCCCTTTCTTAGATGAAGACCTTCATCTAGAGACCTAATGATGTTACTTTCTGGATGGTTTTTAACCATTCTTGATGATGGCTTCTTTGAGGTGGACACATCATTATTCCGGGAGATAAGAGGATGAACTTACGGAGGGGTGAGAATACTTAATGATCTAGACAATTGACCTTGTCTCCATTCTAGAGTTCATGAGATTTGATTCCTTTTCTAGTGTAAGTCCTTCCACTTCAATATCTTGTGCTTTAACCTCAACTGTGGATTCTTTGGAGCTTGGTCCTTCTACATCATCATCAATCTCTACGTTTGTTATGGTGTCATCAATCACCACATTGATGGACTCCATCACCGTCTTTTTTCTCTTGTTGAAGACTGTATATGCCCAACTAGTGGTAGAATAACCAAAGAAAATGCCTTCATCACTTTTGGCATTGAATTTTCCAAGGTTCTCCCGATCATTTAGAATGTAACATTTGCTCCTAAAGACTCGGAAGTACTTCACTTTAGGCTTCTTTCCATTCCAAATTTCATATGGTGGATTCTTTGTTCCCACTTGGAAGAATATTCTATTACCAATATGACAAGAAGTGTTCACAGCTTCTCTCCAAAACTTTTGAGGAATTTTCTTGTTGAGTAGCATAACTCTTGCCATTTCTTGAATCACCCAATTCTTCCTCTCAACTACCCCATTTTGTTGAGGAGTTTTAGGGGCTGAAGATTCCTTTTTAATCCCATTTTTCTCACAAAAAGACTCAAATCTTGCATTCTCAAACTCATTGCCATGATCACTCCTTATCTTGACAATAGGAACCCTTTTCTTGTTTTGAAGTCTTTTGCACAAAATTTCCATCTTCTCACTTGCTTCTAATTTTTTTTCTAAGAAATTCCACCCAAGTGTATCTTGAGAAATCATCAACAATGACCATGATGTTCCTTTTTCCTCCTAGGCTTTCAGTTCTTGTGGGCCCCATTAGATCAACATGAAGAAGCTCTAAACATCGTGAGGTAGAAATCACATTCACCTTGTGATGATTTGACTTTGTTTGCTTCGCTATTTGGCATGCACCACAAATAGTCTTCTCCACCTTTCCAAATTTTGGAAGCCCCACAACAGCTTCAAGTTTAGACACTTTAGCCACTTGTTTAAAGTTAGCATGCCTAAATCGTTGATGCCAAAGTTCCAACATGTCAACACGAGCACTTCTACAGGAAATCGTTGATGTTGGAACTACTCCGTAGCAATTGTCGGTAGTCCTATTTCCTCCAATACTTGAATCCCTTCTTCATCAATGATTACACACCCCTTCTTTGAGAATTGAACAAGGAAGTCTTCATCACATATTTGAGTGATGCTTAAGAGATTCGCCTTAAGCCCTTTGATGTATAAGACATTCTTCAATAGAGGTAGCCTCGATATCTCAATAGTCCCTTTGCCAAGTACTTGAGCATGGCTTCCAATGCCAAATGTCACATAGTCACCGACCCTCTCTTTGAGTGACTTAAATAATGATTTATCTCCTGTCCTATGGCGAGAACAACCACTGTCAAGATACCATAAACACAAATTAAATACCTTCAAGGAGGTGTGCACAAATAAGCAAGCATGGGACAAGCACTCTTGATCTTTAAACAAAAAATTATCTTCATTTTCCACTCGCTTGTTAGTTTGAATTTTCTTTTTAAGATCATCAACCTTATCACACAATATTCTATTCCTTCTATTATACTTCTTAATCAAGGAATTTGATTCACATAGACTATTGTGTAGTATATGGTTCTCATTTTCAAAATATTTCAGCATGTGAACAAACATCCTAGCATGTTTCTTTGTTTTTAATAACTCTAGGAGTTCATTGTTAGGACAATCTTCAAACATACTCATAGAGTCATTATCACAAACATTTAAACCACAGTTCAACATAGCCTTATCCATAGTTTCATCCATAGCAAAGGGGTCTAGGATCACACTTAGGTAATGAAACCATAGCAAGTGTACTTGCTCTGATACCAATTGAAAGTTCAATTAGTGTGTAAAACACTACTGAATGTTTAGACCCCCAAATTTAACAATACCAACACAAGCTTGTACATAAACAATATATGTGCGGAATGATGTATATAAGCTATAACCAAATAGGTAAAACACTCTAAACCATAATTAATCACAAACACAACAACAATTAAAAGGTAAAGAGTAAGGAAAGAGAGATGCAAATACAAAGATAACATCGGCACGTGTTATCGAAGAGGAAACCGAAGAACTTAGTGAAAAACCTCTCTGATGCACTCCAAGTAGTCAAATGATCCATTAAAGAATACAATTGGGATACATGAATAGTAGAAGACCCTCCAAGCCTAATCTATCCAATGCATCTAAGCCCTTCAAGCTTCTTGCTCCAACAGGGTTACGCCTAACCTTGTCTTCATTAGCTTCTCGGATCCCGCAATAAGCCCATTGCATTAACTAAGTAAATTGGTCATCTCTGAACTGCTTCCCAAGCACCAAAATACCTCCTCATTGATACGGGGATGGTGAGATAAGGATTTGGCAAAATGTACCTCTTAAGGATATGTCAATAGAAAGGGTGAAAGTAGAGGAATTTAGAGAATCAAATGATGAAAATTGTGGATGTGTTAATCTTGTTTTTCTCTAGGGTTTCTCTCTCAAAATTTTCTCTAAAAGCTCTCTACATTTCGTGGGTATAAGGGTATTTATAGTAGTTTATGTGAGGAATGTGAAATGTCAGTTTTCATCCAAATAGGGCATTCTGGTGACTCAGCCTTGCAACTCGAACGAGTCGCGAGTTTGAGTCGCGAGCTAACCGCCTAGCCAGATTGTATATTTTTGTCTTATAGTGCTCCAATTATCGTGACCCTTCAGTTTCCCGCATGCTTCAGATGTGTGCCACTTTGGTGACTTGTCGATTAGACTCCTTTGATTTGTACACATCTTGAGTTTCTTCACACTCTCTCACACATAACCCTTACATGATTCTCACCTAATACAGGATATCTAATTGCTAAAATACAAGCAAATTTGGCATGGAATAAAGCCAACACATGATTGAATAAATTCAACCTTACACTTAGGAGATGAGTTGATTGCTTTTTACATAATTTTGGAAATAAAGGAGTTTGCTCTAATTGGCTACCTTTTGTCAGCTATTTCAGATTATTGGAATACTCACCTAAGTGATGACTAGCAACTGGAGTTGGCCAATAAGAACCAACTATGTTTTAAAGACAAAAATGGGTTAAGACAAAAACTTTAGGTCACAGACAACTAGAGTATTAAAGATCTTTTAGGGTGGAAATTTTAGGTACAAAACCTCCTTCATGAGCTTGAGGTGCTACCCGTGTCCTTAACTCGCTTGGTAGCACACTTGAGCTAGGCTCATGCAAAAGGTCCGAAAGGAATTGATCCATACCCTCCAAACTACACTTGCTCAATTTCCCCCAAGGAGTCACACGGGCGGCCATGCTTAAATGAATAAAATATAATTTAATATATGAATTGGATCCACAAGGAAGTTGGGCTTAGTTAAATTAGGCTTGTGGAAAATGTGTTGTGAAAATGGGTATCAACAAAATGTAAAAGTATTTTATAAATCAATAGATATAAAACAAAATGTGTTTAATTAACAAATAAATATGTGCAAAGTTTATTAAAAAATATTAGATACAAACTAATCATTTTTCTTTATACCCTATTAATGGTGATAGAAGGGTGTAGACCCTTTGAGCCATAATTCAATCTAATAGTAATAAGATGAATCGAGAACTCCATAAGATTCGGGACATGCTCTTTCACGTTAGATTTGAATTGCCTAAACAAAAAGGACAACAATCACAAAGATGTAACTCACAAGCAACCTTTGTCAATCACCATTCCTTTCATGACATTCATAAGGATTATACATTTTATGAAAGAGTTGAAAATTTTAATGGTTGTTCTTATAAGGAAGATTTTCTTGATTAGATACATGATTTATAGGATTTCTTTGATATATGGATATTCATGAGGAGAGACGTAAATTTTGTTTTGTATAAATTAGGATCAACTTATAAATATTTTGACTTGCAAAATAAGTTTTCAAAAACCTTCAAATAGGACTGTAATATGTACAACTAAAATTACACTTTAGAATATTAATAATATTTTCTAAAGAGTTTTCTCTTTTTTTTTTTTTTTTCTCCTCTCTAGTCGACTCCAAGTTTTTCTTATGGATTCAAGGGCCTCCTTATGGACAAGGATTTCCTTAAGCTAGAACAAGATCTAGCCCTTCCAAATTTTCGTTCTACATCAACCATGACCCCCTTGTACCTTTAGTGGTTGCGCCATTGCCCCTCCACCAACAATCAAATTATTAAAAAAAAAATAAAATCCTAAAATTGTCGACCACTGGAATTATCTTTTGTATGTGTGATATGTCATTCGACATTATATGAAAATGATTCCAAATGTTATTTGCTAAAACTATTGCTATTAGTTTTACAATAATAAAAAAAAAATTACAAATCGACCTTACAAAGAATATGATTGATTTTATACACGTTAACAAGTACATAAGAATAAACTTTTAATTACTTTTGTGCGGGGTTGCTTAAACTTTAGTAAAACATATCACATTTGTAATTTTGTAGTATCCGTAACATTACACGATTCCAAATTATCCATTGATTATTGATTCGTGGATAGCTTAATAAGTTTTGTTTGGCATATTCAGGATGGAGAAGATAGAGATTTCCAAGCGTAGTTCTCAAGTCAAGATATTGGGAACTGTTGTTGCATTTTCTGGTGCAGCACTCATGACCCTATACAAGGGAATCACTGTGATTTCTTTACATATTCATCACTCGCATCAATCTGTGACCCCATCAAAAGTATTCTTAGACAAGGATTCAATAAAGGGCTCCCTCATGCTTGTTACTTCTTACGTTTCATTGTCAGCATTCTACATCTTACAGGTGATTCTTAGTTGTTATTTACATAAAACATGGTTTTTCTATACAGCCAAAAAGGGTTAGGCTAGCTACACATAAACTATCCTAATCTGGGTGCTTTAAGGAAAGCTAACAGAATGAGTCTCATTTGGTCTTACATAACAGCCAATATTGCTTCTTTGATCAGTTAAAAAACTTTATCATTATAAGAGTGATCATTGGAGGCCATCATGCATTACGTTCACTATGTTGTATACTTGTAATATAGTAACTAGAATTACAACTACACATATTGGAAACTAATGCTGTTTCAATTTAAATTTTGAAAAGATGTATAAAATTATAAACTAATACGCATATATGACTATTGCAGACAGCTACAATTAAGATGTATCCAGCACCAATAGCACTTACATCATTAACGTGCTTATCAGGTGCTATACTCTCGACTATCATGACAGCAATTTTGGATCATAAAACTTCGTCATGGAAATTGTCATGGAACATCAGCCTTTTTGCTCCAATCTATAGTGTAAATTTTTGACTGCCACAGCCATATTTTCCTATTTAGATTTGAGAAAAGCTAATTATATAGTATTTCTTTTTTCAGGGAGTTGTGATTTTTGGAATTACAGTTTATGTTCAAACATTGGCAATTAGGCTAAAAGGACCAGTTTTCATGACAGCATTTAGACCATTGAGCACATTAATAGTAGCCATTATGGGACTACTCATTTTAGGAGATGCTTTATACATTGGAAGGTAAGTATATTGATTTTTGAGTTAGCTTTGGTGAAAAATGAATTTTCTAGGGGGAAAATAATGACAAAGGCATAAATTTAGAATTAGCAATTCTTATACTCTCCACTTTGATTCCAGTGTTATCGGAGCTATGTTGATAATTATTGGTCTGTACGCCACGCTTTGGGGGAAGGAAAAAGAGAAGGTGGAGAAACTGTTAGAGCAAACCACGTCCGAGCAAGGTATTGAAATCAAACAAGAGAAGTAATACAGGTAGATAAATTTGTATTGAAACTGTAACCTCATCGGTTAAGGATAATATAATCACTTTATTTTAAAATTTTGCCCAAATGCTTGCTAGTATCATACAAACCGTTGCATCAAAAGATGTATTGGAGTTTTTATCTAATTTTTTTTCATAAATCTATTATCCATGGGACAAATTTTGGCTCCAAACTGGTTTGAAACTATTTTGTTTCAACCTATTACATGAAAAATTTATTAGACTATTTATTTATATTATTAAACAAATCACATGAATCATTAAAAAATTATGTGATTAAAATTATAAATAGATCATCTCTTCAATTGCCTCATCATGAGTTGGAGCAAGATAACTCCAAATGAGTTTCAACTTTTGGAGGCAAATGTATGTTTCCCATATATACCCGGTCTAATGGAAATATAATCAATGTGATGGACCTAAATATGGATGGGTGTCTGGTTAGGTTGTAATATGTATGCAGAGAGAATCAAGGATCCAAAACTAAATGAGGGTCCATTTGTTTATAGTTACTTTGATGTCTCTTGGTAATAGACATATCCCTTCATGAAGCGATATTTATTATCCAAAAGACATAATTGTTCAGTAAAAATACTAATACATTGATCATACTGATACATCATACATTTGTGAAGCAATACTATTTACCTAGTGAGTGTAATTGTCTACATGAGAGTGCATCATAGTATGGTGTAATCATCCATCACGTGTACACTAACATGATGCAAAAAACATTTACATTGGTGATGCTAAAATAGCCAAAAATGCTATTTTAGCATCCAAAACACTAAAAAGCTAAGCTACATTAGTGGCAGTAAAGTAAAAAAATTATACAAACTAGTTACAGTTTATCGTAGCACAAAGTGATAAAAAAAAGTTTAATCCGTGGGGGTCACATCTTCTCATTACTATAGCAAAAAGTGAATTTAAAAAAAAAATATATATATATATATATATATATATATATATATTTAAATGAAGTGGTAAAAAAAGAAAAAGAATCTTTGATATTGAGTTTATTGTAAAGTGAAGTGTTAAAATAGATAAAATAACTTTCTGAATTGTTAAAAGCTAAAATTTTTAGCACCACTAATGTGAATGTTATTAATTAGTCATATAACATTACAGTATGAACCTACATTTTTCCCTTATATTTATTTACCAAGTACATTTAATTAGTGATAATATTTTTTTTTAGGAAATCATTTGTGATAAGTTGTATATACTTAGGCAAATTAATTGGACATTCATAATTATAGTGAATACTTATTAATTTTTCTAATAATTCTAGAAAAAATTAAATGGAAAAAAAGATTTTCTAACTCATTTTTCAAAATAATAATGATAATTTTTTTTTTGAGAAAGAAATAATAATGATAATTGATTGAAGATAAGTGAAAGATATTAAAGAAAAAAATATTTAGTATTTCACCTGGTGTAAATCAACCATAAAGCAAAACGAAACAAAATTGAAAACCTAAATCAAGTCTGTTAGAGTTGCGTTTAGGTTGGATCACTTTGATACCAAGTTAATAAAATATGAATATTTAGGGTTAAATAAGAATAGTGAGGAAGAGGTGAATAGAGAGAGACAAAGAGAATAGAAAAAAAAAAAAGTTGAGGGCATAACTAATCAAGCCCACACCTTAGTGTGTATATATATATATATATATATATATTAGAGCACTAGCATCCAAGGATGCAAAAAAGTTCTATTTTACATTCTAGAAATCTACTTTATCTATTTTACATCCCATTTTACAACTCACCCAACATCCCAGTTTCTATTTTTACATACAACTTATTAAAATAATATAAATTATATCAACAAATAATATATACAAATCAATTCTCTCTTTTCTCTCCCATCTCTATCTTCCCTCTTTTTCTCTCTTCCTCTCACTCCATCAAACCCACATAGCCACAACTTGACCCACATAGCCAATTAAACTCACACAGACCACATTCTCGATCCACATAGCCACATTTCGACCCATATAGCCAACATCAAACTCACACAATCACATTCCGGCCCACACAGCCAACATTAAACTCACATAGCCAACATCAAACTCACACAGCCAACATCACAGCCAAAACGCACACAACCACCACCACCGAACCACAACAACCTACAACCAAAATGCCTACTTGACTAATGGATGACATTATTAGTTAAAAATATTGTTTTCATTAGTGAAATACAAGGAATTTTTCAAGAAATCATTGGATTTTCATTTAATATTGTTTTTGAAAAAAAAAAAGGGATTTTCCTTTGAAAATATTTTTTCCCAAATGGATTTGGTATACTCTTTGAGAATGCTTTTCTAAAACAATTGTAATTTTCCCATTTTAGACAATGTTTTCCAAAGTACTTGGAAATTTTCTCTTTTCTATAATAATACTATATAGAATTTCAATTTCTCATTGGAAAATTACTTTTCCAAAAATAAACTCATGATAATTTGTATTATTTGAAAATGGCTTTCCAAAATCTCATGAGATTTTCATATTTAAGAAAATTATCTACGGAATATTCATAAAAATGAATCCTAAAAATGGGTTTTCCTCCAATAATCCACAAACAATTTTTTTTTTTTTAATAAAAGAAGTGTAGGGATGATAGGCCTAGTAGTATATATATTGGGCCGGGGGCTCGGTCCGAGGACGCCTAGTAGTCCGAGGACGAGTAAATGTTGTTATGGAAGTTGGCATTAGTGAATAAAGAAAGCGGTCTGGTCATGATGGTCCAAGCAAGTGGTCCGAGGAGGGATGCTTCCTTGGCTTAACCAAGCAGAGGTCAGAAGGTGTAGTCCGCCATCCGGAAGCAACGTTCTAGGAGATTCCATTGATAAGGATATACATCATGAAAGCACAGGACAAAGGAGAGTTATGAAATATCTAAGAGAAAGCTGCTACCACTGTATTAAATGTTCTGTAGCTAACTCTTTAGCCGTATTAATGAGGAAGTGATACTTGAATAGTAATTTTCAGCTATACAACTACTCCCAAAGACTTTAGGAAGGTGTTGATGGGACAAGGATCAACACCAGCAATCGAATCTACACATGGAGGGTGGAGATGAAAGAAAGAAGATAGAATAAAATAGAAAGAAGACCCTAAGGGAAAGGGATCAAAGAATTAAAAGAAAAACACTGTAAGAACAAGAACTGGATTTGTAACCAAATTCAAAAGAGATATATACAAGAACTAATCTCCTCGGATTGTGCCGGGGACGATTTTCTTTGAATAAAACTTCTTATCATCTGAGCCAACTATAATTGTTAAGAGTGGAATTGATGGATATGGTTTCTCTAGCTGAATTCGAGGTCGGCTCCTCCAATGGAAAAGAGAAAATAACAGAGAAGGAAATAGAGAAAAATAGAATGTAAATTAGGAACAATCTTCTTATTTATCTTTCTGTAGAACCTTTTCCCTTTATACCCTTGGCTAATGCCTTGCCTTCCAAACCCATGTCTAGAACTACTCCAACTAACCACTACTCCAACTAAACCCAATTTCCTAACTAACTTCTAACTCACTAACTTGCCACCTTGTTATAACCACCCCGCCACTTGTCCTCACTAACTTATATACAACAATCTCAATACATTATACAATATCAACACCGAAACTACTAATACAATTGCATTACAATCATACAACAACCTAGCTTGTTATTTGCACTAACCCAAATATCCTTAACAAGTACCCTCCCCTTAAAGCACCCACAACATGAGGATCTTGTTGTTGCAGCAAGTACAAGTCTTCCCAGGTGGCATCATCAATACTTTCCCTTTGCCATTGCACCAGGACTTGAGTAATAGTCCCGCTTCTCAAATTATGAGTTCTAGTCTGCAAGACAGCCACTGGTTCAGGACTAAGACTTCCAACCGCATCCACAGAAGGTAATGAAGGAACAGTAGCCACATGCTTGCCCAACTTCTCCTTAAGACTGGAAACATGGAATGTAGGATGGATTCTAGAATCTGGTGGTAGATCCAACTTGTATGATACCTTGCCAACCCTATGTAAAATCTGAAAAGGTCCATAATATCTAGGTGCTAACTTGCCCAAATGCTTTCGCTTCATTGATTTCTGCTTGTAACGCATCAATTTGAGGTATACCCAATCACCTTCAGCAAATTCCCTTTTAGTCCTGTGCATATCAGCATTCCCCTTCATCCTTTCTTGAGCTGCTACCAAATTCTGCTTCAATAAGGCTAGAAGCTACTGTTTAGTCCTCAATTGCACATCCGCACTATTAACCTTAATGGTACCTGGAATATAATCCAATAGCTTGGGAGGAGGATAGCCAAATAAAGCCTTAAAAGGAGTCAACTTGGTAGAGGTATGAAAATTGGTATTGAACCAAAATTCAACCAATGGTAGTTGGCATACCATGCAATTTAAACACATGTTGCAGATAGAGATTAGCCACCTTGGTAGCTGTATAAGGGTGAGACAAGGGAATAAAATGAACAAACTTGGTAAGCCTGTCCACTACTACTAGAACCACATCTTTGGATTGAGACTTAGGAAGGCCTTCAACAAAATCCATGCTTACATCAAGCCAAGGTTTGTTAGGTATAGGTAGGGGTTGTAACAATCCAGCCACATGACAAGTTTCATACTTAAGTCTTTGGCATATATCACATTCCCTAACATGCTTCTTCACATCAGATCTCAAACCAGGCCAATAAAAATCTCTCTCGCACCCTATGTAAGGTCTTGAGAAACCCCGAATGCCCTCCTAAAGGACTATCATGGACTTGTCTGAGAAAAGCAGCCTTTAAAGCATCACATGACCCAAGATAAATCTTACCTTTATACAACAACAACCCATTCTACACAACATACCCTTTTGGAACCCCTTTTCCCAACTGAAAAGTTTGGAAAATATCTTGTACCTGGGCCGCTTAGAAGCATAATCGGCCTTAAGATTAGTCAACCAAGCTAGAGAAGGAAATGAAACCATGCATAAGACCCCTCATGAGCTTTTGAAACTCCCCAAGAAGTACAACCATCAAAATTAGCCTTCCTAGACAATGCATCAGCCCATGAATTGTCTTTGCCCTTCTTGTACTCAACAACAAAGACATAGCCTAGCAATTTAGCAAACCATTTTCTTTGGGTGGTGTGCCAATTTTCTGCTCCAACAAATACTTCAAACTCTGCTGGTCAATTTTAACAAGAAAAGGCTTGCCCACTAGATAAGCTCTCCACCTCTTGACAAAGAATGACTAAGGCTAGCAACTCTTTCTCATATGTTGACAAAGCCAAGTTTTTACCTTTAAGTGCCTGACTATGGTAAGCTATTGGCCCGCCATGTTGCATTAGCACCGCACCAATCCCTCTTCCAGAAGCATCACACTCCACCATAAATGGATGTTCAAAGTTTGGCAAAGCTAACACTGGAGGTTTAACCATAGCATCCTTAAGTTGATGAAAAGCTAACTCAACCTCATTAGACCAACAAAAGGAATCTTTTTTTTTATTAGGGTTGTCAAGGGGGTTGCAATTTGGCCATACTCCTTGACAAACTTCCTATAATACCCAATGAACCCTAAAAACCCCCCTCAAGGACTTAATATCCTTAGGAATAGGCCATTGCTGCATTGTAGCAACTTTCCTAAGATCAGTATGAACCCCCTTAGCAGTAATAACATGCCCCAAATACTCTACTTCTTTACAAGGAAACATGGACTTTGACCTTTTAGCATACAACTTGTTAGTAGCTAAAATCTCCAAAACCTTTCTTAGATGGATTACATGATCAGCCTGGACTTGCTATAGACTAATATGTCATCAAAGAACACTAATACAAACTGTCTAAGAAAGGGTTTAAATACCTAGTTCATCAATGATTGGAAGGTGGAGGAAGCATTAGTTAAACCAAATGGCATCACCAAAAACTCATAATGGCCCTCATGTGTTCTAAAAGCTATTTTAGGTATGTCTTCTTCCCTCATTCTAATTTGATGATATCCAAACATCAAGTCCACAATTTTGAGAAAATGACAACTCCACTCAATTCATCTAACAACTCATCAATAACTAGAATTGAAAATTTATCCTTGATAGTGTTATTGTTAAGTGCTCTATAATCAATGCACATCCTCTATGATCCATCAGCTTTCCTTACTAACAAAACAGGAAAGGCGAAGGGGCTACTGTTGTTCCTAATTGACCCCACAGACAACAATTCTTTCACAATCTTCTCAATCTCGTTTTTTCGATAGAAGGGATACTTATACGGTTTTTGGCACACAAGTTGAGCTCCTTCTTTAAGAACAATGGGATGCTCATGACCCCTAAGAGGAGGTAATCCTGTAGGAGTCTCAGAAACATGCTCAAACTCTTGTAACGATAATTCCACTTTAGCAGGTAGCCTAACCTTTAATACAACAGCCTCCACACTAGCAATCAGAAACAAAGCAGTCCCTTCTTCACAGGTACCTTGAAAAATTGCTTACAATCCACAATGGAAGACCCCAAAGATGGAGTTAACCCTTGAAACAGTACTTTATGATCCTCATAGAAAAACCCATGGTTAAGAGTTTAAAATTCCATTGAATCTCACCTAAAGTGCTTAACCATTGGGTGCCTAATACCGCATCACAGCCCCTCAATGCTAAAACATGGAATTGAATGCAAACTTCACTCCCTGAATGCACACTGGCACATTACTACAAAATCCCCGAGTTTTAACCACACTACCATTGGCTACCTTAACCTCTAAAACCTTAGAAACATCTATCCTTAATCGCAACCTAGAAACCAAAGAAGCATCTACAAAATTATGGGAACCGCAAAGTGTCTATTAGGATTACTACCCACTCCCATTAACCTTACCCCTCACCCTTATAGTAGCAGGTGTAGGAGTTCCTATGAGTGCATACAGGGTAATCTACACCTCTTCTTCCTGGCTAATCGCCTTAGTAGCAACCTCACTTTCCACTTCTTCCTCTAATTCGGTGATCTGTACCCCAAACCGCACCCCACAAGCTAATTCAATTCCCTCTAACAAAAACAGTTTAGCATTCTTACATTTGTGCCCAACCCCCCACTTCTCATCACAATTATAGCAAGCCCTCTTTCTTCTTTCATCCATCTAAGTAGGGGTTAGTCTCTTAATTGGTATCTTAGATTTAGATTCTCTTACTACATTATTCTTTGGTAAGCCCAAGATAGAACCCTTACTTGTTTCTTGTTGAAATCTGGAATTCTTCTTGCAAATGAACACATATTCCTCTTGAATCTTGGCCAATCCAAATGCTTCATTCAAGGTGCTTGGATTAAGCATCCTTATCGGAAGCTTGATTTCATCCTTCAAGCCACTTAGGAAGCAGCTAAGCTTGTGTAAAGGAAACAAACCCTTGATCCTATTAGACACAACTTCAAACTCTACCTTGTATAATGCCACTATTGAAGATTGTCTCAGCCTTGTTAACACTTCCATAGGATCATCTTAAGCAGTTGATCCAAACCTTATGTGTAGAGCCCGCACTAATGAATCTCAATTAGTGAACACACCAGCCTCCTCGCCTTCTTGGAACCAAATCAAAGCCTATAATTCCATGTGAAATGAAACAATTAGCAACTTCTCTGTAACTAGGGTTTGATAATAGCCAAAATATTGATTGGCTTTATAGACCTAACTAGTAGGATCATCACCTGAAAAACATGGGAAGTCCAATTTCACGGATCTTGCAAATGACAAGGCTCAAGAACTCAGATTCACCGGTACCGTTCTTTGAGGTGAGTGTAAATTGCTATCTTGAGAATTCAATTTCTATAGAATGGAATTGAGGTTTTGATTCATTTCATTCAAGGTCCTAGTATGGATTCCTTGAATCTTTTGGATTTTTTGGATATCCCTATTGTAATGGTCCGAAGTGGTACGCAGAGAAGCAATAGCTTCATTCACCATGGTCATGGCAGCAACATGTGTTTCAGTCATGGTATGTAGGAACAAGGCTCTGATACCAAATGTTAAGAGTGGAATTGATGGATATGGTTTCTCTAGCCAATGGAAAAGAGAAAATAACAGAGAAGGGAACAGAGAAAAAGAGAATGTAAATTGGGAACAATCTTCTTATTCATCTTTTTGTACAACCTTTTCCCTTTATACCCTTGAATAATGCCTTGCCTTCTAAACCTATGTTTGGTACTACTCCAACTAAACCCAATTTCCTAACTAACTTCTAACACACTAACTTGCCACCCTGTCATAACCACCCCGCCACTTGTCCTCACTAACTTGTATACAACAATCTCAATACACTATACAATATCAACACCGAGCCTACTAATACAATTGCATTACAACCATACAGCAACCTAGCTTGTTATCCGCACTAACCCAAATATCTTTAACAATAATTGTTGTCCGACTTATTAGAGCCTAGTTTTCTAACCCATTCTCTACAAATTCATTATATTGGGCTCTTTGGGCTTAAATCCTTTAACCCTTTGGACTCAGGGATTAAATCTTGCCATTACAATTGGCGCCGTCTGTGGGGAATTACTTGAGCTTGATTGAGTTGAACATCCATCTATGGTAGGTTTAGGGACAAACCAGGAGGAATCTATTGGTTCCCAATGTCAGGATCAGTTCCTCAATCTTGAGCAAATGGGGGACCAGGAAGTTAGCGTGCATACCATGCACACTAGAGGAAGTCAGCGTGCATACTATGCACACTAGAGGAAGTCAATCTAGAGGTGGAAGTCACCTCTCTCCCGAAGAGAATACTAGGAGCATGCAATCGGAGATTGACCATTTGTGTTATGCCATGAGCGACGTAGGAGAACCCCTTCGAGTTTTCACCCCTCTTTTGACAATGATAGTGATAATAGTTATCGCCCCAGATCTAGGACTCCTTCTAGTTAGTCCTTTTCGTGTGATCTGGATCATCATTATAGGCAAAGAAGGGAGAATCTGTCTCGCCAGGGTTTGGGCAATGATGCTATGGGTAGGGCTTTGAATCAGATTTCCAAGTTACCTTTTTCCCGTAGGATTGAAAGTGGAAAACTTCTTCGGTGGTTTACTCAACCAACGGTCACCATGTACAACAGCAGAACGGACCCTATAAAACATGTGAGCCACTTCAACCAGAGGATGGCCGTTCATTCTAGGAACGAGGCCTTGATGTGCAAGGTGTTCCCCTCCAAGTCAGGGCCTGTGGCAATTAGACGGTTCGATGGTTTGAGAGAAGGTTCTATTAGCTCCATTAAGGAGCTCACTAGGGCATTTGGGGGCCGGTTTGTGAATTGTAGTAGGGTTCCTTAGCCCTTAGACTCCCTGTTGTCTATGACCATGCAAGAAGGGGAGACCCTAAAAATATACTCGGACAAATATCGGGAGATGTTCAATGAGATTGATGGGGGCTTCGACAATATGGACATAAAGACTTTCAAGGTCGGCCTACCCGTTGAGCATGATTTGAGAAAGTCGTTGACCAAGAAGCCTGTAAGGAGTGTACGTTGGCTCATAGACCGTATTGATGAGTATAAACAGGCCGAGGAAGACCAACAGCAAGGGAAAGGGAAAGTTAAGGTTATCCCTCAAGATAGAAGGGATTTCAGGTCAGACGGATATAACAATAATCGGCCCCGAAGAGACTTTGCTAAGCAATCAGGATTTATTGCTACCCAGGTGGTTGGCACAGTGTTTAAGGAACCAGTGCATCAAGTCTTGGAAAAGATTAAGAATGAGCCATACTTTAGATCGCCAAATAAAGTGGGAGGAAACCCAATGAAGCGCAATGAAATCCTTCATTGTCAATACCACTAGGAGTGAGGACATACCACGTAAGATTGCGTAACTTTATGGAATCATCCGGAATAGCTAGTCAGAGATGGAAAGTTAAAGCAATTTCTACATTAGCCCGGTGGGCAAGGTGGCCAGGCAGGATCCAAATCTTAAAGAGATACTTCTTCAAGGCCACCTTTGGGCATAATTAATGTCATCTTCATTACTCCAGGGAGAATTGGTTCTCACCCCTCCAAGGTGATGCCTCGTAGCTCGGCCACACCGCTAAGGACTCTAACCTTGAGCCGAAGAGGGCTAGGATGGAGTTCCCACCAACATTGAGTTTCTTGGATGAGGACAAAGTTGGAATCATACAGCCACATGATGATGTCCTAGTGGTTACTCTCGGGATAGAGGGGTATGATGTGAAGAGGATGTTGGTGGATCAGGGCGGTGGGGTAGAGATTATGTACCCCGATTTGTACAAAGGGCTAAACTTGAAGCCCGAGGATTTGACAGCTTATGGTTCACCTTTGTTAGGCTTTGATGGGAAGTTGTTATTCCAAGGGGCCAAATTAGACTACCCGTGCAAGTAGGTTCAGAGGTGGTAAATGTGGACTTCATTGTGGTGGATGCTTATTCTCCCTTCACGACCATTGTAGCAAGACCCCGGCTTCATGCCCCGGGAGTCGTTTCTTCGACTCTGCATTTGAAAGTGAAATATCCATCCGAGGACCAGGTTGAGGAGCTAGTTGGGAGCCAGGATGTGGCTAGGCAGTGCTTGGTGGTCGTAATAATGCAAAGAGCCAGAGTTGAGTCCTCGAACTTTACCGAGAGGGGCTTATAGCAATTAAGGACTTCGGTGTTATCTATGGACGCGGTGTCAGAAGGGGCAAAGTACGAGAAGTTAGAGAAGATTGTTATTGATGATGATCTAGAAAAATTCTTTCGTGTCGGAGCTCATTTGCCTCCTCGAGAGAAGGAAGAGTTAATAGTGTTTCTTAAGAAGAATATTGACGTGTTCGCATGGAGTGATTACGAAACTCTTAGGGTAGATCCAAACTTCATCTGTCATCATTTGAATGTCAATCTATACGTCATTCCCAAAAAGCAACCACCCCAACGCTCGTTTAAAGACCATTTTGATGTTGTCAAGGATGATGTGATCAAACTTAAGCAGGTTGGGGCTATTACAGAGGTGTTTTACCTTGAGTGGCTAGCCAATATTGTAGTGGTGAAAAAGGAGAGTGGAAAATGACGAGTATGTATGGACTTCACAGATTTGAACAAGGCCTATCCAAATGACCTTTTCCCCATGCCTCGGATAGACCAGCTAGTGGATGCAATTGTAGGCCATCCTAGGATGAGATTTTTGGATGCCTTTTAGGATACCACCAAATACCACTAGCTTTGGGTGATTAGGAGAAGATGACTTTTGTTACTCCCACTGGAAATTGCCACTACAAGGTGATGCCTTTTGGATTAAAGAATGCAGGGTCTACCTATTAAAGGATGATGACCAGGATGTTCAAGCAATAATTAGGCAAAAATATTGAGGTTTATATAGATGATATGGTAGTAAAGAGTAAGGTGGTGTCCGAGCATATAGGAGACCTCGAGAATATTTTTGAAATACTGAGGAAACACAAATCGTGCCTCAATGCTTCCAAGTGCTCATTTGGCGTGGGATCAGACAAATTTCTACGCTATATGGTCACTCATCGTGGAATTGAAGTAAACCTTGATTAGGTTAAGGCAATTAATAGTTTATAGCCACCTCAGAATCCCAAGGAAGTCTAGAAACTAACAGGAATGACCGCCGCCTTAAACCGATTTATCTCTCGGTTAGTGGACAGGTGCAGACCTTTCTTCCAGTTGTTGAATAAGTGGAAGGGATTTGAGTGGATCGAGGAGTGTGTCTTGGCCTTTTAGCAGCTTAAGGAATACCTTTCTTGGTCACTTGTTATGTCCAGGCCCGAGGTGGATGAGGTTTTGTTTGCTTACATTGCTGTGACTTCCTATGCCATGAGTTTGGTGTTGATATAGGTTGACAATGGTGTGTAGAGGCCAGTTTACTATGTGAGTAAGTCGTTGCATGAAGCAGAAGTTCGTTATTTATCATCGAAAAGGCCATTTTGGCAGTAGTACATGCTATGCGTAAACTTCTTCACTACTTCCGATCCCACACGCTTGTTGTTTTAACCTAACTTTCGCTTCGATCACTACTTCGAAGTGTTGATTACACATGAAGGATTGCCAAGTGGGGTACAATCTTAGGCTTTTGATATCAAGTATATGCCTCGCACCTCTATCAAGGGCCAGGTCCTCGCAGATTTGGTGGCTGAGTTTGTTGAATTCCCATTGGAAGAGGAGGTAGAGAAGCAGGACATGGATGGAAAATTAGTTGTCATGGTTTCTTTGCAAGAACATTTATCCTGGAGGGTATACGTTGATGGTGTGGCAAATCAAAGAGGATCCGGAGTGGGGCTAGTTGTAATCTCTCCCGATAAGATCATTATTGAAAAATCCTTAAGGTTAGGTTTCTTGGCCACAAACAATGAGGCTGAATATGAGGCTCTATTGGTAGGGATGACAATGGTTCAAATAATGGGAGGAAAGACGATTGAGATATTCTCAGATTCAAGGTTGGTTGTAGGCTAGGTTAAGGGGGAGTTGGAGGCCAGGGATGTGAGAATGCAAGAATACTTAAATCAAGTTAGGCACTTACAATCAGAGTTTGAGTCTTTCAACTTACCGCAAATCCCTAGAAGCGGAAACACCCATGTCGATTCTCCGGCCCACTCGTAACCTCTTCGGCGTAGAGCTTTCCTCGGGTTATCCTTGTTGAAGACTTGTGCAAACCTACTAAGATGAAGAAAGAGATGGTCCATATTCATCAAATTAGAGTGGGACCTAGTTGGATGGACTCTATCGTACTATTCCTTAAAAAGGATATCTTGCCCGAGGGGAAGTCCGAGGTCGACAAAGTGCGAAGAAAGGCTCATCGGTTTTGGGTGTCCGAGGACCAAAAGTTGTATAAGCACTCTTTTTCTAGGCCATATTTGATATGCATACACCCCGAGACATCAGAGATACTCCTAGAGGTATTACATGAAGGGATTTGTGAAAGTCACATAGGAGGCAGATCCTTGTCTCATAGAGCCTTCACTCGGGAATATTGGTGGCCAAACATGCAGAAGGAAGCACAAGAGTATATGAAGAAGTGTGACCAATGCCAAAGATTTGCCCCAAACATTCATCAATTAGGCGGTGTCCTTAATCCTTTGTCCAGCCCTTGGTCTTTTGCTTAATAGGGCTTGGATATTGTAGGGCCTTTCCCTAAAGCAAAGAGGGAAATAAGAGATGGTCTTTGGTTGGCATAGATTACTTCACTAAATGGGTTGAAGCTGAACCATTAGCAAATATCGGGGACATGAATGCCAAGAGATTTATTTGGAAAAATATTGTCACTCGGTTTGGGATCCTTCCTACCCTTATCTTGAACAATGGTCTTCAATTTGATAGCAAAGCCTTTAGGAGGTACTGTTGGAATCTGGGCATCACGAATAGGTATTCCACCCCGACTTATCTACAAGGGAATAGATAGGCCGAGGCTGTGAATAAGGTCATAGTGAATGGACTCAAGAAAAGGCTAGATGATGCAAAGGGAAAGTGGGTGGAAGAGCTGCCACATGTCTTTTGGACATATCGGACTACACCTTATAGGTTAATAGGGGAGACCCCCTTTTCAATGACTTATGGGATGGCCAAAATTGGGAATTAACACTGGTTTTCAAACAATATAATTAGTAGGCATTGTTTTCAAACTATATTTTTTACTAGCATCTCGAGTCTAAAAGACTCGATTTAAGGCCTATAAATCAAGTCTCAAAGACTCGGTTTCCATGGTCCGATCATGTCTAATGTGGCGTTTTTTTCACGTGGCGCCCACTTGGAAATCAAGTCTCTAAAATTCGATTTATAAATGGACCTTTTTTTTTTTTTTTTTTACCATAACAAGGTAGAATAGTATATTTAAATAAAACAAATACAAAAGGTATAAGGAAGGGTCCTGAGCCATGCAGGCCTACCCAATAGCCTGGTCTCATCAAGACATCAACTTCACCCATTTTTATTTTTATTTCCCCAAGGCTTCCATTTCCCAAAGTTTACTCTGCACCACACCTTTTAAAACAATCTCTACAATAAGTCAGCCATTTTTACTTCTAGTATTCTTCCTATCTTTTTCTTCTTTCATCTAAGTTTCCTTTATTTTTTCTGTCACTCCAACTTTTCACACCTTTTTTTATTTTATTTTATTTTTTACCTTTCTTAAGTTTTCTTAAACCAATTCAATTTCTATATTTATTTGAAGTATTTTAGTTAAATTTTTTGTTTTTACTAATTTATTATATTTATTTATATTTTAAATAATTATTAAATTAATTATGAAATGATTATGACTACTCAACTTTTAGTTGTATTTTATACATTTTTCTGTGACTACCCAACTTTTGTTTTGTATTTTATACATTTTTATTTTTTTTTGCTTTCGGTAGTGGGTAGTCTATCCTTGTTCTTGTGTCCAGGCTATTGGGTAGGCCTACATGGCTCAGGACCCTTCGTTATACCTTTTGTATTTCTTTTATTTAAATATACTATTCTACCTTGTTTTGGTCAAAAAAAAAAAAAGGGCCGGCTTATAAATCTAGTCTTAGAGACTCGATTTTCAAGTGGGTGCCACGTGGAAAAAATGTCACATCAGACGTGATCAAACCATGGAAACCGAGTCTTTGAGACTCAATTTATAGGCCCTAAATCGAGTCTTTTAAACTCAAGATGCTAGTAAAAAATATAGTTTAAAAACAGTGCCTACTAATTATATTGTTTGAAAAACAGTGTTAATTCCCAATTTTGGCCCTTATAAATGAAACGTGATTCCTTTGGAGACCGGATTCCCAACATTGAGGATGAGTTCTTTCACTTTGAGCAACAATGATGGGCTGTTAGAGAAGAGCTTAGATTTAATTGAAGAGTGAAGAGAAAGTGCTATGGTTCAATTGGCATATTATCAAGACAAGCTCAAGCAAGGGTATGATGCCGGCGTGAGGTTAAGGCCATTAGCGCCTGGAGACTTGGTATTAAGAAAGATTTTGGGTACCGCAAAGAACCCAACATGGGGAAAGTTAGGGCCCAACTAGGAAGGGCCATATTGTATCACCTCGGTGGCTGGAATATGAGCATATTATCTTAAAGATTTAGATGAAAATGTTGTACCACACCCTTGGAATGTAAATAACTCGCGAATGTATTATTATTAATAAAAGTCTTTTTCGCCATATTTTCGTTTGCTACATTATGTGTTACACTTCATATTATTTGTTCAAGTATTAAACAGAATATTAGTCATGCTTGGCTCCTTGGACCACATACCTTGGGTAAATTAATGCTTCATGTCATTTTTCTAAGTATTAAACAATACTTTGGTCATACCTGACTCCTCAGTCCACATACCTTGGGTAAATTAATGCTTCATATTATTTATTCAAGTATGAAACAGAACCTTGGTCATGTCTGGCTCCTTGGACCACATACCTTAGGTAAATTAGTGTTTCATGTCATTTTTCTAAGTGTTAAACAAAACCTTGGTCATGCCTGGTTCCTCGGACCCCATACCTTGGGTAAATTAATACTTCTTATTATCTATTTAAATATCAAACAAAACCTTGGTCATGTCCGGCTCCTCGGACCACATTCCTTAGGTAAATTGATATTTTCAATCACTTTTCCTAAGTGTTAAATAGAACCTTAGTCATGTCTAGCTCCTCGGACCACATGCTTTGGGTAAATTAATACTTCAAATCATTTTTCTAAGTATTAAATGTAACCTTAGTCATGTCCGACTCCTCGGACCACATACTTTGGGTAAATTAATACTTCATGTTATTTGCTTAAATATTAAATAGAACCTTAGTCATGCCTGACTCCTTTGACCACATGCTTTAGGTAAATTAATACTTCATGTTATTTGTCTAAGTGTTAAATAGAGCATTGGTCATGTCCGGTTCTTCGAACTACATGCCTTGAGTAAATTAATACTTTCTATTATTCATTTAAGTATCAAATAGAACCAACCACGCTAAATGGCAAAGATCTTCATTGTAGTGACATGATTAAATGGACACTCATGAGCATCACTTAAAGCATTTGCAAGTATATCTATGATCTGTTTGAGAACCGATTATCACCTCCAATTCCATAGACTTACCGATAAGTGGAGAATTAGGTGGAGCCCGACATGTATGGATGCTCTACCATTATGTATGTTTTTGAGGTTAAGGTTATACTTTGTTAAGATTGTAGACTTAGTAGGTTTAACCTATCTTGTTGCTGACCATGTGAGGTGTAGTAACTATGCTACCACTTATGCAAGTAACTAAATGGAGCTATATCTCATTGTCACGTTGGTTAAGTATTAAATGAAATAGAAACTATGTTAGGATCCATATAAATATATATGGATTACAAATCTTGGAAACAGAAACAACAGTTCAAAAAAAAAAAAAAAAAGGACAAGACAACTCATGGCTTCGTTTTTATTACAAGCTTGTCTTTTGGAGTCTTGATAGGTTGGTTAGAGGTCGTCGTGGAGGATGCTGGACCTCTACCCTTGAGGTCCTCCTTGGTCGGTATAGGGAGAGTTGCTAGAACAATCTCCATGTTCTGGGAGGCCTCTTTTTCCTTAGAGGGGTCCTTAAAGGTAGGGTGGCATCATGGGTCACTTCCTTGGAAATGTCTGCTACCTTTTCAGAACCTCAGTCGCTCTACCTCCTTGGAAGGGATGTTGGCTGGAGGAAGAGCTTTGATTGGGCTTTCCTTATCATCATCCGCCTCCTTGGAGGCAGTGTTTGCCTTGCAACCCGAGGAGCTTGAGGCACGAATAGCTAGAGGGTAGTACACACTCTCCGCTCTCCTAAGGACACAGAAGGCCTCAACCCTAGCTTAGTTTAGGGCCTCGTTCCACACTTGGAGGCGTGAGTACCGCACACCTCTAAGACCTCGGCCTTAAGGGCTTCCTCGGTCTCTACCACTCCCACATTGTATCCGTCTTGCTTAGCTTGCTCCTTGGCCTTCTCGACCTCTTCCAGTTTCTTGGTTAGAGCTCTTATTTGCTTTTTGGTCGTGGCAAGCTCGGCCCGCTTGACGGATTTGTTTGCACTAAGCCTTCGCCTACTTCTCTGCCTTGTCCAAAGCTGTCTCAGCACTTTTCTTTTCCCTTTCAACTTTAGTGAGCTTAGTAGTCAACTTTTGGGCTTTCCTATCCGCCACTCTGAAAGCCTTTATGGCAGCAATGCGCCTGGCCTCCTTGTCCTTCATCATACAATGAGAGCTACTCACAATCTCCTTGGCCTTGTGCGAGGACTGGACAACCTTTCAAGGAAGAAGAAATACGAAGGTTAAGAAAAAAAAATATAAGTGTGAGTATAAAAATAAAGAAGTATAAGTATGAGTAAAAAAAAAAAAGAAAGTAAAGAAAAAAGGAAAGGGTGAGGGAAAGGAAGCAATTAGTAAACTTATCGGGGTGAGGTTTCTCTTTAAACTAAGGAAGACCTTGTTCTTCCTCATCAACCATAGGTTGGCCATGTCCCCGGGCAATAGTAAGGCCCGCTCCACGGCATCGGCCACATATCCAGCCCTCCCTCACTAGAAATCTCTGATCAAGGCATCAGCAGGCAAGGGAGCTCCGTCTAGTGTTATGGTAGGAGTCTAGGCCGGGATCCCAACTTGGGAATCACTTCTCTTGTCCACCAGGGTCCGTGTTACCCTGGCCCGCTTAGCTCCCTTTTGGGGCTTGGCCTTCTTGGATAAAGGGCCTTTCCCCTCTTCTACTACTTCATGACCTTTTCGATCTCTTTTCCTCTTGTGGTTTGCAGGGTCAGGTTGGAGAGGTTGAGTGGACGGAGAGGGGGGGGGGGGAGCTTGGCTTGGTTGGTTGGCCTTCTCTGGTAAATTGCCCTCCACCTAGGACTCCATCAGGTCTCGAAGGCCTTGTCCGGTTTTGGACTAGAGTCCCATAGCTTCTGGGATGGAGGGATTTCCTTGTGTCTAGCTTACTTGTGTTGAAGGCAAGTGACCGAAGTCACCAGTGGGAACCTCTGGGTATAGAGGTCGGTTGAAGACCTCAAAATCGTCCTCAGAGTCAAACACCTCAACCACTTCTTCTTCTTCTTCTTTGGTGGCTGGTTGTGAAGGGGTCGCTTTGTCCTCGCCTTTGTATCAAGAAGCGGCTCTACTTTTAGTAAACCTTGAGATCCCAAACTTGGGTTGAGAAAGCCAGGAACAGCTATGTTGATTAGTTGTAAGCGAGGGTCCTTCACCTTTATCACACACTTCAGGACTTGAAAACTAGATAAGAGAGGGTTGTAGCCGAGGGTGAGGTGGGCTGCTCTTAGTTGACCATCACTATGAACGAACACCTCAGCTTTAAGTATCTTGTCTAGGCTTAGCTGGTTGACAAGATTGAAGTTTGGAACGACAGTGTACTTATTTGCAAAACCATTAGGAAAACAAAAAACATCATCAACGATAAAATGGCACAAATCAAAGGAAAGTTCATTTACATACACCAACGAGGAAAAATGGGAACATAATATGTCGAAGGGAGAAGGGAGTGACTTTACAATAATCAACCTAGACCTAGAATCCCACCTAGTAGCCCCTCTCTAGTCGGGCAGGGGAGGCCATCATGCCACTCCCCTGAAACAACCAGAAAATCTTTGTTCATGCCTTTGTTGGAATCAGGGAGGCATGAGATGAGCCTACCCTCGAGGTACCTAATTTTTAGGTAATATTCCTGCCCTTTTAAGTGATGAAGGTTGTACACCCAATTGACATCGTGGTGGGTAAGGTTTAAGCCCATTTTCTCATTAAGGGCATCTATGCTACCTAAAATCCTAAACATATTTGGGGCACATTAGGTGGGAGCTAATCAGTGAGCCCTCGGGTAATCCCTAGTGACAATGCCAATAGGGATTCTCATCCCTCCCTCTATAAAGGAAATCATTGGGATTACCACTTCTCCCTCTTGCCTATCAGTGTGCCAGTCCCCTTCCTTATAGTACCTAATGGAGACTCCTGGCGAAATTCTATATTGAGCTTTAAAGTTCTCTATACTCTTCGCGGAGTTTACCAAGTAAGCAAATCTAGCCATGTTTGAAAGAGGGTTTAGGTACTAAGATGGTAAAGGAAAATTAGGAGGGCCAAAGAGAAGAGGGCTCTGTGTAAAGAAAAGTAGAAGGAAAAATAAATGAGAAGGTTTAAAAAGACTTATGCAAAGAAAGAAACTCTCCTAGGACTGGCTCTTGATATTTATGAGTGTGCAAGTGAAGTGAATGAGTGTAAAAGTGAAGTGAATAATTTGGTCAACCAATATTTGTATCAAAATTTGGTCAAGCAATATTTCCCGCTCGAGTTCCAATAAAATCCCTAGCCGTTGGATTTGCATCGCACCATAGAATGTGGGGAACATGGAGCTGCAGAAATTTAATGAAGGTGCATCTCGGATGCCAAAGTGTCAAAAGCATGCGTTGAGAAGTTAAAAAGGTACCTGCGCAAATAGAGATGATGTATGATAAGAGTGGGGTAATTGTGATGATATCGAAATCCTCATTTCTTCCCGAAGAGCAAAAGAGGAGAATTTCAAGGGGCTATTGTAGGGATGATAGGCCCAGTAGTATATATATTGGACCGAGGGCCCGGTTTGAGGATGCCTAGTAATTCGAGGACGGCTAAACGTTGTTATGGAAGTCAGCATTAGTGAATAAAGAAAGGGGTCTGGTCATGATGGTCTAAAAAGGTGGTCCAAGGAGGGATGCTTCCTCGGTTGAGCCAAGCAGAGGTTAGAAGGTGTGGTCCGCCATCCAGAAGTAACATTCTAGGAGATTCCATTGATAAGAATATACATCATGAAAGTACATGACAAAAGAAAACTATGAAATATCTAGTGGTGGGAAAATAAGCCCATATCCATTTGCCCACCGAAACCCACCCACTCTAATTGAACCCAAACCCACCTAGTTATTATTTGGGTTAAATGAGCATCAACCCAATTAGACCCAGTAATTATTGGGTTTTAACTAAAATCCTATTAAGGCGCATTTAACCCAAAAACAATCAACCCAAATTCAACACAACCCTTCCCGTCAAAAAAAAAAAAAAAAAACTGACCCTTACTCGACTCTCTCTTAAACCCCACTACTAATCGTTTTAACTAGGGTTTTCAAATTTTTAAAATTTCCTTCATTTTTTTAGCCTTCAATCATGTTTTAATCAGCTTAGTCAATAAGTTTGCTATGGTTCTTCATAGTTTCCTTTATTGTCTCAGCCTCCATTCGATTTTCTCTTGGTCTCCCATCTCTCATTTCTTGTATTTTGCTCGTGTGAGCACAATCTCTCTCTCTCTCTCTCTCTCTCTCTCTCTCTCTCTCTCTCTCTCTCTCTCTCTCTCTCTCTCTCATTTTTTACTTGCACCGATTAAGATGGTGGTAAACCCAACTAGGTCTAATGTCTCTCTCTCTCATTTTTTACTTGCACCGGTTAAGATGGTGGTAAACCCAACTAGGTCTAATGTGGATTTTGTTGGGTCTAACTATTCTAGTGAATCCACCGTAGTTATGCACTTGGGGTGTTTGATAAAGAGTCCTAGAGCTTGAAGATTTTTTCTGTTGCCTTTGACAAGGTGGAATTTTCTATTTGATTTGCTTGGAAAGTTTTAAAATTTGGGTTTTTTTGTTTATTGTTTGGTTGCTTTGAAAATGTGGGATAAGTTTGCTCATTTGGTTATGTGTTGTTTGGTGGGTGATGGGTTGTGGAATGTGTAGTTGTTTCTTGTTGGGTTCTTTGGTGAAATTTTGGAGTTTAACTTGGCTTTTGTTGTGGAAATTTAAGCTTGTTGTCTTTGAGTACAGAAGTAATTTTATTACATACTGAGTAATATAAGAATTTTAATTCGGTTTTCTTTGATTTCCCAAGTAATATTAGTTGATAATGAAAAATTGGGTGAAGATCTTGCATTGACTCTATAGCTTTTGGAATAGAAATGATTTGGCCTTGAATTAACATGTTTTTTTTTTTTTTTTGGCATGATAGGTTTTGCCAGTACAGAGAATCTTGCAAATATGTTCATCCCAAGAACAATGATAACTGTTAACAATGATACTATTAGATAACTAACTTTATCAAACATTAGTGACAGGCTTTGTGGATAACAATCAGTCACCAATTATCCTTGGAAATCAGTCGGTTGGAGGCAGTTTTTCAGGTAAGGATACATTGTATGTTTTCTTCATTAATTTGTATTCAATGTGCTAATAAATGCTTTGCTTTCCTTTTTCAGCTATACATGATTTTGAGAAAGAAAGCCTCATGGAGGATTTTGGCAACTTGTGTCTATCCAATCTAGTTCATATGTTGTTGAGGATTAAGTGAAAGCTTATTTAACTATTGTTCTACTCATATTTCTTTCAAAAAGTTTCTTAATGATTGCTGTAATTCTTATACATATTAAAGTTTAATAGGTCTATATATTCATCCAGCACAGATGGCCATTGCTTCCATTGTTCACCTCTTTGTGTTTCCGGCAAAACCTTATGAGCTAATAGGGGACTGCTTCCCTGGAAGTATTTCAGTTCTTGGAGACTATTCTGCTGACTGTCCTTATGAGTTTGATGTGATGTTTAAGTTATTTATTTTTCATAAAGTCAGTGTTTTACATAGTGGGAGCTTTGTTTATTGAGTATACAACTTCTAGGTCTGTTCAAGTTTGGATTTTGGCTTGTGGGTTTTGGAGGATAATATGACTAAGATGGTTTGATATCTTGTTGTGACAAATTTTGTACTTTATTTTATTTCATGAAATGGAACAACATAGGCTAACAAGGGTCACATGTTTTTTTTTTTTTTTGGGGGGGAGAGAGAGAAATTGACCAATTTTGAAATAGGAACTAATGTATGATTCATAAACCTTTTTGTCTTCAATCTGCTATCTGTGCTTCAGTGCAATTTAGTTTTCTGGTTTCGTGTATATAGCAACTTGCATTCATGTTGAACATCAAAGCACATTTCTATGCCTATGATTCACATGGCTTAAAAGTTGATTTGTCAATGTCAAATTATCGATCACCAAGTGGGTGTCTAGTTATCTTGATAGGTGTTGTTGTTATGCATTAGGAATTTTGAACCTAATTGGCAGAACCTGCCAGTATTTTAGTTTGTATCCTGTCACATTTGAGTGCTTTTGGGGGTATTTTTAGACGTGGCAAAACGGGTAGGGCGGGTCAGGTCAATTGGGTTGTGGGTTACAAGTCGGGTCGAGTTGCGGGTCGGGTCGGGTCAATGGAGTACATAACATATTTTATAAGAATTACACCTCAATCTCAATCTACTCAACATTGGTAGATGTGGCAAAATGGGCGGGTCGGGTCGGGTCGGGTCGGGTCAATCAGGTCGCGAGTCAAAACGGGTCATTTTTAAATGGGTCAATCAGGTCTGGTCAAAAAATTCTGACCCGTTTTACGATGTCTAGGTATTTTGTTAATGTGGGAAAGAAAAGAGAAATATGATTATATGAAGATATGATGTACGGAAGTGGGCACTGATGTTCAATTTAATAATGTAGTAATCAAAGAAAAAAAATTAAAGATCACCAAAAGTTAATAATCAATTTATGGGTGACCACTATGTTTATATTAATGTTAATAATTCTACAGTATATGTTACTAAACTATATAAACCTATTAAATATTTTAGGTGAAACTACATTATTAGTCCCCGAAGTTTATCCTATGTGCGCAATTAGTCCCTCAAGTTTCAAGTAAGCACAATTGGTCTTTCAAGTTTTCAAAATGAACAATATAAATCTTTTGGTTAACTTCCGTTAGTGGTGTTGCTTACGTGGCTAACGGAATAATGACTTTACATTTTTTAAATAATGTGGAATTTATTTTTATTAAAAAATTCCAAAATTGAATCTACACATACGAAACAAACTAGACCCATTCCAATTCAAATATTTATCCTAACCCGGTACAAAAAAATCTCCATTTGCAATCTAATTTACAAACCATGAAAGAGGGGAGAGACAATGACGGATCCAAGGCCTAGCCGCCGCCGATCTTTGCCGCCCTCCGCCGGAGACGGAGGCCTCCCGCTTCACACATCCTTCTACAACAGAAAACCACCGTCCCGCCTCCCTCCTTATCTCGAATAGCCACTAACCCACCTCCATGACTCGACTTAGTCTTTGGTTTCCTAAAACACGTCCTCTTGAGCTTGAGTTTTCATCCTAAGCGACCTTGAGACTTCGAATTGAATCAAAAAGCCCATATTGTATGGTGGATTATCTCACAGTTTGGACCACTTTAAGCCTCGTAAATTGTTACCTGTCTCTATCTTTAGAATAAAAAGATTCGTCATTGACATTAATGATTTTTTCTCCAATGCACATTGCATCCATAAATAAGTTGGTTGTGGCGGTGGCTCTTGGGTCCAAACCCAGCCGAAAAACAAAAATTTTCATAATACAAGTGTTAACTTACAAGTCAAAACAATGCAAATAAATTTATGGATATGTGCTTCCATTGAAAATCATCAATTTCGCTCTTTCACCGTAAATGGAGATTTTTTTGTCTTTGGTTAGGATAAATATTTGAATTGGAATGGGTCTAGTTTCCTTCTTATGTGTAAATTTAATTTTGGAATTTTTTAATAAAAATAAATGTCACATCTTTTAAAAAATGCCAAGTCATTCCATTAGCCACGTAAGCAACACCACTAACGGAAGTTAACTAAAGAATTTATATTGCTCATTTTGGAAACTTGAGGGACCAATTGCACTCGCTTGAAACTTGAGGGACCAATTGCGCACACGGGGTAAACTTCAGGGACTAATAGTGTAGTTTTGCCAATATTTTAAGCTTCTGGTCCAAAATTTAAAGCATTACATTCCAATTTTTTCTATAGGCCATGGTGGTCCTTACTCAAAAACTTGCAATTGGATATTAGAGGTTCTTATTGTCCACAAAGATATACTTGCACTACTAATTGCCACTTGTTAGCCATTCAATTTACTAAAGTTGACTAGTTGTTTTTTTTCGATTTACCAAATACCTACTCTATCTACCTAAACAACTAAAAATATAACAAAAAAAAATTAATTAAAAAAATTAGAGAAATGTAAATCTTCCATTATAAATTTATAATTGGTTTGGTCATTTTTTGGGTATTAGAGGTATTTTGGTCATTTCTTTGGTTTTGGGGATATTTTGGAAATTTTAAAGTTTTGGGGGTATTTTGGTAATTTTGGGGTTTCGGGGGTATTTTGGTCATTTTTTGGGTATCGGGGGTATTTTGGTCATTTTTTGGGTATCTGGGGTATTTTGGTCTTTTTATTGGGTTTTGGGGGTATTTTGGGCATTTTAGGGTTTTGGGGTATTTTGGTCATTTTTTTTACGTTTTGGGGGTATTTTGGTCATTTTTTGGGTTTTGGGAGTATTTTGGTTATTTTTTAGGTTTACAGGTTATTTTGGTCAATTTTTTAGGTTTTAGGAATAATTTGGTAATTTTAAAGTTTTTAGGGTATTTTGATAATTTTTGGGTATCGAGGGTATTTTGGTCAATTTTGGGTTTTTTGGGTATTTTGGTAATTTTAAGGTTTTGGGGGTATTTTGGTAATTTTTTAGGTTTTAGGGGTATTTTGGTAATTTTTTAGGTTTTAGGGGTATTTTGGTAATTTTTAGGTTTTGGGGGATATTTTGGTCATTTTTTGGGTTTTGGAGGGCATTTTGGTCATTTTTTAGGTTTCCAAGTTATTTTGATAATTTTTAGGTTTTGGGGTATTTTTGTCATTTTTGAAAATTTTAGAGTATCTTGGTCATTTTTACTTTAGTGGCATTTTGGTAATTTTGATAATTGGGTAATTGGGTGAGTTGGGGTTTACCTATAATAATTGGGTTGGGTTGGGTTTAGATTAGAAGCAATTAGTTAAATGGGTTTTAATGGGTACATGGGTTTTATATACCCAACCCAATTATGCCTACCCTAAACCCACCCATTTGACACCCCTAGAAATATCTAAGAGAAAACTGCTACCACCGCAGTGAATGTTCTATAGCTAATTTTCTAACTGCATTAATGAGGAAGTGATACCCGAACAGTTTTTTCAGCCTTGCGGCTACTCCCAAAGATTCCCATAGGAAGGCCGATGGAATAAGAATCAATACCAGCAATCTAATCTACACGTGGAGGGTGGAGATGAAAGAAAAAAGATAGTATAAAATAGAAAGAAGATCCCGAGGGAAAGGGATCAGAGAATTAAGAGAAAAACACTGTAGGAACAAGAACTGGACTCAGAATCAATTCAAAAGAGATATATACAAGAATCGATTTTCTCGGATTGTGCCGAGGATGATTTTCTTTGAATAAAACTAGTTTATCTTTGCTTTCTTGTCATCTAAGCCAACTACAATTGTTGTCCGACTCATTAAAACCTAGTTTTCTAACCCATTCTTTACAAATTCATTGTATTGGGATCTTTGGGCATAAATCCTTTTACTCCTTTGGGCTCGTGGATTAAATCTTGCCCTTACAAGAAGTATTTTAAAAAATTCTTAAAAAGTGCATCTTGTCCATAATTCATATTGCTTTAACTTATAGACTCCAAATCAAGCCAACAAATAGCCCTTCTCTAATTTAAGTATTTGAGTTCTTATTGTCTTTGCATGAAAATAAAATTGGAGATAAAATTGCAATTAAGATTGCTAATACTTTTAAAGGAGAAATGTTAGCTTACGTATTTCAATTCAAATGCAAATTGGTCAAGCATGTCTACTTAATTTCAAAATATTATTTTTAAGCTGAGCTTTTTTCAAAAACAAAATGCTATGTATCCAAGATATGTTTAAAATAATGCAATATCTTAGGATATGTGTTATGGGATGATGTACTTGTTTGTTCTGTTTAGACCCATTAAACCAGATTGTTTAACTTAATATATTAGCCAAGTGATTACTTAGGTTAATTATTCAGATTTAGTTTAAATAATAACAAATCATATCATGCATGAGAGCGGAAAAGTAAATAACACAACGATATGATGACCTAGGAAAGCCAATGAAATGAACCATTTCAAGGTAAAAACCTATGGAGGATTTGACCTAGCAATCCTCAAGGTAAAGCAAATCCACTATAAGAGAATTGAAGTTTTTACAATCAAATTTAACCCTAAATCTATTGTTACCTTCAGTAGTAACTTCATCGACATAACCACGTGCAAGCTCCAAATCCACGAATTCCTTCTCTTCTTGGACTTACTACAACACAAGAACCCATGCTTTTGACTTTGAAATCCCACTAAAAGGTTTAGCAACACAAACTCTCCAATTTGTGACTCCAAGATCACCCTTGAAGGTTTGGATCATCAATAGTTATTGATCTTGTTGCAGTAATTTTAGATCTATCGGTTCTAATGGTATGAGAATGATTTCCGGTAGTGACTTTGATAGAGGAAGGCACAATACCTTTTAGATCCCATAAGAGCACCTCCAAAGTTTGTCCAAAACATGTCTTAAGATTTCCTTTATATACTATGTGAAATAGTTCTGAAACCCTAATCTCTTATTGTGCCAATGGGTTGTTGGGCAAAAATTAAAATATGTAGAATCGATTTTTCTGCGATTTTTGATCGGTCGAATCTAATTTTCGATCAGTTGGGCTTCTGAGAATTTGAACTCTCCTTTCTGCAGCTTGAATGTTATTGTATTTTGACTTGTAGTACCTTGAGCATTGTCTAATAAACTCTATAGACTCTAAGATCTATACCTAGACAAGTTTGAGCTCACAGTTTGCCAATTGTTCTAAACTTTTAGAACCCGAAAGTACTACATCTTCCTTATACGTAACCAAAATTTTAAGTCTATGTTTATGGTTTAAAACATTCCTTGTGACCAATAATCACACCCAAAAAAGTTTTTTGAAGAAAAAAATAGATAATATTAAAATATGGTGTTGCTAGGATTTGAACTCTAATGCCAACTCATTAAATAAGACAGATTCATTAAATTAAATGCGTATTTTCATTGATTTTTGAAAATTTGAAACTGAAAATAGTATTTTACATGTTTTCAATTTCATTCACAAATTGAGTTTTGAGGACAGTTTTTGTTTTTCATCCATTTTGGATTGCTAAACAAGTTTTTTAGTCTCAAAAATAGAAAATTATTTTTGGAAATAGAAAATAAGGGGAAAAAACAGTTATTAAACATACCCTAACATTGGAGTTTCTAAAACTCCAAACAAAATACTATTTTAAAACCCCAAACTACAAAAACCAAGCATTATATAGTTTTGTATTTGTTAAAAATTTTACATACATGCTACAATGTTAATGCTTATTGTAGCAAGTTCTATTCTTTTAATTTTACATACTTGCTACAATTTTACATACCAAGCATTAACATTGAACCCATCAGAGCAAGTTGTATTCTTTTATAATTACTCTCTCTCTCTTCCCCACCATCCTCTCTCTATTCTGTCTTTTCCCCGTCTCACTTATGTCTCTTCTTTAATCTCTCTTACCCATAGCTACCCAAACCAAGCCTTCTCTTTGTCTCTTGTTGCTCTATATATGTGGTCCTTCTTTTTTGTACTATGGCTTTGCAATTTGGGTTTGGTGGCACTAGATATTAGGTGGGTTTTTGATTTGGTTTTGGGTGGTGCATAGTGGTGGTGGTGGTGGCTATGATCTATAGTGGTGGTGTTGATGGTTATGGGTGTGGTGAGTTGCAATTTGTGGGGGTTTTGGGTGGTGGTGGGGATTTCGATTCTTGGGTTTCAATGGTTGGGGATTGCAATTGTGGGTCGTGGCTATCTTTGTTGAGAATAGTTGGGTTTTCTATGTTTTTTTTTTTTTTTTTTTTTTTTTTTTTTTTGCTATGATGGCGATCAACTGTGTTTTTTCTGGTTGCTATGGTAGAGATTAGCTAGGTTTGCTATGTTTTCTTTGGGTTTGATGATATGGTTGAGATTGGTTAGATTTATTTTTTGTTTGTTTGCTAGGTGGTAATAGACATGGCAACAAAAGTCGAAAAATTTTGACCTGACCCAACCCAAAAAATACCTGACCCGAACTCGATTTTTTTGACTCGAAGCAAAAGCAGATTGACTCATGACCTGACCCGACCCGTCCCGGATAACCCATGACCTGACCCGTTGAAAAAAATTTGCTAAAAAAATATTTAAATTATGTCTCGATACTATGTGCATAAAGCACAAAGTACCAAAACTAATAATCAATATATTATTGATATAAAGTTATAAACAATTAAAACTGTTGTCAAGAAAAGGACATGGGAGAATGACTATTTGAACTTCATCACAACCAATGAACCAATAAGAGCTAAGCTTTAGTGCTTGACATGAGACAAGACAACACGCTACACAAGGCTGTCAAGACAACCATTAAAAAAAAAAAAATTCTCATTCAATACTAGTTGTAGTCCATTGTCCAAAGCCAAAGGCACAATGCACAAACCTAAAAGTTGAAACATGACAAACCAAACCACAAAGGGCCCTAAAGATTCCTCAGTTCAGTTCCTCTACTCTTTCTCTTGCACCTCCGGCCTCTGCCCTTCTTCACACATTCCACACTTTTTTAGTTTCACACAAAGCAGTCAAAGCTTGTGCCTCTACCCTGTTTTGCTTTCTCACTTCTCTCAGTTCTCTATCACTTGCCACCCATAGGCCACACTGCCTAGATCTTGCTACTTTTGACCCATTTAAGAGGAGCACAATCACAAATCATCAACTATGGTGAAGGTAAGTTAAATCCTTTTCATCATTCTCTTAAATCCCTAAATGTTTTTAGTTTTTGGATTAATTTTTTAATATTATGAATTTATGATTTAGCAATAATAATATAGTATATTATTCGCCCCCGCTAATATTATATTTAATTGTTTGTGTGTTTGATTGTTGAAAAAATTGAAAATGTCATTGACTCATTGTCATTTGGATGAATATCTTTTGTTCATAGATGTTTTAAATAGACTAGAATTTTAATTTTAATGATATATTTTTCTTTGATAATTAAAGTATAGTGGCTTCTCCGGTTGTAAATTTGGAAAGTGATGATGATGCTGTAATTATGGATACTAAAAGTTCAAATAGTGTAAAAACACCCTTAAACGTTTAGGCCCCCAATTTAGAAATTACCAATTCAAGCTTTATATCAATCAATTAATGTGCGGAACATGAACAAAAGCTTAATACAGAATTGGTAAACAATCTATGCCAATTAAAATCACATCCACAGCAGAAAATAAAAGGCAAAGATAAAGGGAAGAGAGATGCAAACACAAGGACAACACACGATGTGTTATCGAAGAGGAAACCGAAACCCTCGGCGTAAAACCTCTCCGCCGCCCTCCAAGCGGTAAACAATCCATTAGAAAATGTAGTATTTATACTAGGGTGAGGAATTTGAAGAGTCTCTTATGTAAAGATTGTGGATGAATCAATCTTGTTTTACTCTAGCGTTTCTCTCTTAAAATTCTCTCTAGAAGCTCTCTTTCTTTCGTAGGTATAAAGGGTATTTATACTAGGGTGAGAATGGAATGTGAAACGTTAGGTTTTTCAAAACAAGGTTGGCTCACGGCTTGGCCTCGCGACTTGGCTGAGTTGCAAGATCCAACCGCGAGATAACAGAACGGCTAGTTGTCCTATTTTGTCATGTAGTGCTCCGGCTAGCATGACGCTTCAACTCTCGGCACTACAACAAAATGTATTTTTAGTGACGAAAATTAGTGAGGAAATATTTTTCGTCACTAAAATTACAGCTTTAGTGACGAAATTCATATTTCGTCACTAATAATGAAAAAAATTATAACGTTTAGTGACAAAAAATAAATTTCTTCACTATTGAGATCTGAAAAATAGGCGCCAGTGGAGGGAAACTTTGGCGCGAGTTTAATTAATCTATAGTGACGAAATATTTCGTCACTAAAAGTTGAAATTTTTAGTGACGAAATATTTCGTCACTGTAGATATTACTATGGATAGTATTAGTGACGAAACTCATTTCGTCACTATAAGGAAGAATTAGTGACGAAAAAGTTTCGTCACTAAAAATAATACTAAAAATAATAATAGTTTGCACTAATATGTTTTTAGAGATGAAATTCATATTTCGTCACTAAAAGTATGATTTAGTGACGAAATATGAATTTCGTCTCTAAAAATCTAAACAAGGTCCGGTCTTTAGTGACGAAACTGGAATTCATCACTAAAGACACCTAATTTCAATAACTTGACCCACCCTAAAAAACCAAAGAGCCACAAAACAAACCGTCACTTTTTCGATCAAAAAAAAAAAAAAAAAAAAACTCAGTTCTTCAACTCCTTTAGGCGACGATGATAGTTAACATATTAAAACCCAACTCAGTTCTTGAGCTCCTTTAGGCGGCGACGACGATAGTTAACCGTCGCCGTTGAGCTCGGCCGTCGCCGATTAAACTCAACGGCGATGCTTGACTTGCGGCGATTGCAAATAAACCGTTGCTGATTCCCACTCTAAATCGCCAATACCCACACCGATACCCACTCCAAATCGCGACCCTTCGCATTCCTTCAAACCAGCGACGATTCGACTTCCGGCGACCCTTCGCATTCCTTTCCGTCGCCAAAACCCAGCCTCACCGTCGCGACGGTTCGCTCGCTTCGGATCGCGACGGTTCGCTCGCTTCATTGTTGTCAAAACCCGGCTTCAGCTCGCGACGGTTGCAAATAAATTGTCGCCGTCGCCTTCCTTCAGATGCAATCGCGATGATTCAGCTCCCAACGCTTTTGGCGACGCTTCGACTTTCGGCAACCCTTCGCATTCCTTACCGTCGCCAAAACCCAGCCTCACCGTCGCGACGGTTCGCTCGCTTCAGATCGTGACGGTTCGCTCGCTTCGCTTCATGCCGCCAAAACCTAGCTTCAGCTCGCGACGGTTGCAAATAAATCGTCGCCGCCGCCATCCTTCAGACAATTCAGCTCCCAAACGCTTCCGGCGACAATTCAGGGTATTTTTTTTTTCCTTTTTGAGTTAATTTTTTTTGTTAATTTTTGTTTCTAAACTCTTGATGTTAATTTTTCTGCTTAGGAAAGGTGTTGAGGAGACAAGGTTGTTGTTGGAAAAACTAAAGTTGAAGAGGTAGTTTTAGCTCAAATAGCCTGTCAATGCAGAATACTAATTTTTGTGTGAAATTATAACTGATATAGTGGTGATTTGAGATTATTTAATGCATTTGCAATTTGAAGAATTTTGGAATTGTGTTAGTGATATTTATAATTTGATATGCTATTATGGTTTGGAAGTTCTTTGATATTTATTTTAACAATGCTAGTCTGTCCTGTTTGGTAACTAAGGTTAGGGGTTCCCATGAATCCTTGCCGCTTGATTATGAATTAAGTCCCTGTGGTCATTGTCAGCCAATCCCTCTTTGTTTGTTAATAGAAGATATAACTCTAGTTAGAGTTAATGGAGTTGAATTTAGAGGCTTTTTTTGTTATATGTAACTTATACCAAGATGGGTCATGATCTATGATTTTAGTGTACAACATGAAATGAAATTTAAATCACACTGTTTTTTTGCATTTAGTCTACAACTGTGTCATATTGTTTTATATATAAGTTTAGGGTGCCACCAAAAGATTTTGATGTGAAGATAAATGCTTTGCTCCACTTGATGTTAAAAACTTAAAAACATTTGTTGACAAAGGAGCATGATTTTCCAATGAGGTCTAGCTCAAATTTTGTGGTTTAGTTAGTTATTTATTCTTTTGATTTGTCTTTGTTTTATGGTTTAGTTAGTTATTTTAGATTATTGTTTGTATTCCTCAATTTTCAATTTTGTTTCTCTTTGTGCAGGAAAACATTTCAACAGTAAGTGTCCCTTTAGCAAAAATAAAATGCATTGCTTATGGTAATTGTAGAAGGATATATATAAGGTATTGTGATTTGGGCTCTGTTTGATTGCAATTAAGAGAAGTAGCGTTTTCAATTTCTGAATCGCCAAGTTTATTAAGCGAGAAAAAGGATGTCTTTGTAGTTGTCCTTTAAATGCCTATATATAGATAGATATGAAAATTGAAATTTTTGTAATTGGTGCATATTTTCTCTAATGATTGGGTCTAGCTATACCACTGTTTAGAAACAGGAAAAAGAATAAAGAATATGTATTTTAAATTTGGTCTACTAAAAGTTATCTTTCTTTTGTCTCCAGCTCTCATTCTCTTTGGTGATTGAAGAAATTGTAAGGAACAAGGTGAAGAACACAAGTTAACTTTGGATTTTTTTTTAAAGTTATAAACTTAACTTGAGCAAAGTAAGTATATTCTAGTTAAAAACTTATAGAATTCTATATATACTTGTGATGTTGGAAATTTATTTTGTGGTGGGTTGTTGTGTTGGAGCAAGTGGGTGGTTTGCATGGTGTTATAAGGTGATTTAAATTAATATTGGGAGTGTTTTTAATTTCTTGCAAATGTGAATGAACTTGTTGATTAGTAGTAATTGTGTTCTTTTATTCAATTTCAATACTTGTAAGTATTATACTTGTGATGTTGGAAATTTGTTTCGTGGTGGGTTGTTGTGTTGGAGCAAGCGGGTGGCTTGCATGGTGTTATAAGGTGATTTAAATTCATATTGGGAGTGTTTTTAATTTCTTCCAAATGTGAATGAACTTGTTGATTAGTAGCAATTGTGTTCTTTTATTCAATTTCAATACTTGTAAGTATTATAGTTGTGATGTTGGAAATTTATTTTGTGGTGGGTTGTTGTGTTGGAGCAAGCGGGTGGCTTGCGTGGTGTTATAAGGTCGTTTAAATTCCTATTGGGAGTGTTTTTAATTTCTTACAAATGTGAATGAAACTTGTTGATTAGTAGCAATTGTGTTCTTTTATTTAATTTCAATACTTGTAAGCATTATACTTGTGATGTTTATGATTGGTTTTGTGGAGGGTTGTTGTGTTGGAGCAAACGAGTGGCTTGCGTAGTGTTATAAGGTTGTTTAAATTCATATTGGGAGTGTATATTTGTTTGTGCAATGTATATTTATTTAAGTATTAATATAGACTTGTGTATTCATGAATATGATAGAACTTTATCTAAGTAGCTTATAGACTTAGATGTTATAGACTTGTGTATTAATATAGAGTTGTCCTTATTTTACTAAAGTGGCATTCATCTTGTAATTGTAGTCAAACATGGATAAAAGTTGGATGACAATGGGTAAGACACCCAATGGCAGATTAAGTCATCCGTATATTGAAGGGGTCAATGCATTTATTAATTTTGCAAGAGTAGTTGTAGACTTGAGTGGTAATATTCCGTGCCTGTGTATTCACTGTGGGAATTGCTATCGACAATCTCTTATTACTGTGCGTATCCATTTGCTTCATCGTGGGATTATGCAATCTTACGTTAATTGGTATAAACATGGAGAACCTCATGTATTGAATGAGAACATTCATGATAATGAAATGTCGGATGGTGATCATATGGATGGTATCGATGCCTTGGTAGGTGACCGAATTAGAGGGGAACCAAGAAATGCAACCGAAGATGAGGAGGTGCGTCATTTTGACAAACTTGAGGAAGATGCAAAGCGTGAGTTGTATCCGGGTTGCACCGATTATAGTATCTTGAAGTTTGTTATTGAGATGTTGAATGTAAAGGTAATGACCAACTTGAGTAATAAGGGACTTGATATGATGTTAAAATTGTTGTCAAAGGTTTTACCGAAAGGTAACTTGGTTCCAAGGTCAACTTATGAAGCAAAGAAGATATTACGTGACTTGGGCATGTCATACGAGCATATAGATGCATGCAAAAATGATTGTGCACTATTTTGGAAGGAAAATGAAAACCTTGATAAATGTCCGGTGTGTGAAGCACCTAGGTACAAGGATACACGTGCCCAAGGTAAGATGATTCCTCATAAGGTATTGCATTACTTTCCGTTGACACCGAGACTAAGGAGATTATACATGTCAGGCCAAAGAGCTAAAGACATGAGATGGTATATAGACAAACGTGTGGACGATGGGATAATGAGGCATCCCGGTGATAGTAAGGAGTGGAAGGAGTTTGATTTGCAACATCCTGATTTTACCCTCAAACCTCGCAATGTAAGGCTGAGGTTGGTTACAGATGGATTTAACCCTTTTGGAAATATGAACAACAACTATAGTATGTGACCTGTCATACTTATCCCCGATAACCTACCGCCTTGGTTGGTTATGAGAGAGCCATATTTTATGTTGTCCTTACTTATTCCTGGTCCTCATCAACCGGGAAATGAGATTGATATTTACTTGAAACCATTGGTTGATGAGTTGAAGGAGTTGTGGGAAGAAGGTGTAGAAACTTATGATGCTTATAATAAAGAGCATTTTCAGATGTATGCAACTTTGTTATGGACAATACATGACTACCCCGGATTTGGTAACGTGTCCGGGTGGAGGACAAAGGGTTATCATTCTTGTTACACTTGCAACGATGAACCATATTCAGAAGCTTTGGAAAGTAAAATTGGATTCATTAACCATCGAGCTTATTTGCCTATGGAACATCGTTGAAGACATAACCGGTTGCATAATGGTTTATCAGAGAAATGGAAGAGATCTTTAGAGTTACAAGTGAGAAAAATACAAGAGCAGCTAGATAGAATGCCAAATATAATTTTAGGAAAGCATCCAAGTAATAAAAAAAGACAACTCATTGGGGAGCCAAATTGGTCAAAGGCAAGTATTTTGTACCAGCTTCCATATTGGAAGAATAAGAAACTTAAGCACAACATTGATGTCATGCATGTGGAGAAGAACATTAATAAGAGTACTTACGGTACTTTGTTGGGCATTGAGGGGAGAAATAAGGATACCGACAAGGCACAGATAGACTTGCAAAATATGAACTTTAGGCACAAGTTGCATTTGAAACAACGTCCTAATGGATCATAGGACAAGCCTCGGGCTTTCTTTTTATTAAGCCCAAATGAAAGGGATGGTTTCTATGATTTTTTGAAATCAATCAAGTATCCGGATGGCTATGCAACCAATATATCAAGGTCAGTGAATGCAAAAAATGGTAGATTATCTGGTTTGAAAAGCCACAACTGTCATGTGCTACTACAACGAATTCTTCCAATTGGGTTGCGAGGGTTTGCACATAAAGACATTAGTATTGTATTGTTTGAGTTGGGCAGCTTCTTCCAAGACTTATGCTCAAGGATCCTAAAGTGGGGTGAATTGGAGAAACTAGAAGAACATATAGTTCTTATATTATGCAAGCTTGAGAGGTTTTTTCCTCCAGCATTCTTTGATGTTATGGTCCACCTTGTTGTTCACTTGCTTCGAGAAGCAATTCTAGGAGGTCCAATACAATATCGGTGAATGTACCCTATTGAAAGGTAATTAGATCCTTTGATGCATCCATCAATTGCATTTTTCCCATGTGGTATAAAATCACATAATGTGCGTATTTTTTCCTCGTAGGTACCTTGGAAAATTGAAAAGATACGTTTCAATCCGAGCTCGGCCGGAAGGTTCGATTGCAGAGGCTTACATTCTCAAAGAATGTATTAACAACTAGTCTTTGTATATTGATGGGATTGAAACTGTGCATAATCGAAGAGAAAGAAATGAAGATTTAGGTGAATCTAGCGAAGGATTGATGGTTTTTTCACAAACCGCCCGACCTACAGGTGGTAGGCGGAATGATGGCAACTTGTCTCGTGCATTGCTTGATATCGCTCATTGGTACTTGTTATACAATAGTCCTGAGTTAGAGCCTTATTTAAAGTATGTGATTTTATATGCATATACTGTTTGATCAAATTTTGAATATTATCCGCAATACTTAGTTGAAAGTAAATCACCTTATTTTTAACAGTGAACACAAAAGCACTTTGCATAATCCTACTAAAGAAGCCATAACTCAATTCCAACGACAAGAGTTTCCTAACTGGTTCGGAGAACGTGTAAGACATTTGAAATTTAATCACACACTAATAAAAATTAAACATTTAAAAGTTTCTTTATTGCTTATTACTAATTAATATCACTTGTTGTATGTCATTATAGATGAATAGATTGAAAGTTAACGAGTCACCAGAAGCTACTAAACAATTATGGTCATTAGCAAATGGTCCTAAGCCGCATGTGAAGGAGTACACAGTTTGTATGGTCAATGATGTAAAGTTCCATACAATGGACCTAGACAATCGTCGTGTAACCCAAAACAGTGGTATATGTACCGAAGGGGATCATGAGGGAGAAATGCACGACTTCTATGGTCATGTGTGAAAAATTTGGGAATTGGAGTATATGTTTCGCCATAAAGTTGTTTTGTTCCGGTGTGATTGGTACAATACTGGTACCAATGGTCGAAGGAGAACGATAAGAACCGATGCACACTACACAAGCATTGATGTTACAATTCAGTAGTATGAAAATGACCATTTTATACTTCCTAGTCAAGTGAGACAAGTTTTTTACCTTCAAGATACCAAATTGGGTGAACCTTGGAAAATTGTGCAATCCATCCAATATAGGGGAGTGTTTGATGTCTCGAAAGTCAGAGGTGGAGAATCCAATGATAATACGGAAGATAGTGATGCATTCCAACAAGAAGCAATTGTTGATGTTGTCTCTATTAATATTGAGGACAATATTATTGACTATTGTATGGGTGATGTTGATACTGAAGTTGTTCTTGAAGGAGAAACTTTAAGAGATGCTAATGAAAATGAAGAGCATGACATACCCGATGTTGATCTTGATATGGATTATGATATGTAGAGTTCATAACAATTGTCTTAAATGTTATGTGCTTGTCTTAAAGTTTTATGCTTGTCTAAGTAGCAATTGTTTTGTACTTGTTTTGAACTTGATATGGATATTGATGCGGTCATTTGTTGTGTTGAGTTAGTAGTAATTGTTATTGAGATGTTTTGTACTTATCTTTAACTTTATATGGATATTGATGTGGTCATTTGTTGTGTTAAGTTAGTAGTAATTGTGTTTAAATTTTGCACTTATGAATTGCTTGATGTTAAGTTAGTAGAAATTGTACTTATTTTTCATGTCAATACATAGTTTCAAAAAATGCCAAAAAAAGCCAAATACACTCGTAATATACCGAGGTATGAGATGACAAGATTGGATAGAATGAGGCAAAACCAAGAGATAATTGATACTTTGGGATTGAAGCACATCTCAACTTCTCTAAAAGATTCTACTCAGTCCAATTGTGCAAAAGGGAAAAGAAGTAGAGATAGTGTTGCGGTAGATGATGCTTATGTACCACCTATTGGTGACGATGACAATGATGATGAGTCATCTAATTCTGTAATCCATAAGGTATAATAGATGTTCCATAGGGTACAATAGATGATAATAACTTTATTATTCCATTACTTGTAATAACTTTGTTGTTCCATTATATGTATGTTACTTACGGATGACACCAAGACGACTTACACGCTCGCGAGGTGAGGCATCTATCCCGGTGGTCAGATTTACGGTCCAATCTACGGAAACACCTAATGAAGCAAATCCTCCCGCCCAAAGTTCTTCTAGTGCGGAGGCACAGACTCTTGGCACATTAACTAGCATGACTAGTAATTATATAGAACATATTTAATTACAATTGCACTTTTTATTTATTTATTTATTGAGATTATACTTCACTTAATTTAGCTATAATGTACATGGAATGTATAATTTTTTAACATTAATAATGTTTAAATAGGATTTGCTAGCAAAACTACCCGTGGAGCAACACGTGGTATAAGCGATCTGAGCACTTGTTGAAAAAAGTGGTAAGTCGCCAAGACGATATAGCTGCAGAGTATGATGCTCCTGTTGGGAAGAATGCCCGCAAGCTTGTCAATCATGTTGGTGTACAAGTGCGAAGTACTTTGTCCAATTACAATGTGAAAAATTGGAAAAATGTTGATGCTGCTATTAGAGATGTGGTGCTTCAAAATATCACGGTAAATTTACATTAATAACGTCTAACTTGTCTAATTCGTATAATAATATTTTTTATAATACATATACACTTCATTTTACAGGATCAGTTTGAGCTAGAAGGAGATTCCACCTTGGTAACGAAAACATTAAATACAAAATGTGGAAGATTATTGAGTTCCAACTCCCACAAGTTGCATCAGGCTTATAAAAAGCTCAAACAATCTCATGGTGTTGACTATGCAAGAAGCCACCCGCAAATGAATGCCACGAAGAAGCAGTGGACTGAACTCGTTGATAGGAGATGGACTAATGAGGATTGGCTGGTAAATTATTTATGCGTATATTATTATCTAATGTTTAACCGGATATTATGTTGTCAATCGATTAGATTAATTTTTAGATGAAGTAAATGTGTACTATTTTATTCATGATCTAATAAATATCTTGAATGTTGTTTATTAGAAAAAATCAAGAAAGAACTCTGAAAATAGGAATAAAACTAAAGGCAAACATAGATGCGGGACAAAGGCACTTGCTGTTAGGGTTGATGAGGAGGTGTGTATTTTTTCATTTTCTAAAGCCTTAGTATGTTGCATGTTGTGATTAATTAAGTATATCTATCTAACACTTGAATGTTGATTAATCGGACAAATAATAATGATGGTCAAGTTCCTGAATTGGCAAAAATCTTCAAAGATGTTCATTTCAATCCAAATACAAATATGTGGATACACCCTGAGGATGAAGTGACATATATATGTGTTTCATTCCATCCCTATCATGTTTGTAAAGCTGTAACATATGTAGTATTAATGTTTTGATTGTTTCTCTCTCTTTCAAATGATAGGAAAATATTCTCAAAGTGCAAGCGGATCATTGTCAAGATCCCGATGCAATCCCCTTACACAAGAGGAGATCTCAAACTTGGTGTTTAAGAAGAAGTCTGGTATTGTAAAAGGACTTGGCATGAGACCTTTCTCTTCTCTAGTAACCACCGCCTCCTTTAATTCATCGGTGGAGTATATCCAACGGTTAGAAAATGAGATAATTGAGCTCCAAGAGACGAGAGCTAGAGATCAAGAGGAGCGAGCTAAGGACCATGAGGCACGAACTAAGCAAGATGAGATCCAAAAGAATATTCTTAACTTTTTGAGGAGCAAGGGTTATGATGATGCTCTCACCTATGGAGGTGATTCAACTTCAAGCTAAACACTTTTTGGTTAGTACTTTATTTGCTTTCTACAACTTATATATTAGGAGTTGTGATTTTAATTTATTGGTGTGGTTACTCTTAATACATTGTTAGAAATGTTTCTTATAACATAGTTAATGTTTTTACTTTACGATTTTAACGAAGTATTGTTTTTATATTTTTGCAGATTTCTTATTGGTGGCTTTTAGAGGATTTACTTTTGGCATTACTTGAAGACATATAGGGATATCTTCCGTTAGTTTTAAAATAGGGTTTAGGTAGAGTTATTGTATGTATTGCAAACTATTATTGTATGGAAGGAGTTTGAATTGGATACTTGTTTTATTTTTTACTTGTGGAATGTATGGATTTTTTTTTTTTTTTTTTTTTTTTTTTTTTTATAAATGTGTTGTTGAAATAAATGTGTTATTCAAATGTGAGGTTTTGATAATATAATGACAGTTACTGAGTTAATATCAAAGTCACAAAAAAATAAAAACAGAAAATAAGTTTTAGTGACGAATTTTTTCGTCACAAATATAGCAACAAAAATTGTTTTAGTGACGAAAATTTCGTCACTAAATATAGCAAAATTTTGTAAGAAATGCTTTTAGTGACGAAAATTTTCGTCACTATATGTGCCTGGATTTTCTTAAAAATAGTTTTAGTGATGAATTTTTTCGTCACTATATGTACCCGAACATAGTTTTAGTGACAAAATTATTCGTCACTAAATATGATTTAGTAAATTAAAGTGTTTTTAATGACGAAATATTTTCGTCACTGAATAGTGCTTTTAGTGAGGAAAACATTTAGTGACGAAACGTTTTTGTCACTAAAAGTTTTTTTAAAAAAAGTCAAATCAGACTTTTAGTGACGAAATTTTTCATCGTCGGGGCTTTTAGTGATGGGGCTATAGTGACAAAATGAGTTTCATCACTAAAAGTCCAATTTCGTCACTAAAAGTCCTTAGTGACGAAAAATTGGACTTTTAGTGACAAATTTTTTTGTCACTAAAAATACATTTTATTGTAGTGTGGCATGCTTGGCACGTGTGCTACTTCCGGTGGCTTGCAGCCGCGAGTCACCCGCAAGATCCAGCCGCAAAACTCTATTTTCTTGCACACTCTTGAGCATTCAACACTCTATCTCACTTACTACCCTTACAACAAACCCACCTAAATACCGAGTTACTAATTGCTGAAATACAAACAAATTTGGTACGGAATGGTTGATTAAATTCAACCTTACAATCTCCCCATTTGGCTATTCCGTGACAAAACCCTAAAACAGACTCTAGACTTAACATTTGAGTTGGGAACAGTTGAGCAAAACTCACTCACACTTAATTCTAGAAATCGTGAGGCACTTGAATCATATGAACATGAAACTCCTGAAACACAATAATACACCATGATCATTGTATGCAGAAAACATGAAATGCATATGAAACAAGCATAAAGTGATCAAGCAAAGATGAAGTTAAGAAACAAACCATGACTTGATCAAATAAGTAATCACTACAAGGTAGTGATCACAATGCTCATTCACACTTGGAATGAACACTTGAACATTCAAACTAACAAGAACAATGCAAGTTACTTGTATGCCCAACACTCAACTAATGCATAATACACTAAGTATATGTATCTAGGAATAATCCTACAAAGGCACAAGAGTGACAGTATTTAACAAGAAAATGCATGACATTTAGATAGAAGTACTGATTTAACAAAAACATAGAGGTTGCATAAAGCATGGTACAAACCATAAAGCCTATAAATAACCCTAAAAGCTTACAAAAAAGCGACATGGGTACAAACCACAAAATACTGAATATAAACTTAAACAATATAAACTAAAAGTGCCTAAAGTTTCTCCCCTTTAAAGTGATGAGAAGTTATGATACACTTGGAACATATATACTTGTAACTTGAAACACTTGCACAAAACACATTAGACCCTCAAGGTAAATCAAGTAATAAAAGGACAAGTATAATGTAACAAGTAAATTGCGATCAAGTAAACATGATGTGAAACATATGAGCAACTTGATCATACACCAAAACAGTCATATAGAAATGACTACTATGATCACATAGCAAAGCAAATGATCATCCGAACATGTATTCAATGGAGCATAATAGCATAGGGATATATGCATGTCCAAAACAAAAATATGATGCAATAAGAACCACAAAGCATAACTCAAAGCACCATAAAGCCAACAAGAAAACAAACAGAACAAAATTTTCTTATTATCTCAATGTCTTCTCCCTCTTGGTATATGCATCCCCCCTATGGAATATCTCTCCCGCTACAAATGTGCATGAGAAATAAAATTTCTCCCCCTAAGGATGTGCACAAGAGTCATATAGAAATGACAAAACACTCCGATATACTCTCTAGAGTATACTCTCCCCCTTTTTGTCGGGAATAGACAAATGGTCAAGAAGAAACGAGGGCAAGAGATGAAGGTACGAACAATGCTAATGATGCATAGGGGGTGCGAGATGAATGAGAAAATGAATCTCAAACCTAAGACAATGTAAAATGCTACAGAGCATATGGTAGACAAGACATGCTAGGATGAAGAAGTAAGGTCTAGACCAATGCATGACAAGGGTAGCAAAGGTGTGTGCAAGAGGTGGCTGTGTGCAATGCATGACCAATGCATGAAAAATGCACATGTGGGGTAAGGTGTGTTAAATACACAACTAATAAACCAAACATGTTCCTAATGAGGAAACATGAAAAACCCCAAAGTTTGGTACTCATCGGAGTCCAAACAAGCGAGAAAATGTTTAAGAGGCATTTTATCAAACACCTAGCATGCACACTATGAACAATAATGTGAAACAATGCATGAACATCATGAAATCCACCCTTAATACATGTTCTTTCTACCACAAGGGGCCAACATCCAATGCAAATCAGCAAAAGAAACCAATCCCATGAAGAAATTTGACAAAAATTAAGTTTTCCCAACTTCTATGATAAAAATCCTAACTAAGAGCACAAAACTCTCCAAAACATAATCTAAGGATCAAAATTAATGAAAAGAGCTTATAATTATCTTAGAAATGTTAATGGAATGAAAAACCATTCAAATTGGTTGAGTTTTGATGTAAAAATATTGAAAGAGGAGTTTTAGAGAGGATGGGAGAGGTTTAAAACAAGTTTCCCACAAAAAAACTCTTTAAAAAGTTGATTCTGGGCATTTCATGATTGGGCGAGTCACGAGCTGAGTCGCGAGTGAGTCGTGAAACCATTCTGTGTAAAACTCGCAGCTTGCGATCGTCAAAATGAGTAGCCAAAACAGATAGCTTGCTGGCAGCTCACGCAAGTAGCCAAAATGAGTAGCCAAAAATACTAACACTTGTTTTTCAAAACAGAACATGTTTAAACATTGAAAAACAAAATAAGCACTAACATGAACACAAAAAGTGATAAAAAAATCACTTCCAAAAACATATAAAATGATCAAAAATCTTTTTGGATTAATTAATATATGATAGAGCACACACACATCACATTTAGACAAGTACAATCTTAACAAATGAATAAGACATTCTTTGAACATTAGGCATGTGTGTTGTGTGTGTATCAAATGTGGAATAGTCCTTAGTCTAGAGTGAAGTTTCAATGATCAATTTAATCAAGTCATACACAACTAGTACTAAGTCAAGTGGTCTATCTCAATTATAGAAACGAACATATATGACCTCCCACAAGAAAGTGATTACATACAATGAAGCTTTTCATTTGGTTTCTTTACAATTTATAACATTTGATCATTTTGAATCAAAACATCTCATTTTGAGATCGATGCCTGAAATTTGTGATATTTCAATTTGATGAACAAGCCTTTGGTTTTTTTTGGGCATCATACATTTTCATATAAGTCGCTTTCCCTTTTTCCTAGTCGAATACTAGTATGTGCGACGGCTTTTGCAGCTCATTATCTCTTTTCATTTTGAGATTTACATTTGTTGAGCTCTTTAAGCAAAAACAATAAAAAGTGTAGGAAGATATATAGGCACAAGTCTATGCAAGAATTAAAACCACCAAGACTATTGACCAATCATTTATGACAAGCTTGAAGATCGGTTTACAACAATTACATATAGATTTCAAGATTTTTCCCACAAAGAAATAAGTGCATAAAGAACAAGTTAAGCTCTTGAATGCACAAAGCCATAAGTACAAAGGTACAAGGCAAAACTCACATGTGATATGTGCTCAAACATATACTATCAAACTTTTTGAATTTTTCACTTTTTATGTGGTTTTGGATTTTTACTCACACAAAACTGAAACATAAAAGTAATATCAAAAGCGAAACAATGTATACAAATAAATGCAAGATGCACAAAATGCATGAAGATATGACATTTAATGCATGAAGGGTCCTACAAAAATCGAAATAATTGGATCAAGGACCAAAAGAGCAAAAGCTCAACCATAGGAATCCTTCCTCATCCAAACGGAATGATTGTTTGGAATGAGTGTCTCATGAGAAGTGAGACGAGGGTTGGAAGAATGAGAACCGGAGATGCACATAGTCAAGGAGTTAAGAGCATTAAACACTTTCTTTAACAACATGCTATTTTCACTCAAAATCGGTTTACTCTTTTTAGCACAATTTCCAAAAAACTCAAGTTTCTCTTTTCTTTTGATTCTTTTAAAAGCATGAAACTTAGAGCATTGAGGTCTTAGATGACCAAAGGCACCACAATGGTGACACACAATGTGTTTAGGTCCACTAGGCCTTTTGGGAAGGGATCTAGCAATATGGTTTTGTTCTCTCTTCAACTTATGACATTGAGGTCTTATATGACCAATCACACCACAATGGTGGCAAGTTGGAACAAACTTAGATCCATTCAAAATCTTAGGTTGAGACCTAAACGGAGGCTTTGACTTAACAACCTTTCTCTCCACCTTTTGATTTCTTTTATGTGGAGGAATGTACACCGATTTGTCCTTTAAGATAGAACACACATTAGGCATAAAATCGGGTACCACAACATGATTGCAACAAATATTATCATCCTTTTTAGTAAAAGGTTCAGCAATCAAACACTTGACATGCATCATAAGAGATTCATTTTCACATTTTAACTCATCAACAAGTTTGTTAGATAAAACAAGTTTAGCATCCAAGTCCATATTCAAACATTCAAACTCTTTCAGCTTTTCAAGAGAAATTTCAGCAAGTTTTTTAGATTTCTCAACCAATTCGTTGGATTTATTGAGCTTAGTAATCAAATCATCCTTTTCACAAAATAACTTGCTCAAATTCTTTTGAAACTTCTTAGCATTTTTCTTCAAGAGTTTGTCAACAACACCCATAGATTTAAATAACATGTCATCACACTTATGATGATTAACACTCATAGAGGCATTTTCACAAACACGTGGCATGTTACATTCATCACCAACCAAATCATACAAAGAGGCATACAAAGCACAATCCATGGCAAATAAACACAAGGGGTCAAGGATCATACTTAGGTATTTAAACCACAATAAGTGTATCCGCTCTAATACTAATTGAAAGTTCAAATAGTGTAAAAACATCTTTGAACGTTTAGACCCCCAATTTACAAATTACCAATTCAAGTTTTATATCAAACAATTAATGTGCGGAACATGAACAAAAGTTTAATACAGAATTGGTAAACAATCTAAGCCAATTAAAATCACATCCACAGCAGAAAGTAAAAGGCAAAGATAAAGGGAAGAGAAATGCAAACACAAGGATAACACACGATGTGTTATCGAAGAGGAAACCGAAGCCCTCGGCGTAAAACCTCTCCGCCGCCCTCCAAGCGGTAAACAATCCACTAGAAAATGTAGATGGGATACATGAACAGCAATAGACCCTCCAAGTCTAATCCACCCAGTGTACCTAAGCCCTCCAAGCTTCTTACTCCGGTGAGGTTGCGCCGAACCTATTTCTTTTCTAGCTTCCCGGATTCCGCTACTTGACCATAGCATTAACCAATGTAAATTGGTTCCTTCCTAACTGCTTCCCAGAACACCAAACAACCCTCTCACAGTAATGGATATGGTGAGAAAAAAGTTTTGGTAAAATGCCTCTCAAGGATTTAACAATAGAGAGGAAGAGAGTTGAGGAATTTGAAGAGTCTCTTATGTAAAGATTGTGGATGAATCAATCTTGTTTTACTCTAGAGTTTCTCTCTCAAAATTCTCTCTGGAAGCTCTCTTTCTTTCGTGGGTATAAGGGGTATTTATACTAGGGTGAGAATGGAATGTGAAACGTTAGGTTTTTCAAAACAGTGGCTCGCGACATGGCCTCGCGACTTGATCGAGTCGCGAGATCCAATCGCGAGATAACAGAACGGCTAGTTGTCCTATTTTGTCTTGTAGTGCATGCTCCAGCTAGCATGACGCTTCAACTTCTGGCATGCTTGGCACGTGTCGCTTGCAGCGGCGTCTTTATCACAGCGGCTTGCGGCCGCGAGACTCTGTTTTCTTGCACACTCTTGAGCATTCAACACTCTATCTCACTCACTACCCTTACAACAAACCCACCTAAATACGGGGTTACTAATTGCTGAAATACAAGCAAATTTGGCACGGAATAAAGCCAACAAGATGATTGATTAAATTCAATCTTACAGATACTTCTACTAATCCTTCACCATCTTTAAGAGTTAATTCAAAATCAAATTTTAAGAAACCAAAAAGAGTTTTAAGAGGGAAAAAAAAAGGGGAAAAATAACACACTTCTACAATTTGGACTGAATTTGTGAAATTGCCTATAGATGAAGAAGGGTTAAGTAAGGCTACTTGTCAATGGTGTGGGAACATGTTTTTGGCAGATAGTCATCATGGAACATCAAACTTGCATTACCATCTTCTCAAATACTTAAAACGAAATGAAGTAAAACAAGATGGTGAAGAAGAGGGTAGGGTGTTACAAAACAAGATAACTCAAGAAGAGTTTCGTGAGATGTTAGCGAAGGCTATTATTAAACATAATTTACCATTTAACTTTGTTCAAGATGAGGACATTAGAAAAGTTTTCAGCTATCTATATTCAAATGTTAAACATATTAATTTCTAGGAATACTTCAAAAAAGTCGATGTTCTAAAACATATTCAAAGTTGGTAGTTCTCTCTTGGTGGAAAGAGCATTACAATTGGTTTCCAGAGCTCTCTTTAATGGCTCCGGATCTCATGAGCATTTTCATAACCACTGTTGCTTTTGAATCAAGTTTTAGCAATGGGAAAAAATTCTTACTTCATATCGATCATATCTTTTACCCGAGAATGTGGAAGCTACGTTGTGTACTAAAAGTTGGCTATATGGATTTGAAGGTAATTTAATTTTTTTATAGTCATAATTATACAATTTTAATTCTTTATTGATTTGCTTTCATGGTACATTAAATTATATTAAAATATAGTATTATAGATGAAGATCTTGACGTAATTGGCCAACTTGAGCTATAATTTGCAAGTATGAATATTTGTAGTCTTTGAATGCTACCAATGTTGAGTAGATTGAGATTGAGGTGTAATTTTTATAAAATATTTATTTATTCTTCTTTACTTAATATGTTATGTTTATTTTTATTTATTTTTTTTTTTTAGTTTATCTTTCTAAGTAATCTAACTTTACTATTATTTTAAATGCAACAGAAACATGTGCACTTAAGAAGATCGATAACTTGCTACTTTGCTGACTTACTTGTTTTGTTTGTTTTAAGATCTATCTCTTTTTGAAGATGCGAACTTGTAATTATATGCATTTTGATAGTGAACTATTAACATTGGAGACTTTTTTAATCATAAATTCATGACTATAAATAATTTTTGTCATGCTCAAAAGCATTAGAATTGGAAGGATATTAACAAGTGGAATTAAGTGCAATTCATTTGCTTAATTGATTTTATTCATTCTCTCTAAATATGCTGTCATTGATTTGTTTTTCTAATTGAAAAAAAAAAAAAAAAAAAAAAAAAAAAAAAAAAAAAACACTTGTTTGAAAAATATGGGTCAACCTGACCCAACCCGCAACCCGATTGACCCGACTGATTGTTTTGCCACGTCTTGGTAGTAATCGGTGGTGGTTTTTATGATTGCTGGTGGTGGAGATCATTTGGGCTTGCTATCTTTTTTTGGGTTTGATATGATTGAGATTGGTTAGATTTTTTTTTTTTTGGTTTACTTTGGTAGTGATTGACAGTGGGTTTTTTTGGTTGTTGTGGCAAGGATTGGTGGTAGTTTTTGCTTGTTGTTAGGGTTTTTTTTTTTTTTTTAATGAAATTATTTTATATTTTTTTAATAAGTTGTATTGTGTGTTGTATTATGACTTATTAAAGTAGGTAAAACAGTTTTTTCTTTGTTAAAAAAATATATTTTTTACAAATACAAATACTAATATTCTATTGTGGAAGTGATATTATGCTAATCACAATTTACCTTTTTAATAAATTTTTTTAAAAATATTTAAAAAATTTATTGTATCTTTAATCTTAGGATTTATTAATTTTCATTTTAAAAAAAAATTTTTTTTGAGAATTGAAAAAATAATGATACACATTAACCGGACCCTTAATGTTATCAGTAAATTATAAAGATTAACATTTACATCATATTGTCGTGTTAACGTTCCCAAAAAACGAAAAAAGAAAAAGAAAAACCAACATCATGTACGCTAGTGCTCAGAACATCATGTACGCTATTGCTATATACTGCTTCAAATCAGACGTGACATAAAATATTTGTTAAAGGTTTGACTCAGACTGAGTGGTAGAATTAATGATTTTATCCAATAACTGGCCACGATGATTGCGCCGCCGTACGTGCACTTTCAAATATGGTAGAAGTGGGGAGTCCATTTGGGAAAAGAGAAAGACTTTGTTTTATATTAAAATGCATAACGGTGCTTTGCTTAGAGTTCGGAGGATGCAAATTCAATTTGGTGGGAAATGATCAAAATGGAAGAGGAGAAAGAGGGTGTGAGAGAGGGTATAGGAAACAGCAAGCCAGAGAAGTTGTGTAAATAGTTGAAACCATATATTTATTGCATATTCGCTAATGTTTGCTCTGCAGGATTCAACATAACATCCAAGGTCTCTCTATACAAAGGCATGAGTCGTTATGTGCTTGTTGCATATGGACACACTATTGGAACTATAGCTACTGCTCTTCTTGCATTTCTGTTTGAAAGGATACCCTTTTTATCTATTTTTTTTTTTTTTTTTTTTTTTTTTTTTTTTTGATATGACTAACAAGGAATGAAAAAAAAAAAAAAAAAAAAAAAAAAAAACATAACAAAACAAAGAAAAACATATTCCGCAATTTGTTTCCTTTTATAATTGCATTTGCATCACGATGTTCAGATGAGAAATTAATTAGGACAAGAACATATATATTGCTTCACAAAAAAATGCGAGCATAAATTAAATAAAAAAGTACTCTCTTCCCTTTATTTTATTTTATTTATTTTTTTCAAATTTTGATTTTTAAACATAATATAAATTAATATAATATTAAATTTATCAAAAAAATCTTGATATGAGTATGGGGCACCTTTCTTAGTGAAATTACAATATGAAAGAAATTATATCCTCTGGATAATTAATTATTATTTATTCATTGCAGGAAAAATGACAGCAAAATTAGCTTACCAATCGTACGAAATCTCTTCTTCTTGGGTCTACTAGGGTGAGAAATTGAGTAAAGCGTTTGCCAAATAAACATAGTCATGTTCTTGTCCAGAGCGTGTGTTTTATATTATTATCAAATAATATATAACAAAGTTTTGGTTAGTGGCTAATTTTTATTTTTTATTTTTTTATTTTTTTATATATAATTTAGGGCTGTATTAGGGAGGACACTTTTTTATGCCGGACGTACTAGAACAAACTTCACCAGCTTTTGCATCTGCCTTGGGCAACCTAATTCCATCAATTACCTTTATCTTAGCAGTATTGTTCAGGTATATTATATATATGAATTAAACAAAATCTATCCTTTATATATTCGGAATACTCTTGTTTTAGATTTAATTCTTTATATATAAGATATGCATCACTTTCATGATAACGTATATTCAATCCTAAATATAAAAAGATAACAACTATCTTCTTCTCCTTTTTACTTTTTCCCTAAAAGTAAAAGGTAATAGAATTTTTAACATTGTTCTTGGAGGATGAATTTTATTGAAAGTTTAGTCATTTGGATAAGCTGTTTTAGAAAGGGCATTTTTAAAACTACATATAAGTGTTTGGCAAAAATTGTAAAATATGTGATTTGGGTCAATTCAACAATTAAATAATATATATATTTTTTTATAGAACAATTAAATAATATTGACCTAAAATAGTTATTTCAGCTGGAAATTATTTAAAAGTCCTATATGCATTAACATTTCCCAATTCAATGTTATTATATAAGATTTAAGTACCATCATTGAAGGGAGAAAAAAAGAAAAAGAAAAGGAAAACACAAAAAGCTAAACGTGGATGGTATATATAGACCACTGTACTTGTAGTACTTCACCCTACAATAAAAAGTAAAGAATTCTGCAGTAGATTTCTAATTTCTCTACATTTGTTCATCACTTTAAAGTTTAAATTGTGAGGTTGCTCTCACTTTACCGATTTGAGGCTTGGACAAAAGAAAGAAGATGAAGCATAGGTTAAGTACCCACTGGCACTTTAGCATGTTGCCGTCGGAGTAAGTGAGAATGTTGGGGTAGTGGGCGGCGACAACAACACAACATATAGTGAATGAAGCATTGGTGAAGGTACGATGAAGATAGAAATGACATATATATATATATATATATAGGGTTAATTTGAGGGGAGGGAGGGTTTTGAAGTTGATATGTTGGTTATTTAAGATATATTGGGGGGTGAGGGGGGAATTTAGGGATTGAAAACCCAAAAAAAAAGATACATCCACAATATTTTCTACGTATAGTTGTGAATTCTAAACTTGATCTTTTGGCTATTATAAATAACAAATTCTTCAAAATTGCAAGGTCAAACAAATTGATTTTCACGTTTTTTGATAAAAACGCACATTTTTCTCTTTAAAAAAAAAAAATGCTAAATGGACCCAATAATTCAGTTTTAAATTTTTTTTTTCTTTATTGGGTTAACAACAATGATGATTCAAAAAATTAAGGAGAGGTATGAATTTGGTATCTTGAAGCATCTAAATATTTCAAGTTCAAACAATAAAACTTATAAGAGAATGTGTCATTTACCAATATTATCTATCATTTTATTCTTCATACTTTATCACACTTCCATCTACTGCAAGTCTACATTCTACAACGCTACTGCTACCACTTACCACACTATACCATTGTCATTGTAGTTTGTCCATAGCACCACCACACTCGTTGCCACTATGATTGTTACTATTGACGTTGTTTTCACAACCATTGCCACGATCACAACACCAAAAAAAAATATTGTCACTATCGCAACCACTAAAAAAAACATTATGATAACATATCATTATCACCACCATTGGGGATAAGGTTGATTGTAATAACCTTTTCCACGAGAAAGTATTTGGTATCAAATGATACCACGTCAATGGTATTAAAATCTAATAAGTGAGAGATACGTCTAGAAAAAATAACTACCTCACCAACAAATGAAATGTAGGGAACTAACACGAAAATCCCAAACCTGTGAAAAACAAAATAGAGAAAACACATGGTAAAGAAAAATAATCACACGCACAAAACAGTATTTACAAGGTTCGGTAATTTGCCTACGCCCACGGAGTTGCGGGGATTTCACTATTATCAGGAAAAAATATAAAGTGCGGCAGTATAGTTTTTTTTTTTTTTTCTCTCTCTCTCTCTCAAAACTATATCAAGAAACCCTAATCACCAAAACAATGATTTCTATATCCTACGCACAGGATTCATAATAGGCTACAAAACGGGCCAAAAATTTTTCCTGCTATGACTTGGGCCCATCGGCCCAAGCCTCCGCTCCATGTACTAAGCCTCGGAAAATCTCCTATTAAAAAACCACGCAACATTATTTCGAATTGGGTTGTCATCTTGATCAAACACACCTAGGCTCCACAAAGCTCAACAAATCTCCCACTTGGAGACTAGTTCAATCACCAACATCAACCGCATTCCTCCAAAAACAATCCCTCATCCTTACAACTCATCCTCCTGTCCTCAAGCTAGAAGACCAACTAAAGTTGCACACGACTTGACTTCTCAATAATGACACCCTTAGTCAACATGTCTGTTGGGTTCTTAGATCCACAAATCTTCTTAAGTATTACTAGCTTATCTTCAACAAGGTAACAGATAAAGTGGTATTTTGTCAGTATATGTTTCGACTTTGAATGAAAAGTCGAATTTATAATAAAAAAAATTGCACTGATTGTCACTATGTAAAATGCCTATCTCTTGCTTCTTATCCAATTCATCTAAAAAGCCATGTAGTCAAATAATCTCCTTTCCAGCTTCAATTGCTGCAACATACTTAGCTTTTGTAGTAGACAAAGTAACAATCTTTTGTAGATTTGAAGCTCGGGATATAGTTGTACCAGCCAAAGTAAAAACAAACCCAGTAGTACTCTTTCTTCTATCAATATCACCAGCAAAATCAGCATCTAACCCTACAGTTTCAAACTTGCACATGTGAAACAAAAACATGTATCTAATGAACCCCTCGGATATCTCAGAATCCACTTGGCTGCCTCCCAATGCTGCTTTCCAGGCCTACTCATGAATTTGCTCATAACTCCCATTGCATGTGCAATGTCTGGCCTTGTACACACCATAACATACATCAAGTTGCCAATTGTTGAGGCATAAGACACCTTACTCATATGGTCCCTTTCTTCTTCTGTCTTCGGTGACTATTCTTTACTTAGTTTGAAATGACTACCCAAGGGTGTGTCACTAGTTTAGCTTCATTCATGTTGAACTTGTTGAGAATTTTCTTCACATACTACGACTAAGAAAGCTTCAGTGTACCAGAGCCTTATCGTAATAATTCTCATACCAAGGATTTGCTTTGTAGCTCCCAAATTCTTCATTGCAAATAGTTTTGTAAATTGCTTCTTTAGATTATTAATCTCCTCAATGCAAGACCCTACAATGAGCATATCATCCACATACAACGGTAAAATGATGTAAGAATTGCCAAAGAACTTAACATAACAGCAGTGAGTAGCTTCACATCTCTTGAACCTAATTCTATGCATAAAACTGTCAAATTTCTTATACCACTGTCTTGGAGCAAGTTTTAGGCTATACAAGCTCTTTCTTAGTTTGTAGACTAGATTCTCTTGTCCCTGAACAATGAACCCTTTCGGGTGAATCATGTAAATGTCTTCCTCCAAGTCACCATGAAGGAATGTCATCTTCACATCTAATTGCTCAAGATGTAAATTTTCTACAACCACCATTCCTAGTACCGGTCTGATTGTTGATATCTTCACAACTCGAGAAAATATATTTGAGTAGTTAATGCCCTTCTTCTACTGGAACCCTTTGACAACTAATTTAGCCTTGTAATGCTTGCTACCATCATGCTCGTTCTTTACCAACTTGTTGTACAAAACCTTCTTTCCTATTGGCAATTTAGTCAATTCCCATGTCTAATTCCCCAACAAGGAATCCATCTCATCCTTCATGGCTAACTCCCACTTGCTTGAATTTTCATCCTACAAGGCTTCGTCATAACATTCTGGCTGACCACCATCGGTCAACAGGAGATAATTTAGAGTGGGTGAATAATTTGTGGAGGTTTAATGGTCCTGGAAGATCTGTAGACTTTAGCTATAGGTGTACTATGATCTACCCGTGAATCTACATTCTCCTTATCTTCTTCACCCCTTTTCTGGATAGTACTTTCGGTCAATTCATCTAAGTTGACAAATTCAAATTTCTTTTGATCTATCTCTGTAACATCCGGCACTACAGTTAACCTATCCTTGTACATAACCTGTTCATTGAATATCACATTTCAACTTTTAATGATTTTTCTGTTTTGTTCATCCCAAAACCGATAGCCAAATTTCTCATCACCATAGCCAATGAAAAAACATATTTTAAACTTTGTATCAAGTTTACTACGATCAACAGAATCAATATGAACATAATAAACACAACAAAAAACTTTTAAATTGGAAAACTTTACCTCTTTACCACTCCAAACCTCTTCAAGAAGTCTGAACTCCATAGGAACCGATGGTCCTTAATTTATTAGGTAAGCTGCAGTACTAACAGCATCAGCCCAGAAAGTTTTTGGTAATCCAGCATGCAATCTCATACTCCTAGCATGCTCATTGAGAGTTCTATTCATGTGCTCAGCCACACCGATTCTCTTTTGTGGTGTCCTAGGAATAGTCTTCTCCATCTTGATTCCATGTGAGCACAATAATCATTGAACTCTCCATCTATGTACCATTCTCCATTGTTTGACCTCAAACATTTTACTTTCAGACCTATTTTCGTTTCAACCATAACCTTCTACTTCTCAAAAGTCTCAAATACATCACATTTATTTTTCAGAAAATAAACCCATACCTTTCTACTTGAGTCATCAATAAAAGTGATGTAATACCTTGAACCTCCAAGGGATGTAATCGGAGAAGGCCTCCACAAATCGGTGTGTACTAACTCCATTTTTTCAGCCTTTGGTGTCCTGTCAATTTTCAAAAAGCTCACATTTTTTTTGCTTTTCTAAGATGCAGCTTTCACACATGTCAAAATCAACGGACTTCAATTTTGTTAGTTTCCCTTTTGACGGCAGCATCTTCATCCCTTTATCACTCATGTGATCAAGTCGCAATGTCATAGGCTTGTATTAGTACTTGCTTGAAGAATCGCAATTGTGTCTCTTGGACTTGAGGTCTTATATAAAGTACCAGTCTTCTTTCCACGGGCCAATACTCTAACTCCCTTTGTAACCTTCCAAGTACCACCAACAAATAGTATTGCACGCCCTTCACCATCAAGTTGTCCAACAGAAATCAAATTTCTCCTCAAGTCGGGAATATGTCGAACCTTCTTGAAGAACCAAACAGACCCATTGGGCAACAATATCCGGACGTCTCCCATACCCACAACATCCAAGGCTGTACCATCAGCCAAATACACCTTATCGAAATCACCTACAACATAGTTACGTATGATTTCTTGGTGTGGAGTGGTAGGAAACAAAGCTCCCGAGTCCAAAACCCAATCATCAAGTGGGCTGTCTATTGCAAGAAGTAATGCATCCTGTACCTCTTCTGTTAGAGCATTAGCAAAATCATCTTCATTCTTCTTCTTAGGACTTTGCATTGCCTCCTAAGGTGACCCGTTTCCCCACAATTCCAGTATTGTACTTGTTGGCTTGATCTAGATTTACTTATGTTTCGATTAGTATTTCTAGATTTTGATCTACCCCGATTTGAAATTCTGTTATTACCTCTACCTCTTGTCTCAAGGTTTAGGGCAGAACCGGATCCTCGGGTTCCATTTGCATCTCTTCCGTGAATCTCGTTAACCTGAATTAAATCTCGTATGTCATTATACTTGACTTTTCTTTTCTGTAGAATTGCTTATTGCCATTCTCATTGCCTCCCAACTGTTTGGCAAAAAATCCAAAACGATCAATGCACAGATCTCATCATCAAAATCAATTTCTACATATGATAATTGATTTGTGATAGTGTTAAATTTGTTCAAATGTTGTGCTCTTGATGCATTCTCTGCCATCTTCAAATTGAATAATTTCTTCATCAGATGCATCTTGTTGTTTCTTGTGGCTTTTTCGTACATAGCAGACAAAGCCTTCATTAGATCTGTTGTAGTCTTCTCCTTTACAACATTGTGTGCAATAGATCTAGACAGAGTTAACCTGATGACTTCGAACTTGTTTGTTAAGAAGGGCCCATTCCTCATCCTTCATAGTTGCAGGTTTTTCCCCTAGAAGCGACAAATGTAACTTCTTCCCATAAAGATAATCCTCAATTTGCATCCTCCAAAATCCAAAGTCTGTGCCATCGAACTTTTCTATTCCAGACGCCTTTCTTACTTCCTCTGTCATTTCTCCTACTCAAACCTAACCCTAGGTTCTCGATACGATTGTAGGGAATTAACACAAAATTCCCAAACTTGTGAGAAAAAAAAATAGAGAAAACACATGCCAAAGAAAAATAATCACATGCATAAGACAGTATTTATATGATTTGGCAATTTGTCTACGTCTATGGAGTTGCAGAGATTTCACTATTATCAGGGAAAAATACAAAGTGTGGCAATACAGTTTTTTTTTTTCTCTCTTAAAAACTACATCAAGAAACCCCGATCACCAAAATAACGGTTTCTATATCCTGTGCACAAGATTCACAATGGGCTATAAAACAGGCCAAAAAATTTTCCCGCTACGGCTTAGGGCTATCGGCCCAAGTCTCTGCTCCATGGACTACGCCTCAGAAATTTCCCATTAAAAAACCACGCAACATTATTTCGGGTTAGGTCGTCATCCGGATCAAACACAACAAGGATTCACAAAGCCCAACATGAAAGACATGTGTTAGTAGGTAGTTATTTTTGCACACATATCTCTTGTTTATTGGATTTTGATATGAATAACATGGTATCATTTGATACAAAATTCTTTTTCCTTTTTTCACACCTAAAAATAGTTGAATTTTGTGTACCGAGTATGACCATTAATTACCACTATCACTACTATACCACTGAAATTCTTATTTAATTATGCTCACCAATTTGGTTGTATCCACCAATCTATTGGTTGTATTAAATTCTCAAGAATGTTGCTAAATTCTTGTAGCCAATTAAGGCTGTGTTTGGCAATAGCAGAAAAAGCTAGCTTTTAGCTAATTTGGCTTATTTTAAGTTGGACACGTGACACATTTATTATTTGCAGGGCCCAGTTGCTACTTTTTCAAGACCAAAATATCATTTGCAAGTGTTTGTGGACCCACTTGCATTACATTTTAGTTTACTTTTTTTAACACGGCTATGGGTCCCCTAGGTTCCACATGACTTTTTCTTTCACTTCTTTTTCTTTTTTAATATTTTTCTATCATACTTTCAACAAAAAACTTTTAGCAAAAAATTAAATAAGTTGTGTTAGGTTCTAAGGATTAGGAACTAATGTATTAGAACTCTAATTTGTATTGTTGGCAAATCATGATCAAAATAGGTTTTAGTCTTATTTAGACTTGCTCAAAGTATATGCGTTTTATGTAAAGTTAGAATCGAGTTACTGCAGAATTTATTATGCAATTGATCAAGCTTGATCGATCGAGAATTAGACTCGATAGATCGAAACTCGGCAGAATGTTTTTCTGCAGAATTCTTCCAACTCAGCCCAAGTCCGTTTGACATGTAGGGTTTTATGTTTTGTCTAAAGTATAAAAGGGAAAACCCTAGCCACGTTTTTTGTTGTCCATTATGCTGTGTGTGTGAATCTTTTGTGAGATCAAGAGGTGGTTGCCTTCACACATACTTAGGGTTTCCAAGATTCAAGACTATGTCAAGAACTTGGTGATTGATTCGATTCTTTGCATTAAAGAGGTTAAAGAAACACAAGCGAGTGTGCTTGTATTTCTTTGGAGAATCCAAGAAAGCAGGAGTCCGTGGTCTTGGAGCTTGCACGTGGTCGTGTCAGTAAGTTTCTACTGGTGGGTAGCAATAGGATGTTAGTAGTCTAAGTCCTATTGTAAAACTTTGATTCTTTCATAGTGGATTCAGGTTTACCTTGAGGATAGTTAGGTTAAATCCTCCCCAGGTTTTTATTAGTTTGGTTTCCTGGGTCATCATATCTTTGTGTTCTTTATATTCCGCATTTTACATTGATATGATTATATGATTGTGTTAACCTAGATCTGAAATTTGGACAAAGTAATCACTTGACTAATTTACTAGGTTAATTCAGTTGTGTTTTAAGAGGTCTAAAAAGAAACAAGCTATTTTTAAATGAACCCTAAAACTCACATGGTCCAAATCCCACCTTCCTCAACTATCTAATTATTTTTTTGAGAGAGTTTAAACCTATGATGTCCACTCTTGATAATAGCTTTTTATTATCAAACCAAGACACCAATTGGTTTTTGGTGTAGGTGGAGATTGAACCCAGATCTTTTATTCAACTATCAAAGACTTTACCATTTAAGCTAATTAGAATCCACTCAACTATCTAATTATTATAAGAAAAAAAATCCTTAACTATCCAATTATTAATTATATAAAAAAAAAAAACCTAAAAATGTCGATGTGCTACAATTACCTTTTATAATTTATATGCTTGACATGCCCATTTGATTATTATAATTATTTACATTTTTAATATATTTTTTTAAGTTTTATATATGAAGATTTTATATATTTTTTATTTTTATGAAAATGATTCTAAATAAAAAAAAAATGCTAAATTATTATCAATTTATAAATAAAAAAAATTCTAAAACTATTATTAATTTATGATTAAAAATTTATAAATTGTTCTTATCATAAATTAATATATAATTTGTGTCACATTAATAACATAATAACTAAATTTTTTTTTTTTTTGTTTTGTTGCGTTTAAAAGTTGACACATTATAGTAGTTTGTAAAGCCTATGTAACTTTATAGTATCTGCAACGTTACAAGATTCCAAATTATCTATTGATTCTTGATTCGTGAGCAGCTAAGTTTTGCTTGGCATATTAGGATGGAGAAATAAGAGATTTCAAAGCGTGGTTCTTGTTAAATATTAGCATTGATACACCATGTTGAATATGCTAGTATAGATGCAGAAGTGAAAGCATAAAATATAAAACACAATAACACATGAGGGTTACGTGGTTCAGCCTAACGACCTACATCCACATAGGAAACCCTAAAGGGCTACATCAATAATATATTATAGTGTAATACAAATCCTGTATTACAATGAATCATAGTATGTGTATATATAATAGACTAAACCCTAGACTAACAGACTTCTAGTAGAAGTATGAGACTTGACTTGCACACAAAGTAGAATTAGGCTTGGGCCTATGCTAATGGGTTAATATATATTTAACACCTCCTCTCAAACTCAAGATGGAAGTTTAATGAAATCTTGAGATTTGATAAGGTTGAGAAGATCCCTTGAATGAAGTTTGGCTCTGTGTGAGTAGTTTGAGGAAGGCAATGGTCTTGCAGTGTTGATGCGACTTCTAACAGTGGCTTGACTATATCGGAGAGTTATAAGGACAGAAAACCATGGTCATAAGAAGGTGGCTCTGATATCATGTTAAATATTAGCATTGATACACCATGTTGAATATGCTAGTATAGATGTGGAAGCGAAAGCATAAAGTATAAAATACAATAACACACGAGGGTTACGTGGTTCACCCTAATGGCCTGCATCCACGGAAGAAACTCTAAAGGGCTACATCAATAATATATTATAGTGTAATACAAATCTTGTATTACAATGAATCATAACATGTGTATATATAATAGACTAAACCCTAGACTAACAGACTTCTAGTACAAGTAGGAAACTTGGCTTGCCCACAAAATAGAATTAGACTTGGGTCTATACTAATGGGCTAATATATTTTTAACAGTTCTCAAGCCAAGATATTGGGAACTGTTGCGTTTTCTCAGTGCAAAGCACTCATGACCCTATACAAGGGTATCACTGTGATTTCTTTCCATACTCAGCACTCGAATCAACTTGTGACCCCATCAAAAGCATTCATAGACAAGGAGTCCATAAAGGGCTCCCTCATGCTTGTCACTTCTTACATTTCATTGTCGACTTTCTACATCCTACAGGTGATTCTCGAGTTGATATTTACAAAATAAATTGTTTTATACAACTAATTCATTATAGAAGTGATCATTGCAATTGGAGGCCACTATGCCTTATGTTCACTATGTTAAACATACTTGTATTATAATAACAAGGATTACAACCACATAGGACAAAATGGGCTTTGCCCTTTAAACCAAATTAATTAGCCTTTTACCCTTCTTCCCAAACTAAATAGGGAAATGCCCCTCTTTTGAAACTCAACTTTTTCAAAATCGAGTTAAGCCCTATAGTGACGTTTTCAAGGACCTATAGTGACGTTTTTAAGGACCTATAGTGGCGTTTTGTAACTTGATATCCATGAAATCGAGTTATAGGTAATAAAACGTCACTATAGGGCTTAACTCGATTTTGAAAAAGTCGAGTTTCAAAAGAGGGGCATTTCCCTATTAGTTTGGGAAGAAGGGTAAAAGGCTAATTAATTTGGCTGAAAAGGGTAGAAGTCCATTTTGTCCCAACCACATATATTGGAAACTAATGCATGTTCGAATTTAAATTTGAGAAAAGATTCATAAAATTATAAACTAATACGCATATATGACTATTGCAGACAATTACAATGAAGATGTATCCAGCACCAATAAAACTTACATCATTAATGTGCTTATCGGGTGCTATACTCTCCACCATCATGACAGCAATTTTGGATCATAAATCTTCATCATGGAAATTGTCATGGAACATCAGCCTTCTTGCTCCAATTTATAGTGTAAATTTTTGAATGCCACACCCATCTTTTCCTATTTCCAGAGATTTGAGAAAAGCTAATTCTATAGTTTTTTTTTTTTTTTTTTTTTTTTTTTTTTCAGGGAGTTGTGATTTTTGGAATTACAGTATATGTTCAAACATTGGCAATTAGACTAAAAGGACCGGTTTTCATGACAGCGTTTAAACCATTGTCCACATTAATAGTAGCCATTATGGGACTACTAATTTTAGGAGATGCTTTATATATTGGAGGGTAAGTTATATGTAAGGTTGAATTTATTCAACCATCTAATTGGCTTTATTCCGTGCCAAATTTGCTTGTAATTCAACATTTAGTAACCCTGTATTTAGGTGGGTTTGTTGTAAGGGTAGTGAGTGAGATAGAGTGAAGATTGCTCAAGAGTGTGCAAAAAAAAAGAGAGTCGCACTGGGACTCGCGGGTGACTCAGCGGGCCGCAAGCCGCTGTATAAAGATACGTGCCAAGCATCTTTGGAAGATGAAGCAGTCATGCTATTTGGAGCACTACAGGACAAAACAGGACAATCGGCCATACGGTTAACTCGCGATTGGATCTCGCGACTTAGTCAAGCCGCGAGGTCAAGCCGCGAGCCACCCCTGTTTTGTAAAACCTGACGTTTCACATTCCTCTCCCACTCGAGTATAAATACCCCTTTTACCCACGATTGAAAGAGGGTTTCCAGAGAGAATTTTGAGAGAGAAACCCTAAAGAAAAACAAGATTGTTTCACCCACAATCTATACCTTAGAGTCTCTTTAAATTCCTCTACTCTCTTCCTCTTCGTTGTCAAATCCTTGAGAGGCATTATACCAAACCTGGTTCTCACCATCATCATCACTGTGAGACAGGTTGTTTGGATTTACGGGAAGCGATTAGGAAGGAACCAATCTTCATTGGTTGATGCTACGGTCTAGTAGTGGAATCCGGGAAGCTAGAAAAGAAAAAGGTTCGGCGCAACCTCGTTGGAGCAAGAAGCTTGGAGGGCTTAGGTGCCTTTGGGTAGATTAGGCTTGGAGGGTCTATTGCTGTCCTTGTATCCCAACTGTATTTTCTAGTGGATTGATTACCGCTTGGAGGGCGGCGGAGAGGTTTTACGTCGAGGACTTCGGTTTCCTCTTCGATAACACATCGCGTGTTGTCTTTGTGTTTGCATCTTCCTTCCTCTCTATCTTTGCCTTTTTATTATCTCTTTGTGGTTTTATTTTGTTATGGCTTAGATAGTCTTTAACCAATTTCATATTATAGCATGTGTTAAGTTTCCGCACACTAGTTGTTTGACATATTGCTTGTATTGGTTAAGTTGTAATTTGGGGGTCTAAACGTTCAAAGGTGGTTTGTACACGTTTTTGAACTTTCAATTGGTATCAGAGCGGGTACACTTGTTGTGGTTTAAAAACCTAAGTGTGATCCTTGATCCCTTATGTTTATTTGCCATGGATTGTGCTTTGTATGACTCTTTGCATGATTTGGTTGGTCTTTGAATGTAACATGCCACATGTTTGTGAAAATGCCTCTATGAGTGTTAATCCTCATAAGTGTGATGACATGTTATTTGAATCTATGGGTGTTGTTGACAAACTCTTGAAGAAAAATGCTAAGAAGTTTCAAAAGAATTTGAGCAAGTTATTTTGTGAAAAGGATGATTTGATTGCTAAGCTCAATGAATCCAACAAATTGGTTGAGAAATATAAAAAACTTGCTGAAATTTCTCTTGAAAAGCTGAAAAAGTTTGAATGTTTGAATATGGACTTGGATGCTAAACTTGTTTTGTCTAACAAACTTGTTGATGATCTTAAATGTGAAAATGAATCTCTTAAGATGCATGCCAAGTGTTTGATTGCTGAACCTATTGTTAAAAAGGATGAAAATATTTGTTGCAATCATGTTGTGGTACCCGATTTTGTGCCTAGTGTGTGTTCTACCTTTAAGGACAAATCGGTGTACATTCCTCCACATAAAAGAAATCAAAAGGTGGAGAGAAAGGCTGTTAAGTCAAAGCTTCTGTTTAGGTCTCAACCCAAGGCTTTGGATGGATCTAAGTTTGTTCCAACTTGCCACCATTGTGGTGTGATTGGTCATATAAGACCTCAATGTCATAAGTTGAAGAGGGAACAAAACCATATTGCTAGATCCCTTCCCAAAAGGCCTAGTGGACCTAAACACATTGTGTGTCACCATTGTGGTGCCTTTGGTCATCTAAGACCTCAACGCTCTAAGTTTCATGCTCTAAGTTTCATGCTTTTAAAAGAATCAAAAGAAAAGAAAAACTTGAGCTTCTTGGAAGTTGTGCTAAAAAGGATAAACCGGATTTGAGTGATAATAGCATGTTGTTAAAGAAAGTGTTTAATGCTCTTAACTCCTTGTCTATGTGCATCTCCAGTTCTCATTCTTCCAACCCTCGTCTCACTTCTCATGAGACACTCATTCCAAACAATTGTTCTGTTTGGATGAGGAAGGGTTCCTATGGTTGAGCTTTTGCTCCTTTGGTCCTTGATCTAATTCTTTCGATCTTTGTAGGACCCTTCATGCATTAGATGCTTCATTGTCATGCATTTGTGTATCATGCATATCTTTATATGCATTGTTTTGTTTTTGTTTTGATCTTACTTTTATGTCTTTGGTTTGTGTGTGTAAAAATCCAAAACCACATAAAATGTAGAAAATCAAAAAGTTTGATTGACGTTGTTGAGTTTTGTCTCAAAACTTGTTTTGCCTTGTACCTTTGTGCTAATGGCTTTGTGCATTTTCGAGCATTGCTTGTTTCTTTGCACTCATATCATTGTGGGAGAAATCTTGAAATCTATGTGATTGTTGTAAATAGATCTTCAAACTTGTCATGAATGATTAGTGAATGGTTATGTTGATCTTGAAACTTGCATAGACTTGTGTCTATATATCTTCCCACTCTTTATTTTTGTTTTTGCTAAGAAGAGCTCACCAAATGTAAATCTCCAAATGAAAAGAGATATTGAGCTGCAAAAGCACATCGCACATTCTAGTATTCGACTAGGAAAAAGGGTAAGCGACCTTATATTAAAGAGAATGTTTATTCAAAAAGCCAAAGGCTTGTTCATTAAAGTGAAATATCAAATATCCCTCTCACAATGAGAGGTGATTGTCTCAAGAGATCAAAATGATCAAATGTTATGGAGTCAAATGTAAAGCTCCAAGATATGTTATCAAGTTTTGTGGGAGGTCATATATACATATTTCTATAGTTGAGATGGATCACTTGATCTAGTGCTAATTGTGTATGCTTTGGTTGAATTGATCATTGAAGCTTCACATTAGACTAAGGACTATCTCATTGTTGATATCCACACACAACACATAAGTTTATGTTCAATAAATGCCATATTCATTTGTGTGATTGTACTTGATGAAATGTGTTTTCACATGCTCAATCTTTGTTAATTCAAGCGCAAAAAGATTTTTGAGTGTTTTAGGTGTTTTTGGAAAGTATTTTGTTTGAAAAATCTGAAAATTTCAAAAATCCAGTTTTGCCCTGTTTTGCGGCTCGGTCGCGGGTATGTCAAGTCGTGTGCCTCGATCGCGTCTTCGCGAGTATTTTTGGCGACTTGTTCGCGAGTGGAAGGTCCAGATTGCGTGATTTACTCGAGAGATTTTTGCGGCTCACTCGCGACTCACTCATTGGTAGACCTTTCCAAATCGCGAAAAACATTTAAAAAAAAATTTTCAAATTTTTGTTCTTGAGTGTTTTGGCGGCTTGATCGGCGACTTTTTGGCGACTCGTTTCAGTCGCGAAAATCGCGTGTTTTGCATATTGAGGGTTATTTTCAAAGTTGTTTTCAAAAAATTTTCATTTTTCCCTCCTGCATCATTCTCTTTGTTCTTACCTTCATCTCTTACCCTCGTTTCTCCTTAGCCCTTTGTCTATTCCCGACAAAAAGGGGGAGAGTATACTCTAAAGAGTATGTCGGAGTGTTTTGTCATTTCTATATGACTCTTATGCACATCCTTAGGGGGAGAAATTCTATTTCTCGTGCACATTTGTAGGGGGAGAGATTTTCCATAGTGGAGATGCATATACCAAGGGGAGAAGACATTGTGTTAACTAGAAAACTTTGTTATGTTTGTTTTCTTGTTGGCTTTATGGTGCTTTGAGTTATGCTTTGTTGTTCTCATTGCATCATGTTTGTGCTTTGGACATGCATACTTCCTTATGCTATTGTGCTTCATTGAATGCATGTTCGGATGATCAATTGCTTTGCTATGTGTTCATTGTAGTCATTTCTATATGACTGTTTTGGTGTTTGATCGCAATTTGCTTGTTACATTATACTTGTCCTTTTATTACTTGCTTTACCTTGAGGGTCTAATGTGTTTTGTGCAAGTGTTTCAGGTTACAAGTATATATGTTCCAAGTGCATCATGACTTCTCATCACTTTGAAAGGGAGAAACTTTATGCACTTTTAGTTTATATTGTTTAAGTTTTTATTCAATATAATGTGGTTTGTACCCATGTACTTTTGTAAGCTTTTAGGGTTATTGTTTTATGCATAGTTTGTAGGTTTTATGGTATGTACCTTGCTTAATGCAGCCTTTATGCTATGTTGCAATCAGTACTTTAATCTAAATGTTCTGCATTTTGGTTTATGTCTTGTCACTCTTATGCCCTTGTAGGATTGTTCCTAGATGCATATGCCTTGTGTGTTATGCATTGGTTGAGTGTTGAGCATACAAGTGTCTTGCCTTGTGCTTGTTATCTTGTATGTCCTTGTGTTCATTCCAAGTGTGAATGAGCACTGTGATCACTACCTTGTGGTGTTCACTTGGTTGATCAAGTCATGGTTTGTTTCTTAACTCCATTTTTGCTAGATCACATATTGCCTGTTTCATATGCATTTATAATTTTCTGCTTACAATGATCATGGTGTATTGTTGTGTTTCAGGAGTATTATGTTCATATGATTCAAGTGCTTCATGACTTCTAGAGTTAGGTGTGAGTGAGTTTTGTTCAACTGTTCCCAACTCACATGTTAAGTCTAGAGTCTGTTTTAGGGTTTTGTCACGGAATAGCCAAAGGGGAGATTGTAAGGTTGAATTTATTCAACCATCTAATTGGCTTTATTCCGTGCCAAATTTGCTTGTAATTCAGCATTTAGTAACCCCGTATTTAGGTGGGTTTGTTGTAAGGGTAGTGAGTGAGATAGAGTGAAGATTGCTCAAGAGTGTGTAAGAAAACAGAGAGTTGCGGCTAGGACTTGCGGGTGACTCGCGGCTGCAAGCCGCCAGAAGCAACACACATGCCAAGCATGCTGGAAGATGAACAGTCATGCTATTTGGAGCACTACAGGACAAAACAGGACAACTGGCCATACGGTTAACTCATGATCTGGATCTCGCGACTTAGTCAACCCGTGAGGTCAAGCCGCGAGCCACCCCTGTTTTGTAAAACCCGACGTTTCACATTCCTCTCCCACTCGAGTATAAATACCCCTTTTACCCACGATTGAAAGAGGGCTTGCAGAGAGAATTTTGAGAGAGAAACCCTAAAGAAAAACAAGATTGTTTCACCCACAATCTATACCTTAGAGTCTCTTCAAATTCCTCTACTCTCTTCCTCTCCATTGTCAAATCCTTGAGAGACATTATACCAAACCTGGTTCTCACCATCATCATCACTGTGAGACAGTTGTTTGGATTTTCGGGAAGCGATTAGGAAGGAACCAATCTTCATTGGTTGATGCTACGGTCTAGTAGCGGAATCCGGGAAGCTAGAAAAGAAAAAGGTTCGGCGCAACCTCGTTGGAGCAAGAAGTTTGGAGGGCTTAGGTGCACTTTGGGTAGATTAGGCTTGGAGGGTCTATTGCTGTCCTTGTATCCCAACTGTATTTTCTAGTGGATTGATTACCGCTTGGAGGGCGGCGGAGAGGTTTTACGCCGAGGACTTCGGTTTCCTCTTCGATAACACATCGCGTGTTGTCTTTGTGTTTACATCTTCCTTCCTCTCTATCTTTGCCTTTTTATTATCTCTTTGTGGTTTTATTTTGTTATGGCTTAGATAGTCTTTAACCAATTTCGTATTATAGCATGTGTTAAGTTTCCGCACACTAGTTGTTTGACATATTACTTGTATTGGTTAAGTTGTAATTTGGGGGTCTAAACGTTCAAAGGTGGTTTGTACACGTTTTTTAACTTTCATTATATATATTGATTCTTGAGATAGCTTTGGTGAAAAAGGAGTATTCTAAGGGGAAAAATGTCAAAGGTATAAATTTAGAATTGGTAATTCTTATACTCTCCACTTTGATTAATTCCAGTGTTATTGGAGCTACCTTGATAATTCTTGGACTTTACGCCACGCTACGAGGGAAGGAAAAAGAGAAGGTGGAGAAATTGTCGAAGGAAACCCTGTCCGAGCAGGTTAATGAAATCAACCAAGAGAAATAATAGAGAGGTAGATATTTTTTTTGAAAATGGAATCAGATTTCATTCATTAACCAAGGCCAAGAGAGTCAAGGTACAAAGGTTCTAAAGCTAGCTGTGGACACTCTTCCAGCCAAACTAGTTCATCATCAATTATTCTAGCATGCTTAGCCAACGCATGAGCCATGTATTAGCGTTGCGTTTAACAAAACTAACTCGCAAAACTACGAAGACCTGCTGATATACATTGTATCTCTTCAAATATATAACCCAAGCGAGACTGTTAGGCTTTAGAGAATTGAGAGACTTCATGACCGTCAAGTTGTCCCCTTCCAATATCAGCTCCGAGAAGCCCGCTTCCACAACAAACTCCAATGCTCTCCGGCATGCCAGCGCCTCCGCTTCCTCACCGTCATCCGCACCCGCAGACCTCGGGCAGCTAGAGAAGCCATAACTTCTCCCTTTTAAATTACGCACAACCACCTTAACACCCGAAGCTTCTAAGTCCATAAAAACCGCTGCATCAAAATTCACTTTGTAAATTAACCCCACTGGAGGCTCCCATTTCTGCACCCACCTAGTATTGTGATGAACGACCAATCGCTCCTGTGCTCCTCTAAACTCCACCATGTCCGTTGCACGCTTAACAATTCGGGCTGGATCTTGGAGAACGCCACCATGCGAAACGAGTTCCTCCGGTTTAATATAACCCAAAGATCGAACCGTAAAGCAGTTTGAACTCTTCCTTTGCTACTTTAGCCATCAGCTCCTCCACCAATTGTACAAAATCAACTTGACCTCCCCTACACTTCAGAACCGTCTGTGATTGTCAGCCCACACTCCCCAAGCCACCCCACAGCCCCACAAAACATGCAACACCGACTCTGTTTCTTGCTTGCGAGAAGTTGCTGACCCATCTTCGATGATTCGGCCGACGCACCAAGTTTTCTTTCGTAGGCAGAATATCCTGGCATGCCCTCCATCCAAAAACCTTTATTTTACTTGGCAAATGGAGCTTCCATAGCTTTGGCCATAATGAGTCCTCTGTTCCTCAAGCCCGAGCTCTCCACTCTTCCATCCACTCACTTTCCAACTCCCTTGCGGTGAAGTAACACGACTTTACCGTGTATTCCCCATCTTTATTAGGTAGCCACACAATCGAATCGGGTATGTTCCTACGACTCAAGGGAATCCAGTATAGCCTCCGCATCCTCTCTATGAAACTTCACCCCAACCAATCCATGGTCCCATCCATGTCCATCCCCATCCAAAGAACTCGCACACACGCCAATCCTCCTCTGCATCCAAAGGCCGATGAAGAACTTGATTAGTGTGGTAATTTGGAATCCACTTATCCCGCATAACCCGGATTGAACGGCCATCTCCTACCCTCCAGCAACACCCCTTTTTTAAAATTTGTTTGGCCGCCAACAAGCTCTTCCACACATAAGAACTATTAGGTATGTGAACTGCGTCCAAAAAACAACTACGAGGGAAATACTTAGCCTTGAAGCATCCGTAATGCAGGGAATCTTTCTCCTGTAATAATCTTCATCCCTGTTTGGCCAACATAGCAAGGTTGAAATTTCTTAAGTCACGAAAACCCATGCCACCTTCATTCTTTGGTTTAGTTAACACCTTCCAACTTTTCCAATGGATCTTCCTTTCATTACCAATCTGCCCCCACCGGAACCTTGCACACATCGCGTTAAGCTCATCACGAGCTTCTTTGGTAACTGGAATACCCCCATAGTATAAGTTGGGATGAATTGTGCCACCGCTTTGATAAGAATTTCCTTCCCCGCTCGAGACAATAATTGCCCCTTTCACCCTTGAATTTTCTTCCAAACTCTGTCCTTGAGAAAAGAAAAGGTTTGGTATTTGGCCCCGCCAATCAAAGTCGGTAATCCCAAATAGGAATCAAACCGCTCCACCTCTCTCACTCCCAAAATCTCCTTAATTCTCTCCCGGATTCCGTTCTTTGTGTTGCTACTAAAGAAAGCTGAGGACTTCTCAAAATTAATACATTGGCCTGAAAGTGCTGCATATGTCTACAAGGTATCTAAAATAACCTACACCTCCTCTTGATTAGCCCTACAAAATAAGAGCGAATCATCTGCAAATAATAAATGGGATATGCATGGTGCTCTTCTACATATAGAAACCCCATGGAGCCGCCTACCATCCTGTGCTTTGGCTAACAAAGAAGAGAACCCTACTGCACATAAGAGAAACAAATAAGGTGATAGTGGGTCTCCTTGACGAAGCCCACGGGTAGGTCGAATATTACCAAATGCCTTACCATTAATACGAACAGAAAAAGAAGTGGAAGTCACACAACTCATGACTCTATCAATCCATCTTTCAGGCAAACCCAGCTTAGTCATAATGCCCTTGAGAAAATCCCATTCAACTCTGTCATAAGCTTTACTAACATCCAACTTCAAAGCTAAAGAACCCCTTCTACCCGATCTCCTACTATGCATAGCATGTAATGTTTCATCAGCAACCAACACATTATCCGTAATCAAACGGCCGGGAACAAAGGCACTCTGTGATGGGGAGATCAACTTGGGAAGAATCGGTTTTAATCTGTTGGCCAACACCTTTGAAATAATTTTGTAAATTACATTGCAAAGACTAATAGGCCTATAATCAGTAATTCTCTCCGGTGACTTTTGAAAGTTCAAAAACGTGTACAAAACACCTTTGAACGTTTAGACCCCCAAAATACAACTTAACCAATTTAAGCAATATGTCAAACAACTAATGTGCGGAAACTTAACATATGCTATAATATGAAATTGGTTAAAAACTATCTAAGCCATAACAAAATAAAATCACAGCAGATAATAAAAAGACAAAGATAGAGAGGAAGGAAGATGCAAACACAAAGACAACACACGATGTGTTATCGAAGAGGAAACCGAAGTCCTCGGCGAAAAACCTCTCCGCCGCCCTTCAAGCGGTAATCAATCCACTAGAAAATACAGTTGGGATACAAGGACAGCAATAGACCCTTCAAGCCTAATCTACCCAGTGCACCTAAGCCCTCCAAGCTTCTTGCTTCAACGAGGTTGCGCTGAACCTTTTTCTTTTCTAGCTTCCCGGATTTCGCTACTAGACCATAGCATCAACCAATGAAGATTGGTTCCTTCCTAATCGCTTCCTTAAACCCAAACAACTGTCTCACAATGATGATGATGATGAGAACCAGGTTTGGTATAATGCCTCTCAAGAATTTGACAATGGAGAGGAAGAGAGTTGAGGAATTTGAAGAGACTCTAAGGTAGAGATTGTGGGTGAAACAATCTGGTTTTTCTTTAGGGTTTCTCTCTCAAAATTCTCTCTGGAAGCTCTCTTTCAATCGTGGGTAAAAGGGGTATTTATCTTTGGAGTGGGAGAGGAATGCGAAACGTCGGGTTTTACAAAACAGGGTGGCTCGCGGCTTGACCTCGCGGCTTGACTAAGTCGCGAGATCCGATCGCTTGAGTTAATCGTATGTCCGATTGTCCTGTTTTTGTCTGTAGTGCTCCAGCTAGCATGACTTTGTTCATCTTCCAAAGATGCTTGGCACGTGTGCTTTCACGGCGGCTTGTAGCTGCGAGACACCGCGAGTCCCAGCCGCGACACTGTTTTCTTGCACACTCTTGAGCAATGTTCACTCTATCTCACTCACTACCCTTACAACAAACCCACCTAAATACGGGGTTACTAAATCTTTGAATTACAAGCAAATTTGGCACGGAATAAAGCCAATTAGATGGTTGAATAAATTCAACCTTACAATCTCCCCTTTGGCTATTCCGTGACAAAACCCTAAAACAGACTCTAGACTTGACATGTGAGTTGGGAACAGTTGAACAAAACTCACTCACACCTAACTCTAGAAGCTGTGAAGCACTTGAATCATATGAACATAATGCTCCTGAAACACAACAATACACCATGATCATTGTAAGCAGAAAATTATAAATGCATATGAAACAGGCATTATGTGATCAAGTAAAGATGGAGTAAGATACAAACCATGGCTTGATCAACCAAGTGACCACCACAAGGTAGTGATCACAGTACTCATTCACACTTGAAATGAACACAAGGACATACAAGTTAACAAGCACAAGACAAGACACTTGTATGCTCAACACTCAACCAATGCATAACACACAAGGCATATGCATCTAGGAACAATCCTACAAGGGCACAAGAGTAACAATTACATAAACCAAAATGCAGAACATTTAGATTAAAGTACTGATTTCAACATAGCATAAAGGCTGCATAAAGCAAGGTACATACCATAAAGCCTACAAACTATGCATAAAACATTAACCCTAAAAGCTTACAAAAGCATATGGGTACAAATACAAAAACATCCTGAATAACATCATCAAAATATATTAAAGTTTAAACCAAGAGTATAAGTTAAGAGTTAGAAACAACTATACACCAAAAACACAAAGTGTATCAAACCCATAAAAACATTAAATAGTACCCAACAAACATAAACCTAAAACCATAAGTTTAGAGGATAAGACTAAAAACACAAGTAAGACAAAAGTATGTATGTGTGTACTCCCCTATCACTATGCACACTTCCCTTTGAACTTTTCTCCCCTTATGAATGCTCTCCCCTTTTTGTCACGAATAGCTAAAGGCTCTCCTCCAACTTTCGTTGAATATCATCTAGTTGATTCTCCATAGTCTCGAGACGCATTTGAACATGGTTGTTTGTGGAGTAGATAAGTGCCACAAGCTCATCAACGCGTTTTTGAATATGCTCAAGTACACTACCGACTCTATCAATATGAGGAGCGATCAGGCTTGCGGAATACTAGTTGGAGAAGCTTCAGGAACAGCACGTGATGTAGATGTGGTATGTGCGGGTGTCTCTCGAGTCAAAGGGGGCGGATGGAGTAACCTTAGGAGAGATGTGAGCACTCCTTGGTGATTTAGAGGAGTGACTTCGCTAGCTTAAAGAGTGAACAAGGAAATGGGACGTTGACGAGTCAACATTTTTCCATCTGCAGGAGGAATAATGCCTACACGAAGAATGAGCTTCATGATGAGCGCAAAATGGAATAACTCCTCGAGCTGCAGATCGACACGCAGTCTTCCTCAAGATGTAGTAGATGTGAGCACATATATCAATGGGGGCTCCTGTAATAAGGTCACAAAGAAATAGAGCTCGCCCAAGATTGATGAATGTAGTGTTGGACGGTGGGTAGAGATTGGTGAACATGATCAACTTCGGTGTGGTCAGCTCAGGTGCAAACTTTGCGGTGCTGATGGATGTTCCTGCAGTGGATACTTCATGATCGTATCCTAGGATTTGTAATATTTCTCCAATTTCTGGATTTCGTTCATCGTAGGGAGTTATATTCACATTCTCGAGGTGCAGTGATGCCGAGAAGAACTGCGATGGAGTGCGGGGTAACACTAAACTCATTCCTCGACCAGAAAATGAGTTCCGGTCCAAGATCAGTTGCATTGGAGAAGCATTCTTTAACCAGCTCATCCATTGGATCATCAAAGTTCCCGAACAAATTTGCCCAATCTCGATTCTCAAAGATTCGAGGGATGAAGGTGGTCCCTAAGGTGTTGAACTGTACCACCCGTTCCACTATAGTGGTTGACTTGTCAAACACGTTTGAGTAGACATGTGAGTTAATCGGAAGTCTGAATCTATCCTCATTGGGATCTTGAGATGCCCGAGATGATAGTCGAGTCCTTGTAGCAACCGGTGTTTGCTGGTTAAATCGACAACAATGTCTTTACCCCTGGAAGATCGACAAGACATCCGCAAGATAACAGCCCACAAAGAAAGAACCAAACAGCAATACCACACAAGATAATTGTCAACAAGGTTCGGTGTAAACAGAATATCAATATATAAACACAAACTTAAGATAGTGCAGACCCAACCAAACTTCCAACAATACAAAGAGGCACAAAATAACAGGTGCAGCAAAATGGTGATAGTGCACCAAGACATAGGTGGACAACACAATCGACAAAACTGTCAATGAGACAAGTTAACATGACCATGATATGCAATCAGATACAACATTTGAACATGTAGAGCAGATAACATAATTCACTCCACCAGAGATATGAACAAGGGGAAAATATTTCAACATGAAGAAACCAATCATCCACACTGGAGCACAAGGTTGAGAGACATACATTATGTTATCATAAAAATTCAGTAACCTAGTACCAAACACCATCATCAATACTCAAGCAAGTGTAATGAGTAAGTCAAATAGACACCAAACCCATTTCAGAAAAAATTCTCGGACTCAATAATAGGCAAAAATCAGAACAATGAAAAACACATTATGATCGCTTAGCATGAGAACAGGTGAGAACAATATCAAACAAGACACGCCATACCCATTACACAAAGAGAGAAGTATATCGAATACAAAACCAGTCCAAACGAAGATGAGAAATATGCAGGAAAAAGGAAAATGAGATTGAGAACGCAAAACCCATACCTTTTCTTGATGATTTGGATAAGAAATGAAGCACCAATGAGGTTTGAAAATGGATTCACGAAATGTTTGGAAGGAAATAGTTTAGAGAGAAGATGAACAGTTACAAAAGTTCGAGGGAAAAATGAAAAAGGTTTAAAAACTGCTCCTGTTTTCGCCAAACATGCGATTTTCGCGACTTGATTAAGTCGCCACACATCGCTTGACTCAAGCCGCCAAAGCACTCAAGAACAAAAATTTGAAAATTTTTCTAAGTGTTTTTTCAGAATTGGAAGGTCTACCTTGAGTGAGTCGCGAGGTGAGCCGCAAAAATCTCGAGTGAACCTCGCGATGGACCTTCCACTCGCGAACAAGTCGCCAAAAATGACCAGCGAAGATGCGATCAAGCTCGCGACTTGACATACCCACGATCGAGCCGCCAAAACAGGGCAAAATAGGATTTTTGAAATTTTCAGATTTTTCAAACAAAATACTTTCCAAAAACACCTAAAACACTCAAAAATCTTTTTGTGCTTGAATTAACAAAGATTGAGCATGTGAAAACACATTTCATCAAGTACAATCACACAAATGAATAAGGCATTTATTGAACATAAACTTGTGTGTTGTGTGTGGATATCAACAATGAGATAGTCCTTCGTCTAATGTGAAGCTTCAATGATCAATTCAACCAAGGCATACACAATTAGCACTAGATCATGTGACCCATCTCAATTATAGAAATATGTATATATGACCTCCCACACAACTTGATAACATAACTTAGAGTTTATCATTTTACTCCACTTTTAATCATAACATTTGATCTTTTGATATTTTGATGACAATCACCTCTCATTGTGAGAGTGATATTTGACATTTCACTTTAATGAACAAGCCTTTGGCTTTTTGAATAAACATTCACTTTAATATAAGGTCGCTTACCCTTTTTCCTAGTCGAATACTAGAATGTGCGACAGGCTTTTGCAGCTCAATATCTCTTTTCATTTGGAGATTTACATTTGGTGAGCTCTTTTTAGCAAAACAAAAATTAAAGAGTGGGAAGATATATAGACACAAGTCTATGCATGTCTCAAGATCAACATAACCATTCACTAATCATTCATGACAAGTTTGAAGATCTATTTACAACAATCACATAGATTTCAAGATTTTTCCCATAGTGATATAAGTGCATGAAAACAAGCAATGCTCGAAAATGCACAAAGCCATTAGCACAAAGGTACAAGACAAAACAAGATTTGAGACAAAACTCAACAAAGTCAATCAAGCTTTTTGATTTTCTAATTTTTATGTGATTTTTAGATTTTTGACACAAGAAACAAAAAGATTGATAAAACAAAATTAAAAATATTCACAAGTAGACAAGCAAACACCCAACATCAAAAACAGCAAACAAACCAAACAAACATTGTCACAAAGCATAGGAAGTATTAATGCATGGACATGTTGTAATGCTTATGCATGAGTACCCTTTTTCACCCACACGTCACTTGCGTTTGGGGTGATTTCCTTATAGGATTGGGTACGGGAGTTAGGGCTTTCAAACCTTCGTGAGAAGCTTTCCAAGCAGTTGGTGAATGCACCAATCATCTTCATCATGTTCATCATTCCGGGATCTCCATTTTGATCTCTAGATTGATCACCCGCCCAAGTTCTCCTATCATTTCCGGGTCCTCCCGACCTTTGAGGAGTTGCACTGTTCTTTGCTCTCGCTTTTGGCAATTTGGTCGAGTATGCCCTTGAAGTTCACAATAATGGCACACATAAGTTCCTCTAGGACCTCTTTGTGGTCGTGGACGTGACTTGGCACGAGATTCGAGACTGCCCACGGACTAATTACGGGGATTCAGCATCCGTTGGTTCACCACATTCTTCTTCTCCTCCACCTCGAGCTTCTCACCAGTAAGTTCGGCTACAACTGGATCTTTGGCCGCTACAACTAGATCTTTGGCCTTTACAAACCTCACTTCTTTAGTGACATTTTCAGATGAACTACTTCCTCCGGTATATCCCAATCCGTATTTGTCCGAAAAGCTCTTTTGAGATGATATAACATCATCTAGCTTCTTGGTGGTGACCCTCTTTATTTTAGCATTCGCTTGCACAACCTCATTCTCAAGAAATCTCACTTTTGTGTAAGTTTCGGACAACTCACCATTCAGTGTTTCTATCTCACATTTGGCCTCTCTATATCGAATTAGGAGACTTTTGTAGTCCTCCTCGGCCTTTTTCATTTTTCTCACAGCAGCCTTGGCCACCCTTGTGTACTCACCCGACTTCTCCAAGAGTGAGTTATAATTCTCTTGAAGATTTGTTGTCTTTGTCATCTTCTTCAAGATCTCGATTCTTCAACAATTCCTAGTGATTCATCATCACTATGTTCTCCAAGGTCTCGTACAAGCAGATTCAACTCATCTCAAGACTCAACATGAGCAATAGTCATAAAAGCCGAATAGTTCCCCTCTCCATCACAACTCTCTTCAGATTTTGAGTCAGACGAATCCGAGTCACTCAAGGTCGTGGCATACACTTTACCTTTCGATTTGAGATAATTCGGACATTCCTTCTTAAAGTGTCCATGCCCGTTACATTCGAAACAAGTGACACATTGTGTGGGTTGGGATTCTTTTCCATCTTTCCTTTTGAATTCCCTCTTCTCCCTTCCAGAACTTTGGAATTTTCTTTTATCATCAAATTTCCCATTATTTTTGAATTTCAAGAACTTTCTGAAATTTTTGACAAGGTATGCAACATCTTTGTCAACCACATCTTCTCCCGATGAGTCTTGATCTTCCACCTTCTCATTAATGGTCTTTAGAGCAAGAGATTTACTCTTCCGTTGATTGGGCAGCGACATCTCATAAGCTGCGCAGAGAACCAACCAGCTCCTGTACTTTGATGTCATCAAGGTCCTTGCTCTCTTCAATTGCTGTCACTTTAGCACGAAAACTTTCCGGCAATGATCGAAGGATCTTCCTTACAATCTTTGAGTCCTCCGATTTCTCCCCAAGTTGAACTTACTCGACCACCACCTCATTTAGCTTCCCATAGAAAGAGTCAAAAGACTCATCCTCACTCATTTTGAGCTCCTCAAACCGAGTGGTCAACATTTGTAACTTAGTGTCTTTCACTTTCTTCGTGCCTTCATAGGTGGTTTCCAAAATCTCCCATGCTTCTTTGGCAATGGTAATATGAGAAATCCTGTGAAATTCATCCGGAGACACACCACAGAAAATAGCATTGAGTGCTTTATTGTTAGCATTAGATGCAGCAAGTCTTTGCCTTATCCCATGTGGATTTGGCTGCCTCGGGTTTGGTCCAACCAATCTCAACAAACATCCCAAACGGATTCATCAATAGAGCACAGAAAAGCTCTCATGCGAACCTTCCAAAAGTATAATTACTACCATCAAAATATGGAGGTGCATTTAGGGATTGAGACCTATCCATCTCAAAAGGGAGTCAAGGATCACACAATGGTAATGAAACCAATAGTGTGTACCCGCTCACGATACCAATTGAAAGTTCAAAAACGTGTACAAAACACCTTTGAACATTTAGACCCCAAAATACAACTTAACCAATTCAAGCAATATGTCAAACAACTAATGTGCGGAAACTTAACATATGCTATAATATGAAATTGGTTAAAAACTATCTAAGCCATAACAAAATAAAACCACAGCAGATAATAAAAAGACAAAGATAGAGAGGAAGGAAGATGCAAACACAAAGACAACACGCGATGTGTTATCGAAGAGGAAACCGAAGTCCTCGGCGAAAAACCTTTCCGCCGCCCTCCAAGTGGTAATCAATCCACTAGAAAATACAGTTGGGATACAAGGACAGCAATAGACCCTCCAAACCTAATCTACCCAGTGCACCTAAGCCCTCCAAGCTTCTTGCTCCAACGAGGTTGCGCCGAACCTTTTGCTTTTCTAGCTTCCCGGATTCCGCTACTAGACCATAGCATCAACCAATGAAGATTGGTTCCTTCCTAATCGCTTCCTTAAAACCCAAACAAGCTGTCTCACGGTGATGATGATGATGATGAGAACCAGGTTTGGTATAATGCCTCTCAAGGATTTGACAATGGAGAGGAAGAGAGTTGAGGAATTTGAAGAGACTCTAAGGTAGAGATTGTGGGTGAAACAATCTGGTTTTTCTTTAGGGTTTCTCTCTCAAAATTCTCTCTGGAAGCTCTCTTTCAATCGTGGGTAAAAGGGGTATTTATCTTTGGAGTGGGAGAGGAATGCGAAACGTCGGGTTTTACAAAACAGGGTGGCTCGCGGCTTGACCTCGCGGTTTGACTAAGTCGCGAGATCCAGCCGCGAGTTAACCGTATGTCCGATTATCCTGTTTTGTCCTGTAGTGCTCCGGCTAGCATGATCGATCATCTTCCAAAGATGCTTGGCACGTGTGTAGCTTCTCGGCGGCTTTGCGACGCGAGACACCGCGAGTCCCAGCCGCGACACTTTGTTTTCTTGCACACTCTTGAGCAATCTTCACTCTATCTCACTTACTACCCTTACAACAAACCCACCTAAATACGGGGTTACTAAATGTTGGATTACAAGCAAATTTGACACGGAATAAAGCCAATTAGATGGTTGAATAAATTCAACCTTACAACTTTATTTTTGGTATCAGGACAATATGTGTATAGTTTATTTCAGGCAGCATCCTACCCAAATTTAAAAATTCTAACATAGCAGTAATCACATCATTCCCAACAATATGCCAAATTTTTTGATAAAATAGAGCATTCATACCATCAGGTCTAGGCACCTTTGTTGGTCCCGTTTGAAATAGGGCTGCTTTAATCTCGCCCCGCATCAAACTCCCTAGACAACATTTCCACCATATCCCTAGTCACTTTACAAGGCATTGCATCAATACATTCGTCCAACTGGTCGCAGCCACCTTAGCTATAAATAGATTCGAAGTATGAAGTTGCCATCTTAGCAATGTCATTTATCTCCTCCACCCTATTCATTTGCCCATCTCTTAGACCATGAATAAAGTTTCTCCTTCGTCTCTGTGAAGCCTTGGAATGAAAAAACTTGGTGTTTTTGTCCCCATGTTTGAGCCAAGAGATCCTGGATCGGTGATGCCAATAAACTTCCCGCTTAAGGAGTAGATCATCTAGCTTCTTGCTTGCCTCCAAAAATTCAGCCTTAGTCTCTTCCGTAGGCACACATATACTTAAATTCTCCACCAACTTTTGTAATTTTTTAATTTCTTCCGTCTACGGGTTTGTTCTGGATGTGCCCCATGCAAGGAGTTCTCCCTCACAAGTCAATATTCTCTCCTTGACTCTAGCCATGGTCGAACCTGCTTCCTCCCCCTTAGCCTTCCATGCTTCATCCACCGTCTTCTCACAATCAGCATTCAATAGCCAAGCCTCCTCAAACTTAAACCCACGTACACCTCTAGCCCGCAAACCACTATCATTCTTAGTTTGTAAGATAATGGGGCGATGATCTGAGGCATGAGAAAACAAGTGAAATATTGTCTCGGCAGGATATTTTTCTCTCCAACCCGAGTTCGCAACCGCCCGATCCAAACGTTCCTTAGTGTTGGCCCTCCCTGGACGTTTGTTGTTCCAAGTGAATGGATAGCCGCCAAACCCCAAGTCGGTCTGGGATTACATGACTCCAAAGCCAAGCCAAACTCTTCCATTTGTTTGTATGGTGGTGGGTACGTGCTCGCTTCTCGGAAGATAGTAAAATTGCATTAAAATCCCCTATACAACACCAAGGCCCATCCACTAAGCTTGATAAGTGAGACAATAGAGCCCATGATTTTGGTTTTTGGCTAGCCTCAACCCACCCATAAAAGCCCGTAAGATACCACTCAAACCCATCTTCTTCAACAACCTTGGCCAAAATATGATGCTCTGTATAGTTAACAACCTTGGCCAAAATATGATGCTCAGTATAGGTTTGTATTGGAATTGTACATTATCGGCTAAGGATATTATAATCACTTTATTTTAAAATTTTGCCCAAATGCTAGCTAGTATATATCATACAAACCTCTGCACCAAAAAATGCATCGGAGGTTTTACTTGATTTTTTCTTAACTCTATTATCTACGGGACAGATTTTGGCTCTAAAAGATGCATTGGAGTTTTTATCTAATTTTTTCCTTCAATCTATTATCTACAGGACAAATTTTGGCTCCAAACTGATTTAAAAATATTATTTTCAACCCATTACGTGGCAAATCTATTAGACTATCTATTTGTATTATTTAAACAAGTCACATAAATCATTAAAAAACCTTATGACTAAAACTACACAAAAATGATCACTTTAATTGTCACATCATGATGTGGAGCAAGATAGCCTAAAATTAGTTTTGAGTCAACCTTTTTCCGTATCTACTCGTAACTAGACGTGGGAAAACCTTTTTCCGTATCTACTCATAACTAGATGTGGAAAAGCAAGTTGAGATTCGCCGACACGACCCAAACTCAAAGGAAAATACCCTACTTGAACCTGAAGGTTGACAAGTGACCCAAACTTTTTTTTTTCTTTTTTTTTTTTTTTTTTTATTTTATTTTATTTTTTAATAGGTGAACCTAACCCAACCTGGTTAACTTGTGACCTGATTTGTTTGTTAAAAATAATTTTGTGTAAAAAAAAAAAAAATTAAGATATATATGGTTGGTTTACCTGTTTATTTTGTTCTTTATAGTGCATAACTCAAAACTAAATTCACAAATATAATGCATGAGATTATTATTACTATTTTTTTTAATAAAAAGAATTAATTTTTATTAAATTTTTTGGGATAATGAAGTTATATATAGACATGTATGAGAAGTATTCATAAGTGTGAAAAAAGTGAAAGCAAAGTATATCAATAAAATTGACATAAATTATGGATACTTTGGCTTATATTTTAACAGAGTTCATAGCCAAAATAAAAATTATATTTCTGGAATGTGTGTTACTTAACAATGACACGATATTCATAAATGAAACAATATATAAATGAATAAACAATCAAAATTTGATGTATATTTCCATATTAAAATAGAGTGCCAACCACATTGCATCTAAAATTAAACACAATTATTAGATTATTTTTCAATTAGGGTAGAGAGCCAACTCGCCTAATCAGAAGATAAAATAATAAAGTACTTAAACAATGTATAAAGTAGATTGAATATGAGTGACTGAGAAAATCATTCAATGGGTATGTTATTGGGGAGATTAAACATTCAATATATTCTTAAATCATAATGAATCTATGATATACTTAAAAATCATATTAAATCTTAAAAACTTGACAACATGTAATAATTCCAAATATTAAATCAATCTCAAAATTCAATCATCAATCCATAGTAAGCGCATAGATAATCCCAAGAACACATGATAAAAATATTAGGTTTCACCTCTAACCCTAGATAAAGATTTAGTTACACATAATTATGAAAAAGAAATCCATAAAAATGCTAATAATCGTCTAAAAAAATAAAACAAAAGATGAGAAAACGTTCTAGGGTTTTTCCCATCCTATAACCTTAGTCTCCTCCAAAAGAAACACAAAAAATCCATCAAATTTAGGATGAGAATCCCTTGACCTTCAAATATTTTTTTCCTGAATTTGTGGTACACTACAAAGTTGTATATCTTTGAGTCTTCTTTCCGTGGCCATTAGAATCAGGTCAATCGGACATTGGTGCAAGAAATTATGGCAAAAATATAGTGCCAGATGTTTCCATATCAGGATTTTTCCAATTTTGGCTTGAACAAATTTCTTTCTTCCCTTTTTTATTCTTCAACGTGTTAGGGTCATACTTTTTAATAGTTGGCATATCCTTTGACAAAATGCATTTTACTTGTATTTCGATAGTTTTAAGTAGATTTTAGAATATCATGAAGTATGTTTTACAAACAAGACTATGAAATTATTGAAGACATGAAGATTGCACAAAGAAACAAGTGTGAAAAGTTGAAAATAGTGAACCTTGACACAAGCTCAATACTACTCTATCTATCGAGCTTCACAGATCCAGAAATTCCAAATCTGTCTTTTGGCCTATGATGATTCGGACTTCTAGGGCTTTGTTCACTAAACTTCTAGATGATATAGAATTATTTTATAGCCATCATCATACATAGAGAATCTATATACTTCTTTGTGAAGCTATTGCATTAGTATACACTTTAGGGTTTTGTGACCGAGTGTTTCCTTCTCTTCAAGTGTATTGAAGAACTTTGCATCCAATAACAAGCTTCAAGTTGCCAAGAGTTAGCCAGTGCACTGGGATTTGGGCAAAGGGAAGAGGTCTCTACCAAATCAAGACCAATTGAGGATTGGTGCAAGGATTCTATGTAGGTAGGGACTTTGGGATAGACCAGGTTTGGGGTAAGATAGCTTGTACTTGTAATCTCTTGATTTTGATTAGTGATTCTTCCTAGTGGTGAATATTTTTAAGAGAAAAACACATGTAATTAAACATGAAAACTTTAAGATAATAGTGTAATTAAACATGAAATTGATGTGATATTGCCTACCAAAACTAAGATAATAGTGTAATTTTAAGTAATCAACATTAGATTATGAAATTAGTTTTCGAGATTGTAAATTTCTTATATATTTTTTGTCAAATTAGCTATCCAATAGAGCATTTGTAATTTTGTATTATGTTTTGGCATATTGATATTTAAAAGAAACTTGTGCTTTTTAATTATGATGATGCAGAAAATCGTTAGTGAGTTGATCATCCACACGCGCAGTGATTGAAGTACCTGAAGAACAAAAAGAAAGAAGAACTTGCAGAGAGCTTTGGTAGAGTATTGGCCAAAGACCCTCCAAAAGTTAAGTTAGTGTTAGAAGAATCTCCAATAACTCAAAGTGTAAGAATTAGGAAATTTCACATACCTTGCAGAAGAGAAGACTCGGTACTTATATAGTGGTGTAGGGTCGATCGAGATCCCACGTGAGATCTTTCCTTGTAGGGGAGATATGGAGTTTATGTTCCAAGATCTTAGGGCTTTGCTTTCCATACTAGGAAGATAAGAATATGTAGGAGGATTTTTGGGCGTGGTGTGTAGGTTCTTTCTATATATGGAGATATGAGTGGAAACATGCACAAAACGGCACGGGCCTAAGTGTGCTCTCCGCCAAGTATGCTTGCTAGCTTGACGGGTGCCTTCTTACCCAATGAGCGAGGTGAACAAAGGTATGGAGGGGGCGTTCCAAGCCGACGAGCGCTCTAATCCCGGAGGGTTTTTAAGTGTCGATACTATACTGGTATGTATACTGGAATCGAAACACCAATGTTTCGCACCGGTTTAAATATCGCCATATCGGCCGATTTTAGGCACCATCGACCGGTACAGAAAAAAGCTTTTTTTTTTTTTTTTTTTTTTTGTAATTTTTGAATTTTTTTTATGATAGAATGGTAACTTATTTGCATTAACTTATTAGTATTATTTATTTTCTTAGTATGCAATGAACAATTAAGCTTTTTCTTTTTTTTCTTTTTGTTTCGAATTGAGGTAATATTTTATGGTAAACTTTTATATTTATTATAATACACACACACACACACACACACACACACACATACACACACACACATATATATTTGTAAATATAGAAAATAACGGTACACTGGTATTGACCGGCACCAAAATATATCATTTCACTGGTCAAACCGGTATAGCCTCCGGTATGAGATTGACTCCCCTGTGTTTAAGTCTTGAAGGGCAAAGAGAGTTAGAAAAATTCTTCGTAAAAGTATTCCTTATCAAATTATATTTTCAAAAGGTAGACTACACTCATTTTTGTTTGTACTTTTTTGTTAGCTATGTTGGGATTTGTATATTTTTATAATTCTTAAACATGTATCAATTTGTTGATCCTAACACTTTCTTGATATGGATGGTGAACTCAAAGTAATGCATTTCACACCCAGTAATTTGTTGTAAAAAATATTCATGTGAAAAATATGGATTAACCCAACCCAACTTGCAACCCGATCAACTTGACCAGTTTCGAACTCGTTTAAAATAATTTTTGTTTCGATCCGAGCCTAATGACCCAACCTGCCCATTTTGCCAACCTAACGATTTTCTTTCAATGTTTAACCAATTTGATACTAAAGATTCACAATAAGCTCTCGTATTAGCCTACCATCTTTTACGATACCTTGAAACCACAAGTGCAATACATTTCTACACATTTTCATGATGCATCCCTTTGTATTATGCAAGGAATGAATAAGTAAGGTAGACCCATCAAATATCAGGGCAGTTTCAAATCTAATTACTAAGTGGCCAAAATACACTCTTGATCTCTAAATTTTAGCACATGAGCAATTTTAGTTTTAAAGTTTAAAGTAATCACTTTCAATCTCTAAATTAAAGCAATGACATGTAAGTTTTTTGTTTGGCCACATCCTCTAAGGAACTTAAAGTGATCACTTTAAACTTTAAACACTAAAATCACCCATGTACTAAATTTTGAAAGACCAACTGTGTATTTAAGTTGAAAGTTCAAAAACTTGTTCAAAAACACTTTTGAACGTTTAGACCCCCAAAAACCAACTTAACCAACACAAGCAATATGTCAAACAACTAGTGTGCGGAAACTTAACATATGCTATAGTATGGAATTGGTTAAACAACTATCTAAGCCATAACAAAATAAACCACAGCAGAGATAATGTAAAGGCAGAGATAGAGAGGAAGGAAGATGCAAACACAGAGATAACACCAGATGTGTTATCGAAGAGGAAACCGAAGACCTCGGCGAAAAACCTCTCCGCCGCCCTCCAAGCGGTAATCAATCCACTAGAAAATACAGTTGGGATACAAGGACAGCAAAAGACCCTCCAAGCCTAATCTACCCAATGCACCTAAGCCCTCCAAGCTTCTTGCTCCAACGAGGTTGTGCCGAACCTTTTTCTTTTCTAGCTTCCCGGATTCCGCTACTACACCGTAGCATCAACCAATAAAGATTGGCTCCTTCCTAATCGCTTCCCTTAACTCCAAACGACTGTCTCACAGAGATGATTATGGTGAGAACCAGGTTTGGTATAAGGCCTCTCAAGGATTTAACAATGGAGAGGAAGAGAGTGAGGGAATTTGATGAGACTCTAAGGTAGAGATTGTGGGTGAAACAATCTGGTTTTTCTTTAGGGTTTCTCTCTCAAATTCTCTCTGGAAGCTCTCTTTCAATCGTGGGTTAAAAGGGTATTTATACTGGAGTGGAGAGGAATGCGAAACGTCAGGTTTTTCCAAAACAGGGGTGGCTCGCGGCTTGACCTCGCGGCTTGACTAAGTCGCGAGTTCCAGTCGTGAGATAACCGTATGGCCGCTTGTCCTGTTTTGTCCTGTAGTGCTCCAGCTAGCATGACTGTTCATCTTCCAAAGATGCTTGGCACGTGTGCAGATTCTGGCGGGTTGAAGCCGCGAGTCCAGCCGCGAGTCCCAGCCGCGACTCTCTGTTTTCTTGCACACTCTTGAGCAATCTTCACTCTATCTCACTCACTACCCTTACAACAATCCCACCTAAATACAGGGTTACTAAATGCTGAATTACAAGCAAATTTGGCACGGAATAAAGCCAATTAGATGGTTGAATAAATTCAACCTTACAATCTCCCCCTTTGGTTATTCCGTGACAAAACCCTAAAACAGACACTAGACTTAACATGTGAGTTGGGAACAGTTGAACAAAACTCACTCACACCTAACTCTAGAAGCTGTGAAGCACTTGAATCATATGAACAATATACTCCTGAAACACAACAATACACTATGATTATTGTAGGCAGAAAATTATGAATACATATGAAACAGGCTGAATGTGATCAAGCAAAGATGGAGTAATACACAAACCATGACTTGATAAACCAAGTGACCACCTCAAGGTAGTGATCACAGTGTTCATTCACACTTGGAATGAACACAAGGACATACAAGTTAACAAGCACAAGGCAAGTCACTTGTATGCTCAACACTCAACCAATGCATAGCACACAAAGCATATGCATCTAGGAACAATCCTACAAGGGCACAAGAGTGACAGTACAATAAACCAAAATGTAGAACATTTAGATCAAAGTACTGATTTCAAACAAGCATAAAGGCTGCATAAGCAAGGTACATACCATAAAGCCTACAAACATGCTTAAAAACATAACCCTAACAGCTTACAAAAGCAAATGGGTACAAAACAGAATTTCCTGAATAACAGTTTTACAAAACATAAAAGATGAAACTGGAAAAAAAAGTTAAAGACACTCCCCCTTAGATAATGACACTCCCCCTCCGATTAAGCCTATCACTCCCCCTTTTTGTCATGGAATAGGCTAGTCATCCTCTTCTAGCTTTCTCTGAATTTGATCCAGTTGGGTTTGAATAGAAGTAAACTTCATATCCCATCGGTTGCTTTGATGATGTAGAGAAGCAGTGAGTCCAGACACTTTTGAATTCAGCTCGTGGACAGAGGAGACAATGTGATCAAGTTTCTCATCGAGGGAGAGATTACTGAACGGAGGATCACTGTGAGATGCAGAAGTTTCTGGTTTGGATCTCTTCCGACTATGTCCAACAACGGCATTGTATGTACGCATGTTGATTGGGCTCGGTTTAGGGAGAGGAGACTCATCAGTTGTTGGATAGATTCCCTTGAGCTTCAAGATCCGGGAAATGAGACTGCAAAAGGGAATGCATATTCGAGACTCATTTCGGAGAACCGTTTTGCGCAGAACATGAAAGATATGAGCACAAATGTCGATTTCTTCATCAGAGATGAGATCATGAAGAAACAAGGCACGGCCGAGGTTCATATACCCAGTACTTGACAAAGGGTACAAATTGTGAAACATCACAATCGTAAGCACTCTCAGTTTCGGAGAAAGAGAGGAAACACTGATGGATTTTCCATTTGGTGAGAACTCCAAGTCTTGACCAAGGCTTTGTTTGAGAAGCTCCTCATCAGGACATAGATCATCATAGATCGGTGAATGACGAAAAATGGGTCTGTTGATGTGAAGAATTTCTGCCAGGTATGTAGGAGAGATAGAAAAGCTCTTTTGCCGAACCCAGCACTTAAGTTCATCTCCTTCCACAATTACGTTAGCATAAAATTCTTTAACCAACTCTTCATACATGATATCCGGATCAGAGAGAAGGTAATTCCAATCCTTGTAAGCAAAACATATCGGAATGTCGGTGTTGTGAAGTGAGGGCAGATCCACGACTCTCTCCAAAGTAATGGTGTGGCATGAAGAAAAATATTCTCATATGACTGATAGGCTGAATAGGATCTGAATTTATTGGGATCGAATCGCTGTGATGAAGAGCGAGTCACTTTCGGGAGAGGTGTGTCTTCATCAACATCAATTACGGGTTCCTTCCCTTTGGAAGTACCTCCTTTCACAGCAGCCTTTTTGAATGGAGACATGACCAGTCTGTATTATAAATAAGGGAAATGACAGAACACAATCCAACAGACTATATCAGCAGTGGGTTAGTGAAAATTTAGGAGCAATGAAGAAACCCTAACAGCTGGATGAGTATGGTGAGAAAGGAACAATGAGGGACACCAAAGGCCCAAATAAGACATACGTAGTATAGAGAGATCAAATATAACCACATAATCAGCTGAAAAAGGACCAAAATCAACACCACACCAACAAGATACCACACAAGATCAAAGTGAAACATGATAGCAAAAGCAGATCAGTCAAAAATTAGCTAACCCTAGCTAAGCACATGACGAAGAACACAACCAACAAAATAAATTAGCTCAAAACCAGAAGCACAGGCTACCATAAGCTAAGAAAGGACAAAGATGACATCACAAAACCCATCACAAAACCCATCACAAAAGTGAATAATCCAGAGGGAAAACCAAGACATTAGGAAAATTAGAGTGCAAGACAGAGAACCATACCTGTTAGTTGATGATTTTTAGCCGAGAAGAAGCAAACAATGGAGATCGACAATGGAGGTACGGTGTAAAAGGGAAAGTGCAGAAGTAAAAGACAATGAACAGTCACAAAAAGATCGAGGGAAAACAGAAAATTTTAAAAAACGCCCCTGTATGTCCAAAACACGCGATTTTCGCGACTGGATTAAGTCGCCACATAGTCGCCAGAGATCAAGCCGCCGAAACACTCAAGAACAAAATTTTGAAAAATTTTTCTAAGTGTTTTTCGCGACTGGAAGGTCTACCCGCGAGTGAGTCGCGAGCTGAGCCGCGAAAATCTCTGAGTGAACTCGCGACTGGACCTTCTACTCGCGAACAAGTCGCCAAAAATGACCAGCGAAGATGCGACCGAGGCTCGCGACTTGACACACCCGCGATCGAGCCGCCAAAACAGGGCAAAACAGTATTTTTGAAATTTTCAGATTTTTCAACCAAAATACTTTCCAAAAACACCTAAAACACTCAAAAATCTTTTTGTGCTTGAAATAACAAAGATTGAGCATGTGAAGACACATTTCATCAAGTACAATCACACAAATGAATAAGGCATTTATTGAACATAAACTTGTGTGTTGTGCGTGGATATCAACAATGAGATAGTCCTTCGTCTAATGTGAAGCTTCAATGATCAATTCAACCAAGGCATACACAATTAGCACTAGATCATGTGACCAATCTCAATTATAGAAATATGAATATATGACCTCCCACACAACTTGATAACATAACTTGGAGCTTTTCATTTGACTCCACTTTTAGACATAACATTTGATCTTTTTAGGCAATCATCTCTCATTGTGAGAGGGATAAATAACATTTCTCTTTGAAGAACAGGCCTTTGGCCTTTTTGAAAGAAATTTCACTTTTAATATAAGGTCGCTTACCCTTTTTCCTAGTCAAATACTAGAATGTGCGACAGGCTTTTGCAGCTCAATATCTCTTTTCATTTGGAGATTTACATTTGGTGAGCTCCTTTTAGCAAAACAAAAATAAAGAGTGGGAAGATATATAGACACAAGTCTATGCATGTCTCAAGATCAACATAACCATTCACTAATCATTCATGACAAGTTTGAAGATCTATTTACAACAATCACATAAATTTCAAGATTTTTCCCACAGAGATATAGGTGCATGAAAACAAGCAATGCTCGAAAATGCACAAAGCCATTAGCACAAAGGTACAAGGCAAAACAAGTTTTGAGACAAAACTTAACAAAGTCAATCAAGCTTTTTGATTTTCTACTTTTTATGGGATTTTTGGATTTTTGACACAAGACAAAAAAATGATTGAACAAACATATAAAGGAGCAACAGTATTCACAAATGGACAAACAAACAAGAAACATGTTGCACAAAACACTAAACAAGAAAAGGTGTGTGCCCCAACACAAACAGATGTAACATATTATGAATAAGTGAAGCACACAACACACAAGAGAGTCAATGAATTGTACCAACACCAATGGTCTTACGGAGTGATTCAAACCATGGACCATTGAGAGGCTTGGTGAAGATATCTCGCTTTTTTTGATTGTCGGTGTGTATGAACTCAAGACACACAACTTTTTCCTCTACCAAATCCCGAATGAAATGGTAACGTATCTCTATGTGTTTGGATTTTGAATGCTGAACAGGATTCTTGGAAAGATTGATGGCACTGGTGTTGTCATAGAAAACACACATCGTTTCTTGAGGAATTCCATAGTCATGAAGTAATTTCTTCATCCAAAGAAGCTGAGTGCAGCAACTTCCAGCAGCGATGTATTCTCGCTTCTGCAGTAGATAAAGACACTGAATTCTGCTTCTTGCTCATCCACGAAACAAGATTGTTACCAAGATAAAAACAGCCGCTGAAGTGCTTTTCCGATCGTCTACATGCCAGCCAGTCAAGATCTGAATACCCAAAGCAAGACAAGCATTTGAGTCTTTTGAATACCACAGACCATAGTTTGCGTACCATTCACATATCGAATGATTCGCTTAGCAAAGCGATCAGATGAGATTCCTTCGGATTAGCTTGGTACTGGCACAAACGCCCACACCGAAAGCAATGTCCGGTCTACTTGCTGTAAGGTAGAGCAAACTTCCTATGATGCTCCTATACAATGTAGGACTTACTTCAACTCCCGATGAATCCACATTCAGTTTAGTGGAAGAGCTCATGGGAGTGGAGGCATGTTTTTTGGAGTCTAGGCCAAACTTCTTGACAATATTTCTGGCATACTTCTCTTGAGATACAAATATACCTTCCTTTTGTTGTTTGACTTGAAGATCCAAAAAGAATGTGAGCTCCCCCACCATGCTCATCTCAAACTCCTTCTTCATCTCCTCAGAAAATTCAGTAGCACGATCTTCGATAGTTGCTCCAAACACTATGTCATCAACATAGATTTGTGCCACAAGGAGATAATCTTCATCATTTTTGACAAATAGAGTTCGATCGGCGTACCCTCTCTTGAAACCTCTATCTAGAAGATAATGTGTAAGACGATCGTACCAGGCTCTAGGCGCTTGTTTTAAACCATATAGTGCTTTCTTCAATCTTAATACATGATCTGGAAAATGAGGATCCTCAAATCCTTTTGGTTGCTCAACATAGACCTCTTCATTTAGATATCCATTCAGAAAAGCACACTTAACATCCATTTGATAAAGTTTGAACTTCAAGGTGCACGCAATGGACATGAGGATTCGAATGGATTCGAGTCTTGCCACCGGAGCAAATGATTCATCAAAATCCACCCCTTCTACTTGTGTGTATCCTTGAGCCACCAACCGAGACTTGTTTCGAATTATCTCTCCATCTTCATCAGTTTTGTTTTTAAAAATCCACTTGGTGCCTATAACATGAACGTTCTCGGGCCGTGGAGCAAGTTCCCACACGTCATTCCTCACAAACTGATTTAGCTCTTCATGCATTGACTCAACCTAATTCTCATCTTGAAGAGCCTCTTCAACCCTTTTTGGTTCAAACTGTGCAAGATAACAGTGATACGTTACATGATTGGCTAGCAGAATATTTCCTTTCCCGAGGCAAAGACCGTCATCAAGTGATCCTATGATATTACTTTCCGGATGATTCTTGATAATTCTTGAGGATGGCCTTTTTGAAGTGGAAACTTCATCACTACGAGAGATAGGAGGATGAACTTCTGGAGGAGTAAGAGGACTTGAAGTTCTAGACATCGATCTCGTTTCCCTTCTTGGGTTGATGGGAGTCGATTCTACTTCTGGTATAGGTTCTTCACCTTCTATATCCAAAGCTTCTACCTCAACATCAGGCTCTTCGTTGCTCGGCCCTTCTACATCATCAATCATTTCCACCTTAGGTAGGGCATCATCAATCTTGACATTTATGGATTCCATCACAGTCTTTGTTCTCTTGTTAAACACTCTATATGCTCGACTTGTAGTAGAGTAGCCAAGAAAAATACCTTCATCACTTCTTGCATCAAACTTCCCAAGATTCTCTCGATCATTCAAGATATAGCATTTGCTTCCAAATACCCGGAAATACTTCACTTTAGGCTTCTTCCCATTCCATATCTCATATGCAGTCTTACGTGTACCAATTCGAAAGAAAATCCTATTGCCAATGTGACACGAGGTGTTGACAGCTTCTCCCCAAAATTTTTGAGGAATTTCCTTGTTAAGCAACATGACTCTAGCCATCTCCTGAATCACACGATTTTTTCTTTCTACCACTCCATTTTGTTGTGGAGTTTTGGGAGCTGAAAACTCTCTTTTAATTCCATTCTTCTCACAGAAGGACTCGAATCTTGCATTCTCAAATTCTCTCCCATGATCACTTCTAACTTTGGCTATTGGAATCCCCTTTTCATTTTGTAATTTCTTGCACAGAATCTCCAGCCTCTCACAAGCTTCTGATTTTTCTCTAAGGAATTCAACCCAAGTGTATCTTGAGTAGTCGTCCACAATGACCATAATATATCTTTTTCCCCCTAAGCTTTCAGTTCTGGTGGGCCCCATCAGATCAACATGAAGTAACTCCAAACAACGAGAGGTGGCTATCACATTTACCTTGTGATGACTTGCCTTAGTTTGCTTCCCCATTTGACATGCACCACAAATGGTCTTCTTTACTTTTCCAAACTTAGGAAGTCCCTCGATTGCTTCAAGTTTGGAGACTTTTGCTACTTGTTTGAAGTTGGCATGCCCAAATCTGTGATGCCACAGCTCCAACATATCCACCCGAGCACTTCTACACGATATTGGTGCCGTGGGAACTATTCCATAACAATTATCCGTAGTCCGATTTCCTTCCAAAACCTGAACCTCTTTATTGATGATCAAACATCCTTTCTTGGAGAATTGTACCAGGAAGTCGTCATCACAAATTTGAGTGATGCTCAGCAAATTCGCCTTCAGCCCTTTTATGAACAGCACATCTTTCAACGAGAGGGAAACCGGGTATCTCGATGGTTCCTTTGCCTAGGACTTGAGCATGGCTTCCATCCCCAAAGGTCACATAGTCACCCACCTTTTCTTTGAGTGACTTAAACAGTGACTTATCCCCTGTCATATGGCGAGAGCACCCACTATCAAGATACCACAAACATGCATTAAACACCTTTAATGAGGTATGAACAAATAGATTCACATGTGACAGACAATCTTGACCTTCAAACACAAACTCATCATCCGGTTTCATGCTACTTTTAGATTGATTTTTCATTTTCAGATTCTCAATCATCTCACACAACATTCTATTCTTTCTTTTATATTTCTTAATCAATGATTTTGATTCAAATATGCTCTTGTGTAAGACAAGATTCTGATTCTCAAGATATTTCAGCATGTGAACAAAAACTCTAGCATGTTTCTTAGTTATTAATAACTCTACAAGATCATCAGTAATACACCTTTCAGACATATGCATAGAGACATTATCACAAACACTTGAGCTACAATTCAGCATGGTATAAACGAAAACAACAACCACAACTCAGGGGTCTAGGATCACACAAATGGTAATGAAACCAAACAGCAGTGTACCCGCTCTGATACCAAATGAAAGTTCAAAAACGTGTACAAAAACACTTTTGAACGTTTAGACCCCCAAAAACCAACTTAACCAACACAAGCAATATGTCAAACAACTAGTGTGCGGAAACTTAACATATGCTATAGTATGGAATTGGTTAAACAACTATCTAAGCCATAACAAAATAAACCACAGCAGATAATGTAAAGGCAGAGATAGAGAGGAAGGAAGATGCAAACACAGAGATAACACCAGATGTGTTATCGAAGAGGAAACCAAGACCTCGGCGAAAAACCTCTCCGCCGCCCTCCAAGCGGTAATCAATCCACTAGAAAATACAGTTGGGATACAAGGACAGCAAAAGACCCTCCAAGCCTAATCTACCCAATGCACCTAAGCCCTCCAAGCTTCTTGCTCCAACGAGATTGCGCCGAACTTTTTTCTTTTCTAGCTTCCCGGATTCTGCTACTACACCGTAGCATCAACCAATAAAGATTGGCTCCTTCCTAATCGCTTCCCTTAACTCCAAACGACTGTCTCACGAGAGATGATTATGGTGAGAACCAGGTTTGGTATAAGGCCTCTCAAGGATTTGACAATGGAGAGGAAGAGAGTGAGGGAATTTGATGAGACTCTAAGGTAGAGATTGTGGGTGAAACAATCTGGTTTTTCTTTAGGTTTCTCTCTCAAAATTCTCTCTGGAAGCTCTCTTTCAATCGTGGGTTAAAAGGGTATTTATACTGGAGTGGAGAGGAATGCGAAACGTCAGGTTTTTCCAAAACAGGGGTGGCTCGCGGCTTGACCTCGCGGCTTGACTAAGTCGCGAGTTCCAGTCGCGAGATAACCGTATGGCCAGTTGTCCTGTTTTGTCCTGTAGTGTTCCAGCTAGCATGACTGTTCATCTTCCAGCATGTTTGGCACGTGTGCAGATTCTGGCGGGTTGAAACCGCGAGTCCAGCCGCGAGTCCCAGCCGCGACTTTCTGTTTTCTTGCACACTCTTGAGCAATCTTCACTCTATCTCACTCACTACCCTTACAACAATCCCACCTAAATACGGGGTTACTAAATGCTGAATTACAAGCAAATTTGGCACGGAATAAAGTCAATTAGATGGTTGAATAAATTCAACCTTACATAAGTTATTTTAAACTTTCAAATGATTTTCAATTAGTCTGCAACAACATTGATTTACATTTACATTTACTGTTCATAAACAGTGGAATGTAACTAATAATTTTCCTAAAATTAGAAGAGAAATGACAAACAACATTTCTAAGCAAAATGGTTTTTTTTTTTTTTTTTTTTTTTTTTTTTTTCCTTCTTCTATACACACCAAGTGAAGACCTCTATAAGGGTGGTGAGAGCAACATAATGAAGCCCACCAAGAGCATAACAAAGTGTGTTAATTGTGGGGTGCTTAACACCTTTCCGAATGTAACCAAAATTCTGGATCTATGTCTACATTTAAACATTTCATTCTTAGAGCTTAAGAACCCTTACGGAATCCTTTAGTTAATAGGAAACAAAAGTAATTAAACACGTGACCAATAATCGTAACCAAAAATCCCATGATTGGTTACAATTCCTAAAATTTAAAGATAAATAAAAGAGGCTCATCACTTGTATACACATCATCATAAGACACTTGTCCCCAAGGCCCTAGAAATTTGAGTATCGACAATGTTGCTGTTTATCTAATGTGAAAGTGAAATTGTACTAATCACAATTTATCAATTCAATAAGTTATAAAATTTATTGAATCTAATATATCTCTAGTGTTTTAGTATTATCAGTTAATTATAAAGATCAGCATATATACACCATATTGACATGTTAACCTTTTTGTTTAAAGGTAATTGACATGTTACCTTTAAAAAAAAAATGTCCACCATGTAGTGTCATTAAGAATTTTCACATCATACGTGACATAAAATGTTAGTTAAACAAAGCCTCGTGGAATAACCACTAAAGGTAAGACCGATTGGTAGAATTTATGATTTTATCCAATAACTGGCCACAATGGATGCAGTACGCACTCGCACAAAACCTAGTCACTATGCTTCTTCTCAGACTCAAAAAAAAAAAAAAAAAAAAAAAAAAAAGACCCTAGTCATCACTATGCACTTCTAAATATGGTTGAAGTGGAGACCATGTGACAATATAGATACAAATATTTTATTATTTGCATGGAGTACCTACAGACTCCAATCTTATTAAAATTCATGGTGCTTAGAGTTAGGAGGATGAAAATTCAATTTGGTGGGAAATGATCAAAATGGGAGAGCAGAAAGAGAGTGTGAGAGAGGGAATAGGAAACATCAAGCAAGAGAAGTTGTGTGAAAAATTGAAACCATATATTTATTGCACATTCCCTAGTGTTTGCATTGCAGGATTTAACATAACATCCAAGGTCTCTCTAAACAAAGGCATGAGTCGTTATGTGCTTGTTACATATGGATATGCCATTGGAACTATAACTACTGCTCTTCTTGCATTTCTCTTTGAAAGGTTGTATTATACCCTTTGATATTTTAGTGATTTGTTGGACACAAATTCATAAACATAAATATTGCATCACACACACACACAAAAAAAAAAATGAGAGCATAATATTTTTGTTTTAAAGTACTCTCTTCCCTTCCTTTTTCTTTTCATTCATTTCTTTCCAATTTTGTTTTTTAAACCTAGCTAGTGTAAATAAGATATGAAATTTATCAAATAACTTTTTTTTTTAAATAATAAAAATCATGATATGAGTATGGGACACCTTTCTTAGTGAAATCACTGTATGAAAGAAATTATATCCACTGGATGATTTATCATTAAATATTCCTTGCAGGAGAAATGATAGCAAAATTAGCTTACCAATCGTACGGAATCTCTTCTTCTTCAGTCTACTAGGGTGAGTAAAGCGTTTGCCAAATAAAAAAAGTCATTTCCTAGTCCAAAAGTTGTCTCAGTATATTATCAAATAAGCATAACAAAGTTTTGGTTAGTTGCTAATTTTCTCAATTTTTAAAATTTATTTACTTTGTTATTATTTAGAGCTGTGTTAGGGAGGACACTTTATTATGCTGGACTAGAACAAACTTCACCAGCTTTTGCATCTGCCTTGGGCAACCTAATTCCATCAATCACCTTTTATCTTAGCAGTTTTGTTCTGGTATATATATGAATATAACAAAATCTATCCTCTGCATATTCGTGTTCTTGTTCAGGTATATATATATACCTACAATGAGATATTCATGGTATTGGTATATTTCGATCCTAAATAATTTTTTTAAAAAAATAATAGAATTGTTACTAGGGGTTGACCCAGGACTTAAATTTATTTTATTTTATTTTTGTTATTGGTAATTTTTGTTGTTGGATTAATTTTTTGGCCTTTGTAAATTTTTTTCAAATTTTAGTTTTATGAATTTTTATGACCTTTAAAAAGATTAATGATAGTATTAAGGGGGCAAGTGTTTTTGGAGTTGGTTAGACAAATCATTTATATGATGTGAATGCTCTAAGACTCACATTTTTCAAATCCTCTTTCCTCAACCATGAAATTATATTAAAAAATAATAATGATTCCATAAGAATGTCCATGGGCTACAATTACCTTTAATATGCATTTGATTTTATATATATATATATATATACGAAAATGATTCCAAATAAAATGCTAAAACTATTATTAGTTTTACGATAAAAATTTACAAATTATTCTTGTAATGGTAATGATTGGTGACACGTTACAACATGATGATTAAATTCTTAATTACTTTTTGCATTGTGTTTAAAAGCTGATACATTATATAGTTTATAAAGAATATGCAGGGCCAGCCCTAGACATTTCGGGGCCTAAGACGAGAATTAAAATTGGGCATTTTTTATAGTTATGTATTATTTAAATTAATATTTATTTAATATTTTTATATTATAATATGTTTCATTTAAAATCTATTTTTCTTGCCTTTTGGGATGAAAATTGACTAATCAAATTTTTGTAATCAAGTTCTTCTAACATCTCCATTTCAATCGATAATATAGCTAATTTACTTAATCTTTCTTATGATATTGTCGATTTTAGATATGATTTTATTAATTTTAATTTTGAAAAACTTCTTTCTCGAGAAGCTAAACTGTAATAGGTATTATTAGTAAAATCCTATAAGCAATGCATGTATTTGGAAATGAATCTATTTTTTTTTTTAATATATATAATTTAGTACGTTTAGACTCAAACAACTTGCAACAAAAAAAAAAAAAAAAAAAAAAAAAAAAATTGGTCCATATCTTTTGAATACACTAGCCATTTTCTATCATGCTTCTCCCCATTTGATAATATTCGAGTGTAATGAATAGTAGAAAAATGTCTAGCTAGTGTCATCACCTTTAGGAAAAATTATATCATTGTCTCTAATTGGACATCTTTCTACTAATAAATCTCTTAATTTCGTGTTAATATTTTTCCAATTACCTGGATCATAAATATTTGAAGGAATATGATTCAACATGTCATTACTATTTTCATTTTCTTCTAGTTGAACATCATTATGGTGAACTTGTTCATTTGTGACATTTTCATCATTATTTTCATTTTCTTCTAAATTCTTTTGAAGTTCATTATCAAGATTTGTTGTATTGTAAAATTGAACATCATTGTTATTTTGCAATTGTATCATTTTATTATCTTCTAACTCTTTTTGGTGAAATTCTTACTCATTTGTGATATTTTCATCTAAATTTTGTGTTATATTTTTTTTATTACTAATAAAAAATTTATCCATTGATCATTTTTGAGACTCGATTAATTTTTCTTCTTCTTCTTTCTTTCTTTCTTTCTTTTTTTTTTTTTTTTTTTTTTTTAAGTTTTTCATATCCAAATGCATATTTTCTAGTAGACATTTCTAATCAAACAATATATTTATAAAGACTAGAATAAAATATAACTTTCAAGTGTAGAGCAAATGAGAAATAGAACCTGATTTATATAAAAAGTATTGTTGTTATTTCACCAAACAATAACAAGTTTTTAGCAATCTCATCCTGCATAAATAAAGACTTATTCATTATATTACCAATAACTAAAATATATATATAAAAAAACAAGATTAAAAGAAAAAAAATCCAAGCCCAACCAGAACAGAAGTACAAGCCTAGCTAAGAAGATAACCACACAAGTCTTACTAATAAGACCCCACCCACCCCCAAAAAAAAAAAAAAAAAAAAAAAAAAAAAAAACAGATCCTATTACACCTATAACCAAAATAATAATAATAATAATAATAATAATAAATAAATAAATAAAAACACACACGCTTTAAAAAAAAAAAAAAAAAAATTAAAACTTGAAGGCCCAGCAGCCAGCCATAACTCAAGTACAAACAGGCCCAGTGGCACTAGAGAAAGCCTAAATCTGCAATAAAAAACACATGTCTTATACCTCAATCCTTAGTCCTCAGTTCAAAGTTTTTCAGATCAGATGTGATCGGATGATTTAGATTGGAGGAAGCCTGAGCTAGCAACAAAATGATTTAAGATTAGGATTTAGGACCAGCGGAGAGAAAGAATGAAAGAGGCAGAGAGCAAGGGTTGAGAGAATGAAATAGAGCAAGAATGAGAAAGAGAAATAGTAATAATTTTAAGTATCTGAGATTTTTTATTTGTTTTGATTTGTGATTGTTTTGTGGTTAATTTCTTAGACTGGATTTGTAGTTTATCTTGTTGAATTTTGGTTTGTCTATGTTGGGTTAAGATAGCTTGACTCCAGTTAATTAATTCAATTACCAAAGTTGATTAATTAGGTTTAATTGCATGTAAATCATGGAGGCACCAACAAATCACCAATTAAACTAAATGTAGCGGAAAATAAATTGACACGATGCTCTGTTGACAAATAGGGAAAACCTCGTAAAGCAAAAGCCCCACCAAGTGATTTTAAGGTCACCACTTCTAAGAATCCATTAATCAACAATCAAATGGTTACAAGTATAAGGAATCTTACCAACTACCCTTGGCTTATCCCAAAATACTAATCTACAATTGAATCTTTGCTCCAATACCCATTTGGAGTGAGAACAAAGGTCATCACCATATTAAGGAACCATGGTCCCTTAGTGAACTTAGTTGTGGAGAAATTAAGTGTACCTCCTCACAACATGGTCTTCTCACAGAAGAGTGAGGTCAACTCATCTCTAGAGATGGAAGTGAGATGAGGATGACTAGGGTAATCCGGACGATCCACCCTAGGGACATGTAGTACCTCGGAAATGAAGTCGGGGTAACTATGATACATGTACCACGAAATACTGTAGTAAACCGAGGCACAGAGGTATTGATGGCATGCATATTGGAGTAAAACTCCTTTATGAACATGTCGGGACAGCTCGAGGGTTTCTCACAAAGAGAAGCCCATCCTCGAGAGCTAATAGCACCGGGTAGATGAGTGTCTCGAAAGTCAAATAGAATGACCTGGTGTTCTGAATGAATTTCTCGGTTAGAAAAGTTCCTCGAGAAGTCAGATTGTGCCTTCTCATCACAGAACTAGATAGAATCGGGAGGAAAAGAAGAAGATGAAGAACCACGGCGAATCGAGTTTTTAGAAGGGACAGAATTTTTAGGTGCCATGATGAGGAAACTAAACAAGAGAGATAGAGAGAAGAACATAAACACAATAGAAACATTTAGGTATAGGAAAGAAGGAACAAGAATGTGCAATGCATGAAAATGCATGAATATGTGATGTGCAAAAATGGAAAGCATCATGGGTACTCACATTGTTTAATCAAGCACACAATCCTAGAATGCATGAAACAAGGTAAAAATGAGCATAGAATGCAATGCATGAGCATAGGATATCATTTCAACAAAAACCAACCAAAATTTTTGACAAAATCACAAAACCCCAAAAATTTTCCAAAAATTGAAAACTTAGGTAAAAAATGCATGAATGCATGAAGAAAAGGGAAAAGAAGAGATTGAGAACACTTACCAAGTGAGGGAGGCTTGGATTAGGCTGAAAAAGTGACGAGAGGATTGATTTTAGAGAGAGAGAGAGAGAGAGAGAGAAGTTTAGGTTACAAGAGGATAGAGAGAGATCGAAATATTTGAGAAATGACAAAATTAGGTCGGACCTTAAACTATATATAGAAAACGTAGCTTAATAGATCAAGGAGGTATCAAGCTTCTATCGAGAACAACATTTCGATAGATCGAGAGGTATCAAGGAGGTATCAAAGGTAAAAGGTCTCGATAGATCGAGGAAGGTATTGAGGTGCTATAGAGTAGATAGAGACTCCAAGGAATTTTGCCCAATGGATTAGGCTATCTATCAAGAAGTATCGAGCAGAAACCCAAAAATCCCGATAGAAGATCTTGTATTGAGGAGGTGTTAAGCAGGTATTGAGACTTCTATCGAGGTATCTGTTGAGAGCCCAGAAGAAGAGAATTTACGAAGGAGAAACAACATAAGATGAATGCAAACAAGATAACTATCAAAGAAAGCATTCAAGGAGCTTGTTTAAGCATAGATACACATCCTCAATGCTAGATGCAAAACATTCCTAGATCAAAACACACTAAACATGTCTAACCAAATTTTATTTTAAAACAAGTTTGGACAATTTAGAGAGCATATATTACCACATGTATTCCTTATGATGGCTAAATCATATTGTACCTATATAAAAGTATCAAAGGTAGCAAAGATTATGCATGTTGTGTGTAAAACTTGTTGCAAGAGAGCAAGAGCATCATTATTTGAAAATTAATGATGTAAGAAGATCAAGTACATTCACACACAATCATAATTGTTGATGGGGACTATCACCCTTGAGGTACATCATATCACTCCCACGTCTCCTAGAAACACACTTGCAACCATATTAAAAGCATTTTTGATTCTTTTATCTTTCCTTGTTCTTTTCATATTTTTCTTTTAAGCATATCATGCATGGACATATAAGAGCGAGAAAAGAAAATAGCCAATAATGTAAGCTTAAAAATCCTTATTTTGCTATGCAAGTGCTACACCTTACCAAGCATGGCTTTAATAAATTGCACACAAATGTTTTATGATTAACAATTTTTAGTGGTAAGATAGTTATTTATGTCTTTCTCTTAGAATTTTCTAGTCCTTCCCATTAAAAAGAATGGTTTAAGATATGAAAGATAAGAGATCAACCAAATCATACAAATCACATAAAAGAGCCATAAAGCTCACAATGCTTAGTTGTGCATGAAAATGCTCATCTAAGCTACAAGTGAAACAAAGTTGGGAAACTTTGTTTCAAAGGCCATCAAGGTACATGGGTTCCAGTATACACAAATACACACTTTTTTTTGTATTTTTTCAGATTTTTCCTTTTGTTTTTATTAAAAAAAAAAAAAAAACCCTTAAAACAAAGCAAAAACAAACAATCAATGCATCAAAACTATATTGACTAATTGACTCAAACCACACCACATACCATGCAAGAGATCAGAAAAGAGGAGAAATCACTTAGAATCTTTTTCCTTTCAGACAGGAGACCTAGATGGAGATCTTTTCTTTTATATGAACTTTTGTCTAGATGAGTAAGGAGAAGAATTAAAACCATTTAGGTTTGAAAGAAGCATGACTACCTTAAGAAGTTCACCAAGAGGGGCTAAGGAGAGTTGAAGTTGATTTTGGTTTCCTAGAGATGACACACTATTGCTTTATTGAGTAACTAACCACTTATAGCAATTTGGACAAGTGTGCCTAAATGCTCCATAACAATGACATAAATGAGGCTTCTTTGTTGGAGACTTATTGTTGGTAGAGCGATGATTTTTCTACTTAGCCTCTTTCTTACCAACTTTAAGGGGTGCTCCTAGAATGGACTTTCCCTTATTACTCCTATTGTCACTTACATTCTCGGTTTTACTATTAGCTACCTCATTGTTTTTAGAGTATCATTATTAGAAGGAGGAATAAAAATAACTCTATTCAAAGCATTAGAAGAGGTACTACAAGATGAGAGAGAGTGATCATACCCGAAACCTGTTCTATCAGATGTTGACTTTGGAATATTTAGCATTTCATCCAGCATGGCCCTTGAAGTCCTTTATAGTTGTGCTTTAACTTGAAATAGTTCAGCATCCAGCTTCTTGGTCTTTTCAACAAGAAGATTGTTCTCAAATCTCAATGCTCCAATGGTCTAATTTGCTTCATCAAACTTGGTGGAATTCCACACGTTCCAACTCCACTTCATTAAGCTTTCTTGTAGTCAACTTGGAGAACCTCTCATGCTTCTCAAAGACTTTGTAGAGCATGGTGTAAGCAGTGTGAATGTCATCCTAATCATCCATCTTTTTAAACTTTGATTCCATCAGCTCTTCTTCTTCATCAACTACCTCTACTTCTCCCTCAGTAGACTCAACAATAGCTATAAAAGCACTTATAATCCCTTCTTGGTCACTTTCATCGGAATCGCTTTCGGTTCTGAATCACTTAAAGTGGTAGCTAGGACTTTGCTCTTGCCAATGGATTTTAGGTATGTAGGACACTCCTGTTTCATATGTCTAAATCCATGACACCCATAGCACTTTGGTCCTGAAAAAATACCGTTGCCTTGACCAGCATCCTTGGATTCTCTCTTGCCCTTATCTTGGGACTTATATTGAGAGAAAGCAATCCTTTTGCAATCCTTATCACTAGCTTAGACATTTGCATTTTTGATGAACTTCTTGAATTGTCTAGTGATATATGACTTTAGCTTGATATCCTCATCATCAGATGACTCATCATTGTCATCATTCTTGGTTTTCAAGGCCATATTTTTGCCTTTGCCACTTTTGCCAACCCTTGCTAATCCTAGTTCATAGGTTTGCAAGTTTCCAATCAATTCGATTAAAGGAATAGAATCAAGATCCTTTGATTCTTTAATGGTAGTGATCTTGGCATGGAATCTCTCTAGAAGAGATTTGAGAATCTTCCTAACAATCTTGGGCTTCGGAATCTGTTCTCCAAGATTGAAAACTGAATTCACTATGTCCTTGAGCTTGGCATAGAATTCATCAAAGGATTCATCCTCATCCATCCTAATTTCCTCAAAGCTAATAGTGAGCCTTTGAAGCTTATAGTTCTTAACAACTTTAGTACCCTCATAAGTGTGATGCCCCAATTTGATTGATTGATTGTGTGATGTGTGTGGGTGTGTGATGAGTCCTACATCGGGTATTTCTTGGGTAGATCTGGGCTTTATTAACAACAACAAGGAGTCTCAATTGTGACTAGTCCTTTTGAGGTATAGCGCAGATGTGGCTAACGCTTTTTCTTGGTTCGTTACAATAAGTGTTCTCAAGAATTGTCCAAGCTTCCATGGCATTGTCAGTTGAAGAGATTTTCTTGAATTCTTCATTTGTTATAGCACTAAACAGAGCATTCAGTGCCCTACTGTTAAAGTTGGCAGCCTTAATCTTGGTGTCATCCCATGTTGTGGGTGGCTCTTTAGGCTTTTTTCAACCTACTTCGACTGCTGGCTAGAATTTCTCATCTAAGGATTGCAAAAAAGCTCTTATGTGTACTTTCCAGTATGCATAGTTAGTCCCATCAAATAAAGGAGGAATAATCAAAGATTTTCCACAATCTATAACTATAGGGGTCAATGGATCACACAGCAAAGATTAAAACCTAATCAAAGTGTGTCCACTTTGATACCACTTGTTGAGTTAAGATAACTTGACCCCGGTTAATTAATTCAATTATCCAAGTTGATTAATTAGGTTCAATTGCATGTTGTTGGGAAATTTAGACCCTAGTTGATAGAATTAACAAGTTTTAAAACCAAGTTGTTAATTAGATTTATTATGAATAAATCTTGTTAAAACAAACAAACATCAATATCATGTCAATATCATGCAGCGGAATAATAAATAAGACAAGATATGATGACTCAAGAAAACCAATGAAACAAACTAGTTTTACAGTAAAAAATTTGGGGGGAACCTTCCTGAAAAACAGTTCACTATAGTAAAGAGAAGTTTTAGATTTAGTACAAAACCTTTGTCCCCGGACTCTGTAATCCCCATAGAGGAACTTATAGCAGAAACCTTCCGCCACTTCAGAACCTCTGAACTCTTCAATATATGAACGCCTCCTTTTTGCACGGATCCTAGTACATGACTAACTCTAACAACTTGAAGATGTTGTTGGATACAAAGTTCTTCACTTCATCAACAATGAAGATCAAGAAGTACATGGTTACAAAACCCTAAGGCGCAAAAGATGTAGTAACTTTTTGCAAAGAGAATAAGGTACTAGGTCACTTTCTGCATGTGTTTTCCATATAAAACGGCCTTTAAAATAAGCTTTATATATGTCTAGGGTTGTGAGAAAAGAAACCTTACATATAAATGTCAAGATGAGTTGAAAATCAGATTTGAAAATTCTGATTTCGTAGATCATGACAGATTTAGCTTCTGTTGAGCTTCGTTCTAAAATCTTGATAGATACTGTTTCTATTGAGGTATCTGTCGAGTCTTAATGAACAACTTTTCTTCACTTGTTTCTTGGTCCAATCCTCATGGCTTTAATACTTAACTTAAACAAAATGTTTCTTGAAGTACTAAACCCATCCTAAATCAACCTAAATACAAGTAAAGTGCATTTTGTCAAAAGATTAGCCAATTACATAAAATATGTTCCTAACACATGTAAATCGTGGAGGCACCAACAAATTACCAATTAAACTAAATGTAACAGAAAATAAATTGACATGGTGATTTGTTGACAAATGAGGAAAACCTCGCAAGGCAAAAACCCCATTAGGTGATTTTAAGGTCACCACTTTCAAGAATCCATTAATCAACAATTAAGCGGTTACAAGTATAAGGAATCTTAGCAACTACCTTTGGCCTATCCCGAAATACTAACCTACAGTTGAACCTTTCCTCCAATACCCAATTGGACTTAATCTTGTTATAGCATTCTTTCCCTTGATGCACAAACCTCCAATTTGTGACTAACCCTTTGCACAGATCCCAAGTACATGACTAACTCTAGCAACTTAAGCAGATGTTGTTGGCGGCAAAATTCTTCACTTTATCAACAATGAAGATCTAGAAGTACTCAGTTACAAAGCCCTATGGCATACAAATGCAGTAGGTTCACACAGAAAAAATAGGTCTCTTGGTCTTTGTATCCGTGTGTGACGACCTTTAAAATAAGCCTTATATATGTTTAGGGTTGTGAGAAAAAAAACCCCAAACAAATATGCAAGGCTGGGCTGAATTTCAGATATGGAAATTCTAAAATCGTAATTCTCGATAGATCGAGCCTCTTTGTCGAGCTATCTATCAAGCTTCACATTAAGTCTCAATAGCAGGCTTCTGTCGAGCTATTTGTCGAGACTTAATGAACAACTTTTCTTCACTTGTTTCTTAGACCAATCTTCATGTCTTTAATACTTGACTTGAACAACATGTTTCTTGAAGTAATAAACTCATATTAGATTTACCCAATTACAAGTAAAGTACATTTTGTCAAAGGATTAGCCAATTATACAAAATATGACCCTAACAGTCTAGAGCATAATAATGTTATTTTTGGGACAAGTGATTTTGTTTAGACCAAAGAATTTTTTGTGCTACCAATGTTTAACCCGATATACTAGAAATTTTGTTTTTTGGTCAAAATGATGTATCGGATTTTTTTAGATTCATCTGAAACTAAATTATTTTTTCCCTATTACCTCTTGTTTTCCAAAATTTTGGGGCCCGCCTTCCACTTGGAAGGCTTAGGCAATTGCCTAATTGGCCTAGTTGAAGAGCTAGCCCTAAGAATATGTAACTTTGTTGTATCAGTAACACTATAACTCCATATTATCCATTGATTCTTGATTCGTGAACAACTTAGTTTTGCTCGGCCTAATAGGATAGAGAAATTAGAAATTTCAAAGTGTGATTCTCAAGCCAAGATATTGGGAACTGCTATTGCGTTTTCTGGTGCAGCATTCATGACCCTATACAAGGGTAGTACTGTGATATCAACCTGAAACCTCATCAAAAGCATTCTTATACAAGGATTCAATAAAGAGTTCCCTTATGATTGTCTTTGCTTCCATGTCAATGGCAGCTTTTACATCTTACAGGTGATTACGAGTTGATAGTTACAAAATAGATTGTTTTTCTGCGTGCTTTTAGTAAAGCTAATAACAGAAAGAGTCCCTCTATTTGGCCTTCCATAGTAGTCAATATTGCTTCTTTGAGTTTATACAACTTTTATCTATACTACTATTTAAAGGGCTTCCCCTGTTTGGATTCCTTAATTTTGATGCCTAAAATACCCTCATCATATCTACTTAGAAGTTTTCAACTAACGGGGATAAATATGTAAATTAAAACTCTTATACTTTCGACCCACAAAGCAAGTTTCTTTCATTCTTCTTCAGATTGAAGACATTCATATTATCTCTACATCCACTTCTTTCTTCTTCTTCTACTTTCAGATTTGGTTTCTAAACAATTTAAGGCTCCAATAGCTTTTCAGGTTCTATCTTTTGTAAGTTCCTCTTTCTTTTTTTCTTTTTTTTTTTTTTAAATATTTTTTATCATTGACTTTCTTTGAGTTCTTACCTGCCATGGCTGCCAAGTACTTACCCGTGGGCCATGGGTGAACGTGATTAGGGATTCAAAAGTGTTTGACGATTGCTTATTACCCATGGCTGACTTAGAAATTTCAAATAAGAGGGTTTGTGCTTGAACTGGCTGCTTGAGAAAGGATATTGGTAAGGGCTCTTTCTTTTTCTTTTTGCAAACTTCTTTTTTGGGTTTTTATTTTTTTTATTTTTAAATAATTGGAATTTACGCTTTGTTTTAGGGATAGGAATTTACTCTTTTTTTTTTTAGGGATTATGCTACTTAGTTTCCTAATTTAAATAAAACACAAACTCTTTGATAACAAGCCACTGTTATCTTTATGCTTCTTCTTAATTTTTTTAGATGTAGGAATTTATGTTTTTTTTATTTATTATTTTTTTAAGGGGATAATAAGGAGAGAGTTAGAGAGGTTTATGAGAGAGAAATCGTATCGGCAACGATATATTTACTTATTGTAGGTATTGCTGTTTGAGAATTTGGATTGAAATTCGCTTAATTGGATTTCGTATGCTTAAACTTTTTCGTATGCTTAATTGGATTTCGTATGCTTAAACTTTGTTGCTGATTGTTTGCCTTTTGCCTTTTGTTTTATAGGATTAACTATGCCATGTACGAAGAGCTTGACGCCCCCAAGACATGGAGCGCACAAGAGAGGTGTATAGGTAAGTTTGTGATTCTTCAAAACTTCTTTTTGTGTTTGGTAAAGTTGATGTACTGCGTAAAAGTTTATGTTTAGACTTAAAAACATGGAGAATTGCTTTAATGGATTGTGTTGTTTCTTTTTTGAACGAAGATTGTGTTGCTTGGTTTCCCAATTTAAATCAAACACAAACTCTTTGACCACTATTATTCTTTAATAACATGCAAGCCTGCTACTTGGTTTGGTGTTTGTTTTTTTAGGAATTTACGTTACACTACTTAACTTGTTTCTCAATTTAAAACTAACACAAACTCTTTTTTTTTTTTTTTTTTTTTTTAATAGGAATTTATGCTACTTTTTTATTTTTGAGGGTATTACACCGTTACACGCTTTTTTGAGACAGAACAACTTGAAACATTCTTACTACGCATTACACGCTACTTTGTTTCCCAATTTCGTTAAAAAAAAAAATTAACTTCTCATTCAAAATGTATCAGTTGCTCCAAAAAAAGAAAAAAAGAAAAATTCACCCACTCTTTCACCCACGTACAAGTTTAACCTCCCCTCATATAAAAAAAAATAAATCAAAAAAAAAAAAATTAACTTCCCATTATCATCAAACAGTTGGACCAACTGTTTGATGATAATGGGTTGGGAGTCTAGCATTTACAATTTTATTTAACTCTACCATCCTTATCCTCACGTCCCATCTTTAATGCAAATTCAAAAAAAAAAAAAAAAAAAAAAAAAAAAAAAATGGTCTTTGATACGTTAAGAGCCCTAGAGGTGCAGTGTCAAACCAAAAATAATAATAAAATAATAAAACAAACTAGCCTCTGAGCATGCGCTCACGCATGTGCTCGGAGGCTCTTTTATTTTTTGGATAAGGGTTAATTCAAAGCATTTATTATAATTTGGGATTACTTTATTTTCCAATCACAAAAAGATCTAGGGGTATGATGAATTATTTCACCCACAAATGCATAATACTCATCACACCCTTAGATTGATTATTATTATTATTATTATTATTATTATTTTGTGATTAGAAAATATAATAATCCCAAATTATAATGAATGCAAATTATTAAATTTTACCCAAAAAATAGAAGAGTCTCGTGGCGTGCTCGAGAAGCTAGTCATTATAAAAGTGATCATTGGGGGCTGCATGTATTAAGTTCACTATGTCGTATACTTGTTGTATAGTAACTAGGATTAAAACTACATTTATTCGAAACCAATGCATGTTATTTCAATTTAAATTTGAGAAATAATATATAAAATTATAAACTAATAAGTATATACGACTATTGCAGACGGTTACAATTAGGAAGTATCCAGCACCAATAGCACTTACATCGTGCTTATCGGGTGCTCTACTCTCCACTATCATGACAGCAATTTTGGATCATAAATCTTCATCATGCAAACTGTCGTGGAACATCAGCCTTCTTGCTCCAATCTGTAGTGTAAATTTTTGTATGCCACACCCATCTTTTCCTATTTCTAGAGATTTGATAAAAGCTAATAATATAGTTTATTTATTTATTTATTATTATTTTTTTTTGCAGGGAGTTGTGATTTTTGGAATTACAATATATGTTCAAACATTGGTGAAAGTTTAATTAGTGTATAAAATACTTTGAACGTTTAGACCCCCAATTTACAAGTTACCAATTCAAGTTTAAAGTCAAACAATTAATGTGCGGAATATGAACATAAGCTTAATACAGAATTGATAAATAATCTAAACAAAATAAAATCACATCCACAGCAGAAATTAAATGGAAAAGATTAAGGGAAGAGAGATGCAAACACAATGACAACACACGATGTGTTATCGAAGAGGAAACCGAAGCCCTCGGCATAAAATCTCTCCGCCGCTATCTAAGCGGTAAACAACCCACTAAAGAATATAGTTGGGATACATGAACAGCAGAAGACCCTCCAAGCCTAATCTACCCAATGTACCTAAGCTCTCCAAGCTCCTAATCCAACGAAGTTACGTCGAACCTATTTCTTCTTTAACTTACCAGATTCCGCTACTTGACCATATCATCAACCAATATGAAATTGGTCTCTTCTTAATCGCTTCCCGGACACCAAATGGCCTTCTCACGGATAAGGGTATGGTGAGAAAAGGTTTTGGTAATGTACCTCTCAAGGATTTGACAATGGAGAGGAAGAGAGTAGAGGAATTTGAAGAGTCTCTATGTGAAGATTGTGGATGAATCAATCTTGTTTTTCTCTAGGGTTTCTCTCTTAAAATTCTCTCTGTAAGCTCTCTAAATATCGTGGGAATAAGGGTCTATATATAGTAGGGTGAGAAGGAATGGGAAAAGTCCGTTTTTCCCAAACAGGGTGGTCTAGCGACTTGGCCTCGCGACCGGGCTGAGTCGCGAGTTCAAGCCGCGAGCTAACAGCCTAGCCAACCTGGAACTTTTTTCATATAGTGCAACAGCTGGTATGACTCTTGACTCCCTACATGCTCCACACGTGTGCCAACTTTAGCTGCTTGCCAGTTGCGAGTCACCCACGAGTCCAACCACGAGTCTCTGCATCCGTGCACAATCTTGAGCATTTCTTCACACTCTCTTGCTCGCTACCCTTACATGATTCCCACCTAAATATAGGGTTACTAATTGTTAAAATACAAGTAAATTTGGGACGGAATAAAGCCAACAAGATGGTTGATAAAATTCAACCTTACAATCTCCCCCTTTGGCTATTCCGTGACAAAACTCTAAAACAAACTCTAAACTTAATATGTGAGTTAGGAACAATTGAACAAAACTTACTCACACCTAACTCTAGAATTTGATAAGCTCTTGAATCATATGAACAAGAATCTCCTGAAACATAACAACACAGTATCATCATTGTATGCAGAAAAACTTGTAATTGCATATGAGACAAGCACAATGCGATCAAGCAAAATGGAATGGGAAATAAACCATGGCTTGACCAAATAGGCAATCACTATAAAATAGTGACCATAGTGCTCATTCACACTTGGAATGAACATCTAGACATACTGCCTATAAGCTCAATGCAAATCACTTGCATGCCCAACATTCAACCAATGCATAATACATAAAGTATATGTATCTAGGAACAAAATCCTACAAAGACACAAGAGTGAAAATACTTGAAGAAAATGCATAACATTTAGCTAGAAGTATTGGCAACAGAACATAAAGGTTGCATAGCATGGTACAAACCATAAAAGCCTAAAAAATCATGGAAACAAACCCTAAAAGCTTACAAAAACAACATGGGCACAAACACAAAAATACTGAATAACAACTTTAAGTATTAACAAACCAAAATATCATAAGTGTTTTAAACCAAAACAATAACCCAAGTGTTTTGACATATCAAACCCATAAACTATAATAAACATAAAGTAAAACTAAAGCATAAACTGAAAAACACTGTTTGTGACATGCTCCCCCTCAAAATGACACTCCCCCTTAAAGAGTCCCTTAAAAGTTCTCCGTTTTTTTGATCGGAATGGCCAAAGGGTTACTACTGGGTGCTAAAGCTGTCAAACTTGGCTGAAAGTATGTTGAGCCGATCCTGAAGTGCTGCTATCCTGTCAGTATGCTCATTCTGGACTTCTCCGAGTCCATCAATCCTCTCGAGAATGATCCGGAATGCATCAAGAGGTACCTCTGATGAGGTTGAAGCTCTGCTACTCTTGCCTCGGCTTCTGGGTGTTGAAGTTTGTCCTACAAACACTGTCTCGATCTCCATTTGGTCACCTTCACCTTGATCACCTACCTCTTCATCACCTAGAAGATGGACTTGAATCTTGATGATGGTTAGCTTATTGATGGCTAAAGGTGTAGGCAAGGGGCGGATATCTTGAGGGATTTCGACACCTTTTGCTCTAAAAAGCCTCATAATAAGGCCAGGAAAGATCGGCTTAGGCCTAGAGGTGGTTTTAGTCTCATCCACAATAGTGTCAAAGATGTGAGAGCTAATGTCAATAAAGGTTTTCTTCTTAAGTTCCATAAGGAAGATAGCTCTTGTAAGGTTGAATTTATTCAACCATCTAATTGGCTTTATTCCGTGCCAAATTTGCTTGTAATTGAGCATTTAGTAACCCTGTATTTAGGTGGGTTTGTTGTAAGGGTAGTGAGTGAGATAGAGTGAAGATTGCTCAAGAGTGTGCAAGAAAACAGAGTCGCGGGCTGGGACTCGCGGGTGGACTCGCGGCTTCAACCCGCTGAGAACCGCACACGTGCCAAGCATCTTTGGAAGATGAACAGTCATGCTAGCTGGAGCACTACAGGACAAAACAGGACAATCGGCCATACGGTTATCTCGCTGATCGGAACTCGCGACTTAGTCAAGCCGCGAGGTCAAGCCGCGAGCCACCTGTGTTTTGTAAAACCCGACGTTTCACATTCCTCTCCCACTCCAATATAAATACCCCTTTTACCCACGATTGAGAGAGAGCTTCCAGAGAGAATTTTGAGAGAGAAACCCTAAAGAAAAACAAGATTGTTTCACACATAATCCCTACCTTAGAGTCTCTTCATATTCCTCAACTCTCTTCCTCTCCATTGTCAAATCCTTGAGAGGTATTTTACCAAACCTGGTTCTCACCATCATCATCACTTTGTGAGACAGTCGTTTGGAGTTCGGGGAAGCGATTAGGAAGGAGCCAATCTACATTGGTTGATGCTATGGTATAGTAGCGGAACCGGGAAGCTAGAAAAGAAAAAGGTTCGGCGCAACCTCGTTGGAGCAAGAAACTTGGAGGGCTTAGGTGCTTTGGGTAGATTAGGCTTGGAGGGTCTATTGCTGTCCTTGTATCCCAACTATATTTTCTAGTGGATTGATTACCGCTTGGAGGGCGGCGGGAGGTTTTTCGCCGAGGTCTTCGGTTTCCTCTTCGATAACACATCGCGTGTTGTCTTTGTGTTTGCATCTTCCTTCCTCTATCTCCGCCTTTATTTTATCTCTTTGTGATTCTATTATGTTATGGCTTAGATAGTGTTTAAACTATTTCTCATTATAGCATATGTTAAGTTTCCGCACACTTGTTGTTTAACATATTGCTTGTGTTGGTTAAGTTAATTTTTGGGGGTCTAAACGTTCAAAAGTGTTTTGTACATGTTTTTGAACTTTCAATTGGTATCAGAGCGGGTACACTTGTTGAGGTTTTATTACCTAAGTGTGATCCTAGACCCCTGTGTTGTGTTTGTTGTTTTGGGTTATACCATGCTGAATTGTAGCTCAAGTGTTTGTGAAAATGACTCTATGCATATGTCAAAAAGGTGTCTTCTTGATGGTCTTTTAGAGCTGTTAAAAACTAAGAAACATGCTAGAGTTTTTGTTCACATGCTGAAATATCTTGAAAGTCAGAATAATGTCTTACACAGTAGCCTATCTGAATCTAAATCATTGATTAAGAAATATAAAAGAAAGAATAGAATGTTGTGTGAGATGATTGAGAATCTGAAAATGAAAATTGATGTTGAGTGTGTGTTTGAAGGTCAAGAATGTCTGTCACATGTGAACCTATTTGTGCATACCTCATTAAAGGTGTTTAATGCGTGTACGTGGTATCTTGACAAAGTGGGTGTTCTCGCCATATGACAGGGGGATAAGACACTGTTTAAGACACTCAAAGAAAAGGTTGGTGATTATGTGACCTTCGGCGATGGAAGACATGCCCAAGTCCTGGGCAAAGGAACCATTGAGATACTCGGTTTGCCTCTGCTGAAAGATGTGCTGTACATAAAAGGGCTGAAGGCGAATTTGCTGAGCATCACTCAAATTTGTGATGATGATTTTCTGGTACAATTCTCTAAGAAGGGGTGTTTGATCATCAATGAAGAGGGGATTCAGGTTTTGGAAGGAAGTCGGACTACAGATAACTGTTATGGAATAGTTCCCACAGCGCCCATATCGTGTAGAAGTACTCGTGTGGATATGTTGGAGCTGTGGCATCACAGATTTGGACATGCCAACTTCAAACAAGTAGCAAAAGTCTCCAAACTTGAAGCAGTCGAGGGACTTCCTAAGTTTGGAAAAGTGAAAAAGAGCGTTTGTGGTGCATGTCAAATTGGGAAGCAAACTAAGGCAAGTCATCACAAGGTGAATGTGATAGCTACCTCTCGGTGCTTAGAGTTACTTCATGTTGATCTAATGGGGCCAACCAGAACCGAAAGCCTAGGGGAAAGAGATATATCATGGTCATTGTGGACGACTACTCAAGATACACTTGGGTTGAATTCCTTAGAGAAAAATCGAAGCTTGTGAGAGGTTGGAGATTCTGTGCAAGAAACTTCAAAATGAAAAAGGGATTCCGATAGTAAAAATTAGAAGTGATCATGGGAGGGAATTTGAGAATGCAAGATTCGAGTCCTTCCGTGAGAAGAATAGAATTAAAAGAGAGTTTTCAGCTCCCAAAACTCCACAACAAAATGGAGTGGTAGAAAGAAAAAATCGTGTGATTCAGGAGATGGCTAGAGTCATGTTGCTTAACAAGGAAATACCTCAAAAATTTTGGGGAGAAGTGTCAACACCTCGTGTCACATTGGCAATAGGATTTTCTTTCGAATTGGTACACAGTAAGACCGCATATGAGATATGGAATGGGAAGAAGCCTAAAGTGAAGTATTTAGGGTATTTGGAAGCAAATGCTATATCTTAAATGATCGAGAGAATCTTGGGAAGTTTGATGCAAGAAGTGATGAAGGTATTTTTCTTGGCTACTCTACTACAAGTCGAGCGTATAGAGTGTTTAACAAGAGAACAAAGACTGTGATGGAGTCCATAAATGTCAAGATTGATGATGCCTTATCTAAGGTAGAAATGATTAATGATGAAGAAGGGTCGAGCACCAAAGAGCCCGATGTTGAGGTAGAAGCTTTGGATATAGAAGGTGAAGAAACTATACCGGAAGTAGAATCAACTCCCATCAACCCAAGAATGGAAACGAGATTGATGTCTAGAACTTCAAGTCCTCTTACTCCTCCAGAAGTTCATCCTTCTATATCTCGTAGTGATGAAGTTTCCACTTCAAAAAGGCCATCTTCGAGAGTTATCAAGAATCATCCGGAAAGCAATATCATAGGGTCTCTTGATGACGGTCTTCGCCTCGGGAAAGGAAATATTACGCTAGCCAATCATGTAACATATCACTGTTACCTTGCACAGTTTGAACCAAAAAGGGTTGAAGAGGCTCTTCAAGATGAGAATTGGGTTGAGTCAATGCATGAAGAGCTGAATCGGTTTGTGAGGAATGATGTGTGGGAACTTGCTCCACGTCCCGAGAACGTTCATGTTATAGGCACAAAGTGGATTTTTAAAAACAAAACTGATGAAGATGGAGAGATAATTGAAACAAGTCTCGGTTAGTGGCTCAAGGATACACACAAGTAGAAGGAGTGGATTTTCATGAATCATTTGCTCCGGTGGCTAGACTCGAATCCATTCGAATCCTCATGTCCATTGCGTGCACATTGAATTTTAAACTTTATCAAATGGATGTTAAGTGCGCTTTTTCGAACGGATATCTTAATGAAGAAGTTTTTGTTGAGCAACCGAAAGGATTTGAGGATCCTCATTTTCAGATCATGTATTAAGATTGAAGAAAGCACTTTATGGTTTAAAACAAGCGCCTAGAGCTGGTACGATCGTCTTACACAGTATCTTCTAGATAGAGGCTTCAAGAGAGGTTACACCGATCGAACTCTGTTTGTCAAAAATGATGAAGACTATCTCCTTGTGGCACAAGTCTATGTTGATGACATAGTGTTTGGGGCAACTATCGAAGATCGTGCTACTGAATTTTTACGAGGAGATGAAGAAGGAGTTTGAAATGAGCATGGTGGGGGAGCTCACGTTCTTCTTGGGTCTTCAAGTTAAACAATGAAGGAGGGTATATTTGTATCTCAAAGAAGTATGCCAGAAATATTGTCAAGAAGTTTGGACTAGATTCAAAAAACATGCCTCCACTCCTATGAGCTCTTCCACTAAAACTGAATGTGGATTCGTCGGGAGTTGAAGTAAGTCCTACATTGTATAGGAGCATCATAGGAAGTTTGCTCTACCTTACGAGCCAGAGACCGGACATTGCTTTCGGTGTGGGTGTTTGTGCCAGGTACCAAGCTAATCCGAAGGAATCTCATCCGCTCTGCTGCTAAGCGAATCATTCGATATGTGAATGGTATGCGCAAACTATGGTCTGTGGTATTCAAAAGACTCAAATGCTTGTCTTCTTTGGATATTGAGATCTTGACTAGGCTGGCAGTGTAGACGATCGGAAAAGCACTTGAGCGGCTGTTTTTATCTTGGTAACAATCTTGTTTCGTGGATGAGTAAGAAGCGAGAAGTCAGTGTCTTTATCTACTGCAGAGGCAGAATACATCGCCGCTTTGGAAGTTGCTGCACTCAACTTCTTTGGATGAAGAAATTACTTCATGACTATGGAATTCCTCAAGAAACGATGTGTGTTTTCGTGACAACACCAGTGCCATCAATCTTTCCAAGAATCTGTTCAGCATTCAAAATCCAAACACATAGAGATACGTTACCATTTCATTCGGGATTTGGTAGAGGAAAAAGTTGTGTGTCTTGAGTTCATACACACCGACAATCAAAAGGCGGATATCTTCACCAAGCCTCTCGATGGTCCACGGTTTGAATCACTCCGTAAGACCATTGGTGTTGGTACAATTCCTTGACTCTCTTGTGTGTTGTGTGCTTCACTTATTCATAATATGTTTGTGTTGGGGCACACACCTTTTCTTGTTTAGTGTTTTGTGCAACATGTTTCTTGTTTGTTTGTCCATTTGTGAATATTTGTTGCTTCTTTTTATGTTTGTTCAATCAAATTTTTTTTTGTGTCTTGTGTCAAAAATCCAAAAATCCCATAAAAGTAGAAAATCAAAAAGCTTGATTGACTTTGTTGAGTTTTGTCTCAAAACTTGTTTTGCCTTGTACCTTTGTGCTAATGGCTTTGTGCATTTTCGAGCATTGCTTGTTTTCATGCACCTATATCTCTGTGGGAAAAATCTTGAAATCTATGTGATTGTTGTAAATAGATCTTCAAACTTGTCATGAATGATTAGTGAATGGTTATGTTAATCTTGAGACATGCATAGACTTGTGTCTATATCTCTTCCCACTCTTTATTTTATGTTTTTGCTAAAAAGAGCTCACCAAATGTAAATCTCCAAATGAAAAGAGATATTGAGCTGCAAAAAAAGCACATCGCACATTCTAGTATTTGACTAGGAAAAAGGGTAAGCGACCTTATATTAAAAGTGAATGTTCATTCAAAAAGGCCAAAGGCCTGTTCTTCAAAGAGAAATGTTATATATCTCTCTCACAATGAGAGATGATTGCCTCAAAAGATCAAAAAGATCAAATGTTGTGATTGAAAGTGGAGTCAAATGAAAAGCTCCAAGTTATGTTATCAAGTTGTGTGGGAGGTCATATATACATATTTCTATAATTGAGATTGGTCGAGATGATCTAGTGCTAATTGTGTATGCCTTGGTTGAATTGATCATTGAAGCTTCACATTAGACGAAGGACTATCTCATTGTTGGTATCCACACACAACACACAAGTTTATGTTCAATAAATGCCATATTCATTTGTGTGATTGTACTTGATGAAATATGTTTTCACATGCTCAATCTGTGTTATTTCAAGCACAAAAAGATTTTTGAGTGTTTTAGGTGTTTTTGGAAAGTATTTTGGTTGAAAAATCTGAAAATTTCAAAAATATAGGTTTGCCCTGTTTTGGCGGCTCGATCGCGGGTGTGTCAAGTCGCGAGCCTCGCCGCATCTTCATTTGGTCATTTTTGGCGACTTGTTCGCGAGTAGAAGGTCCGGTCGCGAGTTCACTCAGAGATTTTCGCGGCTCAGCTCGCGACTCACTCGTGGGTAGACCTTCCGATCGCGAAAAACACTTAGAAAAATTTTTCAAAATTTTGTTCTTGTGTAATGTGGCGGCTTGAGTGGCGACTGTTTGGCGACTCATTTTGATCGCGAAAATCGCGTGTTTTAGATAAACAGGGGCAGTTTTTAAAATTCTTATTTTTCCCTCGATCTTTTTTGACTGTTCATTGTCTTTCTCATCTGCTCTTACACATTGTCACCGTGCCTCCATTTTCGATCTTCAATACTTTGTCTCTTTTCAGCTCAAAATCGTCGACTAACAGGTATGGTTTTCTGTCCGCACTCCATTTTTGGTTGTTATGGTTTTCCTCTCGGTTTATTCACATTTGATTGTGATTTTGTGATGGGTTTTTAGCTCAACTGTTATTCTTTGTTCATGCTTCGCTTGGTTGCTTGCGTTTTCGATCTTGAGCTAGTTTATGTTGATGGTTGTGTTCTTTATCTTGTGCTTAGCTAGGATTAGCTAATTTTTGTCGATCTGCTTTGATGATATCGTATTTCACTATGATCTGTGAGGTATCATGTTGATGTGTTGTTGAATGTGGGCCCTTTTTCAGCTGATTATGTGGTTATATTTGGCCTCCATCTTTGTGAAGTTCATTTTGGGCCATCTTGTGTTCCTCATTGTTTTTGCCTGCCCATTTTCATCCAAACTGTTTAGGGTTTCTTCATTTTCCCCAAATTTACACTAACCCACCTTTGCTAATATAGTCTGTTGGTTTGTGTTCGCTATTTCCTTGTTCATAATGCAGATTGGTCATGTCTCCCTTCAAGAAGGTTCTTTGTGAAAGGAGGGTCCTCCAAAGGGAAGGAACCCGTAATTGATGTTGATGAAGACACACCTCTCCCAAAGGTGACTCGCTCTTCATCACAGCGATTCGATCCCAATAAGTTCAGATCATTTGCAGCCTTTCAGTCCTATGAGAATTTTTTCCTACATGCCACTCCATTACTAGAAAGAGCTGTGGATCTGCCCTCCTCACCGCATAACACCGACATTCCGAAATGGTTTGCTCACAAGGATTGGAATTACCTTCTCTCCGATCCCGATGTCGTGTATGAAGAGTTAATTAAAGAATTTTATGCTAACGCTATTGTGGAAGAAGATGAACTGAAGTGCTGGGTTCGGCAAAAGAGCTTCTCTGTCTCTCCTGCATACCTGGCGAGAAATTCTTCACATCAACGAGACCTATTTTTCGACATTCACCGGTCTATGATGATCTATGTCCACGATGAGGAGCTTCTCAAACAAAGCCTTGGTCAAGACTTGGAGTTCTCACCAAATGGCAAATCCATCAGTGTTTCCTCTCTTTCTCCGAAACCGAGAGTGATTACGATTGTAATGTTTCACAATTTGTACCCTTTGTCAAGTCTTGGGTATATGAACCTCGGACGTGCCTTGTTTCTTCACGATCTCATTTTCGATGAAGAAATCGACATTTGTGCTCATATCTTTCATGTTCTGCGCAAAACGGTTCTTCGAAATGAGTCTCGGATATGCATTCCCTTCTGCAGTCTCATTTCACGGATCTTGAAGCTCAAGGGAATTTATCCAACAGCTGATGAGTCTCCTATCCCCAAACCGAGTCCAATCAACATGCGTACATACAATACCAGTGTTGGACATAGTCGGAAGAGAGCCAAACCAGAAACTTCTGCATCTCACGGTGATCCTCAATTCAGTAATCTCTCCCTCGATGAGAAACTTGATCACATTGTCTCCTCTGTCCACGAGTTGAATTCAAAGGTGTCCGGACTCTTTGCTTCTCTACATCATCAAAGCAACCGATGGGATATGAAGTTTACTTCTCTTCAAACCCAACTGGATCAAATTCGAGAGAAAGCTAGAAGAGGATGACTAGCCTATTCCATGACAAAAAGGAGGAGTGATAGGCTTAATCGGAGGGGGAGGATATTACCCTAAGGGGGAGTGTCATTATCTAAGGGGAGTGTCTTTAACTTTTTTCAGTTTCATTTTTTTTCTCTTTAAGTTGATATATTATGTTTTGTAAAACTATTATTCAGGAAATTCTGTGGTTTGTACCCTTTTGCTTTTGTAAGCTGTTAGGGTTATGTTTTTATGCATATTTGTAGGCTTTATGGTATGTACCTTGCTTATGCAGCCTTTATGCTTGTTGAAATCAGTACTTTGATCTAAATGTTATGCATTTTGGTTTATTGTCTTGTCACTCTTGTGCCCTAGTAGGATTGTTCCTAGATGCATATGCCTTGTGTGCTATGCATTGGTTGAGTGTTGAACATACAAGTGTCTTGCCTTGTGCTTATTAACTTGTATGTCCTTGTGTTCATTCCAAGTGTGAATGAACACTGTGATCACTACCTTGAGGTGGTCACTTGGTTGATCAAGCCATGGAGTATATTGTTCATATGATTCAAGTGCTTCTGACTTCTAGAGTTAGGTGTGAGTGAGTTTTGTTCAACTGTTCCCAACTCACATGTTAAGTCTAGAGTCTGTTTTTTAGGGTTTTGTCACGGATTAGCCAAAGGGGGAGATTGTAAGGTTGAATTTATTCAACCATCTAATTGGCTTTATTCCGTGCCAAATTTGCTTGTAATTCAGCATTTAGTAACCCTGTATTTAGGTGGGTTTGTTGTAAGGGTAGTGAGTGAGATAGAGTGAAGATTGCTCAAGAGTGTGCAAGAAAAAAGAGTCGCGGCTGGGACTCGCGGCTGGACTCGCGGCTTCAACCCGCTTGAGAATCTGCACACGTGCCAAGCATGCTGGAAGATGAACAGTCATGCTAGCTGGAGCACTACAGGACAAAACAGGACAACTGGCCATACGGTTATCTCGCGACTGGAACTCGCGACTTAGTCAAGCCGCGAGCCACCCCTGTTTTGTAAAACCTGACGTTTCACATTCCTCTCCCATTCCAATATAAATACCCCTTTTACCCATGATTGAGAGAGAGCTTCCAGAGAGAATTTTGAGAGAGAAACCCTAAAGAAAAACAAGATTGTTTCACACACAATCCCTACCTTAGAGTCTCTTCATATTCCTCAACTCTCTTCCTCTCCATTGTCAAATCCTTGAGAGGTATTTTACCAAACCTGGTTCTCACCATCATCATCTTTGTGAGACAGTCGTTTGGAGTTCGGGAAGCGATTAGGAAGGAGCCAATCTACATTGGTTGATGCTATGGTATAGTAGCGGAATCCGGGAAGCTAGAAAAGAAAAAGGTTCGGCGCAACCTCGTTGGAGCAAGAAGTTTGGAGGGCTTAGGTGCACTGGGTAGATTAGGCTTGGAGGGTCTATTGCCGTCCTTGTATCCCAACTATATTTTCTAGTGGATTGATTACCGCTTGGAGGGCGGCGGAGAGGTTTTTTGCCGAGGTCTTCGGTTTCCTCTTCGATAACACATCGCGTGTTGTCTTTGTGTTTACATCTTCCTTCCTCTATCTCTGCCTTTATTTTATCTGCTGTGATTCTATTATGTTATGGCTTAGATAGTGTTTAAACTATTTCTCATTATAGCATATGTTAAGTTTCCGCACACTTGTTGTTTAACATATTGCTTGTGTTGGTTAAGTTAATTTTTGGGGGTCTAAACGTTCAAAAGTGTTTTGTACACGTTTTTGAACTTTCAGCTCTGGCATTGTTGATTGTAGTTAGCTTCCTCACAGGGTACAAATTGAACATCATGACGGTGGTGAGGCACCTCATGTCACTGGAAATCTTTGTAGTGTTGAGGCATTTCCCTTCTCTTTGTCCACCAATGCGAGTTTGAATAGTTTCTATAGATAGCATCCTGTCCTTGTAGTTGGTGAAGTCAGAGTCCTCTAATCCTTCAAGCCCTAGTACCTCATCAATGTCATGGGCATCTATGGTGAATTCCTTTCGTCTAACCCAACAGCTCAACTCATCCTTCCTTATCACAACATTTGCATAGAATTCTCTAATTGAAGGCTCATAAACAGTAGGAAGGTCCCTCAACAATTTATCCCATCCTCTGCCCTCAAAACAACTTAGAATGAAGGTGTCCTTCAAATCCCCTAAGTCAACAAACCTTTCCTGAGTTATGGTTCCCCTCAAGAAAGAGTCTCTATATCTCTCAAAGTTTTGAGTAGACCTAAATAGGTTATGATCCATTTTCAACTTTCTTAGCAGGAGTCTTTTTCTTTGTAGGAGAGGGGGCCATCTGTAAACAAGCAGAAAAGGCCACAATACAGAGCACAATAGATGGACACTCGTAACATTAGTAACATGTTATTGTCAAAAAAATATTGCACCAAAACACTCCATCTAGAGACGGTTTAAAGTCAGGTGTTGAATGAGAAAGCTTAAAGCAGAGAGGTATAGAACAACTTATCAACACAACAACTCAAATAAAAACATTCAAGGTCACATTCCCAAGGACAAATTTCAATAGCCAATACTCATTTGTATTTGTAGCAGTGAATACCACATTTATCCAAAAAAAAAATGTCTAAGAGACATCTAAATGATTATGATATGATCAAACCAAGAGCAGAAAGTATCCTCAAGGCAAAAGCAAGCGACGAGTTTTTAGACCCCTTAAAACAATTGATTTAACCTAGGTAATTAGCCAAGTTGTTACTTAGTCCAAATTCCAAGTCTAGGCTATCACAATCAAACAATCATATCATGCATAGCAGCGGAAAATAAATAAGACAATGATATGATCACCCGGAAAACCAAACCCGTAAAAAAACAGGGGGAGGATTTAACCTAGCTATCCTCAAGGTAAAAAGCAAATCCACTAGAAAGAATCGAAGTTCATACAAAAGGACTTACAAGCACCCCGCTTGACTTCCTAATGCTACCAACCAGTAGAACTTACTAACACGACCACGTGCAAGCTCCGAATCCACGGACTCCTTCTTTCTTTGGCTTTTGCAAAACACAAACACCCCCGTTTGTGACTTTGAGATCCCACTCAAAGGTTTACCAACACAAACTCTCCTGTTTGTGACTCCAAGACCACCCTTGAAGGTTTAGATCATCAACACCTTTGATAACAAGAGAAGGAAGCAACTTCTACAATACTGGATCTTGAGATTCTTCAAGGAATAGCACCGGTAGAAAACATAAGAGAGCTTTTTAGGAACAAAACCCTAAATACAAAAGAGGCACACTTTTTTCTCTCTGAAAAGCCACTCAAAAACGTGCTTAGGGTTTCCTTTATATATTGGGAGAAGTAGATTAGAAACCCTAATCCTAAATGGGCTTGGACTGCTATTTGGGTTTAATTAAAATTCTAGAGATATGACTTTCGATCGGTCAAGCCTGTCTTTCGATCGATCGAGCGAGACAGATTATGAAATCTTCTTCCTGCAACTTGTATGTTCTTGAATCTTGACTTGAATCACATTGAGAATTGCCTAATAAAACCTATAGACTCTAAGATCTATATCTAGACAAGTTTGTGTTCACGATTTGCCAATTGTTCTAAACATTTAGAACCTAACAAACTTCCCCTTTGGCAATTCGTGACAAAACTTTCATAAAAAATGAAATGCTCAAATACAAGAACAACCCAATACAATAAAATGCCCAATTACATCACAAATCCCAATCTAAGACTCCTAACCTAGAAGTTGCAAGTAGAGGTAGAAGGTCTTGATCAGAATGCACCTGTCTTTCCCGAAACACCCAACAAACACATCACTGCATGTGTGAAAAGAAAGACATATAAACAATAATATGAAACAGAATATAAAAAACAAAAGTAAACTAACTCTCCCCCTAAGTTAGATACAGCAAAAAGTTTTTATATTCTCCCCCTAAACAAAACAAACAAGTCATCTATGTCTCCCCCTTTTTGTCACATATTGACAAAGACTATCTAATCGGAAGATAGACAGAAAAATATACGCAACTGAGTAAGACAAAATAGAGACAACTCCCCCTATGAAGAGCAACAACTCCCCCTAAGAACCACAAAGGTTAAAAAAACATTTCTCCCCCTATAAAAATAGGAAAAACAAAACAAGTTTTGGGAAAAACAGTTTTGGGGAAAAATAAAGGGGTTGGGGATAAATAAAACGACACAAACCAAGTTTAAAAAAACTAAGTTGAGGATACACATGAAGAAAAAATATTCTCTCTTTCAATAAAATGCAAACGTGGCACTATGTGACCCATAAACAGTTGCATGAGTAGAGAAAATATTTGCACATTAATTATCCATCATATCTCTTAAGAAAATAATTTTCTACAATTCAGACAAAAAAATAGCATATACTAGAAAAAACATAGCTCAAAAAGTAATCAATCAATTTTTTGATCAAGTTGAGTACCCCATGTAGCAAAGTGTATGCATGTTATGTGTGAAAACAATGAGAGATATGACTACAAAACTGCAAGATGGATACAAAAACAATACAATACATGTGAATCCTAAACACAAATGATGCATGAAAAAAAATTTGGTCAAAAACTCAGAAACTCTTCAAAGCATAGTATTTCATGAATAAAATGCATGAGTATGAGACGAAAAGTTTTTCAAAAACACTTGAATTCAACCCAGATCTTCCAAAAACAAGATTTTCAATCAATTTGTCCTCAAATCTCAAATATTAAAGACATTTTGCATCAAAATCCAGGAACATATAATCTTGGATGGCCACAACAAGATCACATACAATATAATGTACCAAGTTTAACAAAGGGTAACTTGTGTAGTGTGTGCAACTAGCAAAAACTTGAGATACATGTAAGGTGATATGTAAATAGAAATCAATCACAAAGTCTACAAAATTCATCACATAGAATTTGAAAGAGACTATCACCTAAAGAGTTACATCTCCTAGAAAACAAGCTTGCAATCATGTAAGTTTCTTGATTTGCCTCATATTGTACACACCAATTTTAATTATGTGATTTGGCATCAAGCCTAATAGTAATTTTAAGCATTAAGCAATTAAACCGAGGCTACACCTTATGTTTTTTTTTGTGCATATGCTACACTTTCTCGAGCACAAAATCTTATGATATGTACTAAGGTGTTCATGATTGGCTAGTGAACAGTGGTGAGATGGTTATTTATGCATTTCTTTAAATGTTCAAGTCCGATAGTCAAAAACATGTGACTTCAAGATCAAGACAAAGTGATCAAAACCAAAAACATCTTTCTCACACAACATGCACTACAAAGCTTCAACTAGTAAAGTGCAATAAGTAAGCTCATCAAAGCTAAACAAGGTACATCAACATGTTATGTAAAGATAATATGGCCAATCCTTGATTATAAATCTAAGATGTGAAATACAAAACACAATAATCTTTTTGGTAAAAAAACATGACCAAAAACAAAAAAGCACATATTATGCTAAATGAACAATGCAAATGCAATGCATGACAGTGCTTAACTAAGCTATAGAGGGTACACAAATAAGAAATATCAATTTCTTAATTAACCCTTGAGTACATGTACAAACTAGTACATACTCACATAAAATCAAAAATAGCTTAGCTCTTATAAAACACATACTATTCAAGTTTCTCCACAATGTCAAGCATGTTCTAAATCAAGAGAGATATCACAATCATGTAATCCTCAAGAAAAATAAAACAAGACTCAAAATAAAATATTTTTGTCTTTTTGAAAATTTTTCAATGTTTTTGGATTTTTTTTTAAATAAAAAACATTCTAAAAGAAACAAAACAACCAAAAACAGAAACAAGGCATGTCCACAAATAATTGAAAGAATTAAATTAGGGACAAGTCAGCAACACTCACTTTGGAGAATCTTTTTTCACCCATATAGCACGAGTCTTCGACTTTGTAGGTGAAAATCCATGAGAAGCAGAGTGTATTTGAGGGATTACACCAATCTTTTGAGAAACATTGAAATCTTGCAAATTCCTTTCACAAGCCAACAATCTTAAATTTTTCAAAATAATATGAAACAATTTATATGGACTTATGGAAGAAAAAATATCATCACATATCCTAGATTGAAACATAGAATGCATAAATTTCAATTTATGACAATAAGGACAAATGTGACCAGAGACACCACAAAAGTGACAAACAAGAACAAATTTAGGAACATCAGTATTCCTAACAACAAGTCTAGTCTCAGATTTTGGTTTTTGCCTCAACAAAGAACAATTTGGTCTAATATAACCAACAACACCACAAAGGTGACAAGTAGGTACAAAAACAGATTTATTATGCTCTCTAACAATAGGTTTAGACTTAGGTTTAGAAACTTCAGCGTCTACATCAGAACTTTTACCTTGGTCTAACCTAGCAAAATAAGCATTTTCTTTATTATTCCTCTTGAAAGGAGGGATATAAAATTTCTCAATTTTAGGCTTAAGAGAAACAGAAACATTTCTGTTATCAACAGCAGACTTGGTACAAGTCAAATTTTCAATTTTAGCTTTAAATTCAACTAACTCTTGTTCCAAGCTTTTCATCTTCTCATCTTGAGAGGAAATTTGATTTCTCAAAAATTCATTCTTTTTATTAGATTCATCTAATCTAACAACCAATTCCTCTTTTTCAAGATTAGCCAATTTTAACTCTTCCTTGAATTTCTTTGCAATTTTCATAGATTTCAATAATTCCTTACGAAGAGTTTCACAGGCATCAATAAAATCAGCAGAAGCATGAGCAGAAACATGATCGGAAAAACACTTCAAATTATCCATGACAACAGGAGTCAAGGATCAGCTCTTAGATCAAAAGATCTAAAACAAAAGAGCAACCCGCTCCGATACCACTTGATAGTTTTTAGACCCCTTAAAACAATTGATTTAACCTAGGTAATTAGCCAAGTTGTTACTTAGTCCAAATTCCAAGTCTAGGTTATCACAATCAAAAAATCATATCATGCATAGCAGCAGAAAATAAATAAGACAATGATATGATCACCCAGGAAAACCAAACCGGTAAAAAACCTGGGGAGGATTTAACCTAGCTATCCTCAAGGTAAAAAGCAAATCCACTAGAAAGAATCGAAATTCATACAAAAGGACTTACAAGCACCCCCGCTTGACTTCCTAATGCTACCAACCAGTAGAACTTACTAACACGACCACGTGCAAGCTCCGAATCCACGGACTCCTTCTTTCTTTGGCTTTTGCAAAACACAAACACCCCCGTTTGTGACTTTGAGATCCCATTCAAAGGTTTAGCAACACAAACTCTCCTATTTGTGACTCCAAGACCACCCTTGAAGGTTTAGATCATCAACACCTTTGATGACAAGAGAAGGAAGCAACTTCTACAATACCGGATCTTGAGATTCTTCAAGGAATAGCACCGGTAGAAAACATAAGAGAGCTTTTTAGGAACAAAACCCTAAATACAAAAGAGACACTTTTTTCTCTCCGAAAAGCCACTCAAAAACGTGCTTAGGATTTCCTTTATATAATGGGAGAAGTAGATTAGAAACCCTAATCCTAAATGGGCTTGGACTGCTGTTTGGGTTTAATTAAAATTCTGCAGATACGACTTTCGATCGGTTAAGCCTGTCTTTCGATCGGTCGAGCCAGACAGATTATGAAATCTTCTTCCTGCAGCTTGTATGTTCTTGAATCTTGACTTGAATCACATTGAGCATTGTCTAATAAAACCTATAGACTCTAAGATCTATATCTAGACAAGTTTGTGTTCACGATTTGCCAGTTGTTCTAAACATTTAGAACCTAACAGCAGCATTCATGATAACAAGGAACTATAGCAACTAAAAGTCAAGACATAATAACCCAACAAACAAAACTCAACAATGTCGATCAATCTTTATGGATTTTCTACTTTTTATGTGGTTTTTGGATTTTTGACACATAAGAAGGAAAAAATTGTTTAGAAGCAACAATGTAAAAACATTAAAAAAAAAAAAAATGAAACAAACAAACAATTTTCAATTCTCATAATCAATAAACAAACCAACAGTTACACAACATAGGAAGTATTAATGCATGGACATGTGGTAATGCTTATGCATAAGTACCCTTCATCACCCACACGTCACGTGCGTTTGGGGTGATATCCTTATAGGATTGGGTACGAGAGTTAGGACTTTCAAACCTTCTAGTGAAGCTTTCCAAGCAGTTGGTGAATGTACTAATCATCTTCATCACGTCCATCATTCCGGGATCAACATTTCGATCTCTTGATGGCTCAACAGCCCAAGTCCTCTTGTCATTTATGGGCCTTCTTGACCTTTGATCACTAGCATTCCTCAATGCTCTCAGCTTATGACAATTGGGTTGGGTGTGCCCTTGAAGTCCGCAGTGATGACACACATGATTCGTTCTAGGACCTCTTTGCGATCGTGGAAGAGATTTTGCTCTGGCTTCAAAACCGACCACGATTGATTACAAGGCTTGTTCAACACCCCCTGGTCAATTATATTCTTCATATTCTCAACATTTTCCTTTTCAACAGTAGGGGCAACTATAACTGGCTCTTTGGCCTTCACAAACTTCACTTCTTTGGAGATGTTAAGAGCTAAACTACTTTCTCCAGTGTATCCTAATTCAGTTTTGTCGGAGAAGGTCTTTTGAGAGAAAAGGACATCATCAAGCTTCTTTGTAGAGACTCGCTCTACCTTGGCATTTGCTTGAACCACCTCAAGCTCAAGGAATTTTACCTTGGTGTAAGCTTTGGTTAGCTCGCCATTTAGCGTCTCTATCTCACACTTGGCCTCCTTATACCTCACTAGAAGACTTTCATAGTCCTCCTCAGCTTTCTTTATCTTTTTTCACAACTGCCTTGGCCACCCTTGCATATTCTCCTGACTTCTCAAATGGAGAATTGTAGTTCTCTTTAAGACCAACTGTATCTTCATCTTCTTCAACATCCGATTCTTCTACAATTCCCATGAATTCCTCATCACTATGCTCCCCCAGCTCTTCCATAAGCAAATTCAAGTCCTCTCAAGACTCAATATAAGCAAGAGTCATGAATGCTAAGAAATTCCCTTCTTCATCACGGCTATCCTCCGAATCAGAGGTGGAGGAATCTGAGTCACCGAGAGTGGTGGCATACACCTTGCCCTTCGATCTCGGATAATTAGGACATTCCTTTTTGAAATGGCCCTGTCCATTACACTTAAAACAACTGACTCCTTATGTAGATTATGACTCCTTCCCTTCTCTCTTTTTGAAGTCCTTCTTCTCATTTCCAGAACTCATGAATTTCCCTTTATCACCAAATTTCTCACTGTTCTTGAACTTTAGAAATTTTCAGAAACTCTTTGCAAGGTAGGCAACATCCTTTTCTACTGCATCCTCATCCGATGAACCATGACCTTTTACCCTTTCATTTATTGTCTTAAAAGCCAGTGATTTGCTCTTTCTTTGATTTGGTAATGAAAGTTCATACATTTAGAGAGAACCAATCAGCTCTTGGACTTTGATTTCATCAAGGTCTTTGCTCTCTTTAATTGCAGTCACCTTTGCATGAAAGCTCTTTGGCAATGAACAAAGAATTTTTCTTACAACTTTCGAGTCCTCCATTTTCTCTCCCAAGTTAAACTTGCCGATGACCACTTCATTTAGCTTACTATAGAAAGAGTCAAAGGACTCATCCTCGCTCATCCCGAGCTCCTCAAAGCGGGTAGTTAGCATCTGTAGTTTTGTGTCCTTAACTTTCTTTGTACCCTCATAAGTGGTCTCCAAAATCTGCCATGCTTCCTGGGCAACGGTGATATGAGAAATCCAATGGAATTCATCTGCGGAAATACCACAAAAAATTGCGTTAAGTGCTTTACTATTAGCATTTGACACTGCGAGGGCTGCCTTATCCCAAGTGGATTTGGCTGCCTCAGGCTTTGTCCAACCTATTTCAATAGCATCCCAAATAGTCTCATCTATAGAATACAGAAATGCTCTCATCCTTACCTTCCAAAAGGCATAGTTGCTACCATCAAAATATGGTGGAGCATTCAAAGATTGAGACCGGCCATCTCAATATGGGGTCAAGGATCACACTAAGGTAATGAAACCAATATAAGTGAACCCGCTTTGATACCAATTGAAAGTTCAATTAGTGTATAAAACACTTTGAACGTTTAGACCCCCAATTTACAAGTTACCAATTCAAGCATAAAGTCAAACAATTAATGTGCAGAATATGAACATAAGCTTAATACAGAGTTGATAAACAATCTAAACCAAATAAAATCACATCCACAGTAGAAATTAAATGGAAAAGATTAAGGGAAGAGAGATGCAAATACAAGGACAACACATGATGTGTTATCGAAGAGGAAACCGAAGTCCTCGGCGTAAAACCTCTCCATTTGCCCTCCAAGTGGTAAACAATCCACTAAAGAATGTAGTTGGGATATATGAACAGCAGAAGACCCTCCAAGCCTAATCTACCCAATGTACCTAAGCCCTCCAAACTCCTACTCCAACGAGGTTACGCCGAACTTATTTCTTCTTTAACTTACCGGATTTCGCATCTTTGGACCATAGCATCAACCAATATGAAATTGGTCCCTTCTTAATTTCTTCCCGGACACCAAATGGCATTTTCACGGATATGGGTATGGTGAGAAAATGTTTTGATAATGTACCTCTCAAGGATTTGACAATGGAGAGGAAGAGAGTAGAGGAATTTGAAGAGTTTCTATGTGAAGATTGTGGAAGAATCAATCTTGTTTTTCTCTAGGATTTCTCTCTCAAAATTCTCTCTGGAAGCTTTCTAAATATCGTGGGTATAAGGGTCTATATATAGTAGGGTGAAAAGGAATGTGAAAAGTCAATTTTTCCCAAACATGGTGGTCTGGCGACTTGGCCTTGCGACTGGGCTGAGTCGCGAGTTCAAGCCATGAGCTAACGGCCTGGCCAACCTGGGACTTTTGTCCTATAATGCAACAGTTAGCATGACTCTTTAGATCCCCTGCATGCTCCACGCATGTGCCAACTTTGGCGGCTTGCCAGTCACAAGTCACATGCGAGTCCAATCGCGAGTCTCTACATCCTTGCACAATCTTGAGCATTTCTTCACACTTTCTCACTCACTACCCTTATATGATTCCCACCTAAATACAGAGTTACTAATTGCTAAAATACAAACAAATTTGACACGGAATAAATCCAACAAGATGGTTGATAAAATTCAACAAGATGGTTCATGACACCATTTAAACCATTGTCCACATTAATAGTAGCCCATTATGGAACTACTCATTTTAGGAGATGCTTTATACATTGGAGGGTACGTATTTGAACCAGCTTTGGTGAAAAATGAGTTATGAGAACAATATAAATTTTAAAAAATTAGCAATTCTTATATCGCTACTTTGATTCCAATGTTCTTGGAGCTACGTTGGTAATTCTTGGTCTTTACGCCACTCTATGGGGGGAGGTAAAAGAGAAAGCGGATAAAAAGTCGGAGCAAACCATGTCTGAGCAAGGGATTGAAATCAAACAAGAAAAGCAATTGAGGTAGATAAATATGTATTGAAACTGTAATCTTATTGGCTATGAATAATATAATTACTTTGTTTTACTTTCAAATTTTTGTCCAAACATTGTCACGAATTACGTTCTATGTTCAAACATTGTCACCTAAATATGGATAAAAAATCTTTAGTTTCATTTTTGTATTCTATTTTATATTCAACACCAAAAGTAAGACAGAAGCTTTGTATTCCCAAAATAAGCAATACTGTTGTATTCCCAAAATAGATTTGGCTTTTTGGAAAAACTTTCAAAACACAAGTAATACACAAAAACACTTTTAAAAACAAATAAAACACTCAAAAATCTTTTTGGGTTTGATCATCAGAAAATTAAGTATACACATCACATTTGAAGATGTACAACCATACAAATGAAACAGGCATTCATTGAACATTAGACTTGTTTGTTGTGTGTGTGAATCAAGTATGAACTAGTCCATAGTCTAGTATGAAACTTCAATGATCAATTCAATCAAGTCATACACAACTAGCATGAAGTCAAGTAACCTATCTCACTAGTAGAGATGAACATATATGACCCCCCACTAAGGTGTTTACATTGATTGAAAACTTTTCATTTGACTTCTATTTTTCATACTTTTTTATCAACACAACTCAATTTTTAAGCGGTGATGCTATGAAATTTTTTATATTTCATTGAGGAATAAGCCTCTGACTTTGGCATCATACATTTTGAATATATTTTGTTCCACCTTTTCCTAGTCAAACTAGTTTTCGAAGTAAGGCTTTTTCAGCTCTTTCTCTTTTTAGAGATAGATGTTTGTAGAGTTCTTTGACATAAAAATAAATGTGAGAAGATATATAGCAACAAGTCTATGCATGTATCAAGATCAAACAAGACTATTGACAAATCATTCATGACAAGCTTGAAGATCTATTTACAACAATCAAACATAGATTTCTAGATTTATAAATGTGCATACATAACAAGCTAAGCTCGTAAATGCACTACGTTATCAGAGGTACTATGCCAAACTCAACATATGATAAACACAATATAAGTGATTAAATTTTTGAGATTTTATACTTTTTATGGCTTTTTAAATTTTTGACACACTAAAAAAAAGCAATAAAGTAAGATCAACAAAACAAGGTAAACAACACAAAGACCTATAAAAGAAACATGCTAGGACGGAAGCAATGACACTAGAAGAATGCATATGCCATGATGCATGAAACTATGACCATAATACATTGGAAGTATTAATGTATGGACATAGTGAGTGATCATGCATGAGTACCCTTCTTCACCCACACTGCACGAGTGTTTTGGGTAAGGTCCTTAGAAGGAGGGGTACGACTGACATAACTCTCAAACCTCGTGGTGAAGCTAGCTAGGCATGATGAAATGTTCTTCAACATCTCCATAACATCTCTAATGAGTTGACCCTCATTTTCTCCTTTAGCTTGGTTTCCCCTTGACATTCTTCTTGAATTTCCTTGATCACACAAAGAGTCAGCCCTTTTGAGAGAATGAAGCTTGAAGCAATTTGGTTTTGTGTGTCCTCTAACTCCACAATGATGACAAAAATGCTTCACTTGAGGTCTCCTTGGTTCTTAGGCAATGACTTCCCTTTTGCCTTTGGTTTTAGACCAATGTCTTTCTTCTCAACAGTAGGGATCTCAACCTTAGGCTTCTCTAGATTCTTTGCCAACACAAACTTCATCTCCTTTTTGGGTTCACCACTTGAGCTTCCTTCACCAGTGTAGCCCAAATCGTCTTGTCTGTGGAAGGCTTTTGAGATGAAAGCATGCTTTCAAGTTTCTTGGTGGTGATGCATTCCACTTTGACATTTGCTTGAATTACTTCAAGTTCAAGAAACTTGATTTTGGAGTAGGCATTCAACAACTCTTCCTTCAGCTCTTCAACTTCACACTTAGCATCCTTAAGTTGTACAAGAGTGGATTTGTGTTCTTCTTCAATTTTCTTCATCTTTTCACTGCACTCTTGGAAACCTTAGCATACTTGCCACAATATTCAAGTAATGCATCGTATACTTCTTGAAGATTCTTATCACCCTCATTGAGGTATGCATCCTCATCATCAGAAACTTCAATCTCTTCACCTTGAGAATGTACACCAAGTTCTTCAACCAAATCATTCAATTCATCTCTAGAATCAACCTTGGTAATCGCCATAAATGCTGAATAGTTTCCATTATGTATCGGAATTTGAGCTCTTCGAGTCACTAAGGGTAGTTGTTAGCATTTTTCCCTTTCCTCTCAAATAGTTTGGACACTCTTTCTTTAGATGCCCATGGCCATTGCATTCATAGAACACAATTCCTTAGGATGACGATGAATCTTTCCCATCCTTCTTCTTGAAGTCTCTTTTGTCATTTTGGAGGATAAGAATTTCCCTTTGCCAAACGACTTCCCATTGTTCTTCATCTTAAGAAACTTCCGGAAGTTCTTTGCAAGATACGCCACCTCTTTTTCAACATCATCCTCATCGGAAGAATCACCAGTTCTCTCATTTATGGTTTTGAGAACAAGTGATTTGCTGGACTTGTGAGAGGGCAATCTAAGCTTAATGATTTGAAGAGAGCCAGCAAGTTCTTAAATCTTGATCTTGTCCAAATCTTTGCTCTGCTCAATGGCGGTGACCTTAGCCCTGAAGCTTTCGGGTGAGGATCTCAATACTTTCCTTACCACTTTGGCATCTTTAATCTTCTCTCTAAGATTGAGCTTGACAATAACAATCTCATTGAGTCTCCCATAAAATGAATCAAATGACTCATTGTCACTCATATTTACTTTCTTAAATCTAGTAGTGAGCATTTGAAACTTGGTGTCCTTGACCTTCTTGGTTCCTTTGTAGGTGGTCTCAAGAATGGTCCACGCCTCTTTGGTGGTCTTCACATGAGATATCTTATGGAATTCATCAGTAGAAACACCACAAAAAATAGAATTAATAGCTTTGCTATTGGCGTTTGCCAAAGCAAGTGTAACCTTATCCCATTCAACTTTGGGTGTTGTAGGTCTCACCCAACCATTCTTAACGGAATCCCAAACAGTCTCATCAATAGCACATAGAAAAGCACGCATATGTACTTTCCAAAAAGCATAGTTACTCCCATCAAAGTAGGGAGGTGCGTTGAGGGATTGAGATCTATTCATCTCAAATGGGGTCTAGGATCACACTAGGATATTGAAATCCAACAAAGTTTACCTACTTTGATACCAATTGAAAGCTCAAATTAGTGTGAAAACACTAAAGCTTGTTTCGACCCTAATTTTAAAAATACGGCTATATTGCTTTTACTCTAACTTAACAAAGTGTGGAACAAGAGTAAATATGCGCAATAAACCAGTAACACTACTCTAAGTCATATTTAACCACAATGAACAATAAATGAAAATCTTAAGAGTAGGGAAGAGAGATGCAAACACAAGATAACATCAAGACATGTTATCGAAGAGGAAATCGAAGAACTTGACGAAAAACCACTCCGCGATCCTCCAAGTCAAAATTGATCCACTAGTGAATAAAGTTGAAGTACACGAATAACAACGGACTTCTCGGAGTCATGTCTTCACTAGCTTTCCGGACTCCTCAATTTAGCTCGATTGCATCCGCCATTTAATGGCCCCTTCCAATGCTTCCTAAAGGCACCAAAACTTTACTCAACACTCAGATTGGGTGTGGTAAGTGTTTGGGCTAAGAAGCTCTCAAGGATGTAGAGATAGAGAGATAGCAGTAGAGGAAAACCAAGAGAAAATGTGTAGATGATTGTGGGTATAACAATCTCTAACTCTCAAGGGTTTTTGCTAGGGTTTTCTCTCCGAAAAACACTCCGTACATTTCGTGGGTAATGAGGGTATTTATAGTGTGGGTAAAGAATTTGGTAAAACACTTTTTTTTTTTTTTTTTTTTTTTTTTGCCAAACAGAAAGTTTCGTGGATACCTCACGAGATGGCATTTCTCACGAAGTACTTGTGAATTTGACAACCTGGCATGACTCTTGAGCTTCTCATGAGCTAGTTGTGAACTTCACTGATCTTCTTTGATACTTGATTCTTCACCAATCTCTCACACTTATCCCTTACAATTAAACCCATATAAATACAGGGAAACGATTGAAGAAAATACAATCAAATTTGGCACGGAATTAAAGCCAACAAAGGCTAGTTGGAAATCACAACTTTACATTTTGACTTTTAGCTAATTTCATTGCCATTGATTTTTCAACTATTAGATTCATCGATTTGATTTTGGTTGAATTTGTGTAATCAAATATTTTGAATTTTAATTTGTGTTGTTTAGATATTTATTATCCAATTTAGATAATAATTGTTATTGTTGTACAAATCTATATGACTTTTGTGGTTTTTTTTTTTGTTGTTTTTTTTTTTTTTTTTTTTTAACAGTACCTAGGCCCAAGTAGGAATAAGGATCCTGGGCCTAATACTTGTTATTTGGTGGAGTGGGCTTGGTTCACCACAGCTTTGTTAGGTTGATTACGAACCAAGCTGCGCACAAAACATGGGTCCTACAACACATACACATTCGTACATACAAAATACATACATATTGTACAGTAAGGAATAGTCAAAAAGCAAATAAGACGTCGGGGATCCTTAGAATGATAGTATTTCATTAAATTTTGAGTTTTAGTATATTGGGTCCTTTCTCCATTGGGATATGCCACGAGGTCCAAATAAGTTCAAAAGTCATAGACTTAGCTCCTTTAGGCTTCTAAGACTTGTGAGGTTTGAATCCTTTTGAATTCAAGTGTATCCTCTAATGCCTGTCTTAGAATCCCTCACAACATTTTCCTTCTTTTCTCCCTTTTTGAATTCTAAAGACGTTTTTTTAAAGGATCTTTTTGCTCTGATTCTCTATTGCTAACCATTTTTTGATGTTGGCTCCATCCCCTTTTATAGTGCCTTCCTAGGGTTTTTGATGTACCACTGATTCCTTCTATTTCCTCCCCTGGATACTAGAACCAATGTTGTATCAGCAACATTGGTGGCTGGTCTCTTTCTTATTTTCTCATTATTTTCCCCTTTTGAGGTTCCCTCCCCCAAAAAAAAAAGTCCCCAATTGACCTTCCTTTTTTGGGAGGTCCTAAAGGCTGACTTTCAATCTTCTTTTTCCAAGGCTTCTAGATGCTACTTTTCGGACCCACTTTTTTGGCTTTTCACCTTTTGTCATTTTCTCTAAATGGGTAGATTCCTCTCTATCAAACTAAAAGATCCCCAGCTACCTTCCTTCATGATCCACCTTCCTGCGTTCCCTGATGTACCAGGTTTCTTTTCATGAAGTGTCGATTCCTAAGCCATCGACCTTTTTTCGAACCATGGGTGGGTGATGGGACATATCCACCTTCATTCTTTGTGTCCACGAGCATGCTCCCTTGAGCTATCCCAATCCCAGTTGATTTCTTTCTGCAAATCTTGAGGATTCCAGGCTTCTGGGAGTCCCAAGATATCTTGGTCCAATCCCTTTTTGGGCTTTCCAGCAAATTTCCTTCATAAGGGTGGGTTGAGCTTCGTTTTTCCTTTTCCTTTCTTTTCTAAGGCCCAAAGCTTCTCATTCATGGGTTTGGACCCCCTCCTACTTATTTTAAGTAGACCTTGATTGGTGGATTTGGGCCTTGTCCCTTCTTTGAAGGCCCAAATGGGTTCTAAATTTAAATTTTGTAATGTTTTGGGCCTTGACGCAATGCTTGTGATATTTTAGACCTCAACAACTTTTAATACTAATGCTTTTTTTTTTTTAACATTGTTTATAAATTTATTTCAAATGAATTTGTTTTTTTGGGTATCAACTTGATAGACCTCAAAAATTCCAATAAAAAAAAAAAAAAAAAAAAAAAAAAAAAAAAAAAGATCATACTTTTACAAAGGGGACTATCTAGAATGTCGTAGTTTATCCCATTCAAATTCGGGATCGCTTAAATTTCCGGTCTAAGTCAAAATGACCAAAATGCTCATAGTTGACCAAAAGTTTTTGAGTTGACCAAAAGTTAAATTTGTGCATAGTTTCACCAAACTTCCATAATTTCATCTTCTTATATGAAAACCAATATTTTTGAAAGATTTTATCAACTTTGACCAGGTTTGATTGTGATCAATTCAAAGTCAACCGCACTTTTACTAAAATACAATTGTATGATCGAGATAAATTTGAGCCCAAATGAGAAATATACTTTTTTTTTTAATTACCTTTAAAATGACTACTTATGTGTCGAATTTGGAAGTAAAGCAATTGAGATATCATGGAAACATTAGAACACCACCCAACACTTGGGTCAATTCTTAAGTGTTTTGACATGTTTGGGTACCTATTTTCTCGAGGCCATAGCTTAGAGCATACACAATAGTAGATCTATAATTTTAGCTATTTTGCACCACCAAAACTTACTTTATATATTTTACCTACACACATACTGCAGCAGTAGATCTATTTTAGCTTTTAACACAATAAAATTATATAAACATCACAATAAAATAATATAACCACTACAATAAAATAATATATCCCACTATCCAAAAAAATTCCACAACACCAACCACAACCACCTCTACCTTCAGCCATAGCCACAGCCACAGTCACAACCACATATACCCAGCAAGGTTGCAACCACTACCACCACACACCCTAGCAAGGCAGCAACCACCACCACCCCACCATCATACACACCCCACCAAGGCAGAAACCACCAACAAAATAGGAAAAAAAAAAAAAACCCACCGATCACCAACAAACACCAAACCAAGCACAACACCAGTTGGAGAAACCACCAACAAATACCGATTGCAGAAACCACCAACAATCCACAGCCCATCCCATGCCCACCAAACACCAAAACCACTAATCCGGCCACCCAATCACCATACCAACACCGATTTGGCCACCTAAACACCAACCCTGACCTATCACATGCCCACCAAGATCCACCAAAACCCACAGCCCATCCGACCCACAATCCTTACGCCGCGACCATCTCATCGCCCATGACCACCAGAAACCCACAGATCTCGTCGGGGCTGATGACGTTGGTGATCGATGGCTTGGGTCGGCTTGGGCCGTTGCCAGAGAGAGAGAGAGAGAGATGGGTGGCAGCGGTGGATCGGAGGCTTGGGAGGCATGGGCTAGTGGATCGTGTGTTGGTGGAGGCTTGGGACGGTGACGTTGAGGCCAGCGGAGGCATGGGTCTTGGGCGGCTTGGGCTAGTAACGTTGAGGCCGGCAGAGACGTTGAGCATGGAGTGACCGAGAGAGAGAGTGACCGAGAGAGAGAGAGGCGAGAGGATCGAGAGTCCGAGAGAGAGAGAGGAATTTTTATTATTTTAATCACCGGCCTTGAATAAAATAATATATTTTTTTTAACTCTCATGAACAGTGCACATCTATCTATAGATGTGCATTGTAGCAATGGAGCTAAAAAAAAAAATAGATTTAGCTCCTTTGTTGGAGCATCATTTTAATGTTTGTGGAGCTAAAATTTAGCATTATAGCATTATACCTCCTCTGCTGCAAATGCTCTAAGAGATGGAGTCATTGGGAAAAGTAAGCTAGTACTTTCTTGAAGTATATACCAAGAACTTTTTGACGGTATGTCATTTGAGCCAATCCGAGGTAGGAGGAGTGAGAACCAAGCTTTGGAAAATTGCCTATTTGTGCTAAACATTAGCATGGATGCCTACTTTGAACTCAGATATATTATGTACCAGCAATGGGGGAGCCAAAAGGCAAGTACTTTCTTGAAGATGGCACTTTCCTCTACATTACAGAACAACTGACATCCCCAAAACATCTCCGGATTGGCAAGAATCAATCTAGCAAAATTGTAAAAAAGTCATCTGAAATTTTATGAATGAAAATCATATCTATATCATATACTATGTAATAAAAGTTAGGCTTAGAAGTTATGTTTGCGTTAAATGGCTGCATCAAATTGCAGCAAATTTATAAATAAAAATAACTTTGTATTTGTTCTTATCAACTATGTTTCATCACTAATTTCTAGATAAAAATAACAACAATTTTTTAGATAAAAACTTCTTATTTTTTTTTTTTTATCAACAGTTTCTTTTATCTCGCTTTTTTATTGATGAGACTTAGTTATGTTATTGCAAGGACTTTTGATCATCTGGCCAACTAATGCTATCTCACCAAATTTTAAAGTTAAAAAAAAAAAAAAATGTGCATAGTTAGGAAGAGTTAGACACGTACATGAGTTGGAGAGTTATATCTATTTGATTATTGAGATAAAACTAATTTTCATTGTTAATGAGTTAAGACTATAATAGTCATAATTCCTAATTAGCGTAAATGGGTAATCAATAATTTATATTTATCAACTATATATACCAGCTAATAATAAATAATAATAAAAATTGCATATACGAAATAGACTCTTGGGTGATGTGTGTGTATATATATATATATATATATATGCTTACAAACTCATGCAATCACAAATCAAGAAATTTACAAGATGTGCAATCATGCAACAAGACCTTATGTGTTTATGATGCTATTCTATTTAACATAAGCCAGGAGAAAATTAGCCAGGAAAGAAAAATAGTAAACAAGACCCGCATTAATTAAAACTCTAAACAAGATGCAAGAAGCAAAGTTTTTGTTCTAAAACCAATTACCCTCTTGGAAAAGTAAGGTAAATTATTATTATATCATTAGTGTGATTTATTAACCACACTTAAAATCCTAAAAATAACATAACTCAATTTAATTTTTTTCTTTGATATGAATCTTGTTTTTTTTTTTTTTTTTTTTTTTTTTTTTTGCCAAACAGAGAGTTTCGTGGATACCTCACGAGATGGCATTTCTCACGAAGTACTTGTGAATTTGACAACCTGGCATGACTCTTGAGCTTCTCATGAGCTAGTTGTGAACTTCACCGATCTTCTTTTGATACTTGATTCTTCACCAATCTCTCACACTTATCCCTTACAATTAAACCCACATAAATACAGGGAAATGATTGAAGAAAATACAATCAAATTTGCACGGAATTAAAGCCAACAAAGGCTAGTTGGAAATCACAACTTTACATTTTGACTTTTAGCTAATTTCATTGCCATTGATTTTTCAATTATTAGATTCATCGATTTGATTTTGGTTGAATTTGTGTAATCAAATATTTTGAATTTTAATTTGTGTTGTTTTGATATTTATTATCCAATTTAGATAATAATTGTTATTGTTGTACAAATCTATATGACTTTTGTGGTTTTTTTTTTTTTTTTTTTTTTTTTTTTTTTTTTTTTAACAGTACCTAGGCCCAAGTAGGAATAAGGATCCTGGGCCTAATACTTGTTATTTGGTGGACTGGGCTTGGTTCACCACGGATGTGTTAGGTTGATTACGAACCAAGCTGCGCACAAAACATGGGTCCTACAACACATACACATTCGTACATACAAAATACATACATATTGTACAGTAAGGAATAGTCAAAAAGCAAATAAGACGTCGGGGATCCTTAGAATGATAGTATTTCATTAAATTTTGAGTTTTCGTATATTGGGTCCTTTCTCCATTGGGATATGCCACGAGGTCCAAATAAGTTCAAAAGTCATAGACTTAGATAGCTCCTTTAGGCTTCTAAGACTTGTGAGGTTTGAATCCTTTTGAATTCAAGTGTATCCTCTAATGCCTGTCTTAGAATCCCTCACAACATTTTCCTTCTTTTCTCCCTTTTTGAATTCTAAAGACGTTTTTTTAAAGGATCTTTTTGCTCGATTCTCTATTGCTAACCATTTTTTTTGTTGGCTCCATCCCCTTTTATAGTGCCTTCCTAGGGTTTTTGGTGTACCACCTGATTCCTTCTATTTCCTCCCTGGATACTAGAACCAATGTTGTGTCAAAGCAACATTGGTGGCTGGTCTCTTTCTTATTTTCTCATTATTTTCCCCTTTTGAGGTTCCCTCCCCCAAAAAAAAAAAGTCCCCAATTGACCTTCCTTTTTTGGGAGGTCCTAAAGGCTGACTTTCAATCTTCTTTTTCCAAGGCTTCTAGATGCTACTTTTCGGACCCACCTTTTTGGCTGTTCACCCTTTGTCATTTTTTCTAAATGGGTAGATTCCTCTCTATCAAGCTAAAAGATCCCCAGCCACCTTCCTTCATGATCCACCGTCCTGCGTTCCTTGATGTACTAGGCTTCTTTTCATGAAGTGCTGATTCCTAAGCCATCAACCTTTTTCTGAACCATGGGTGGGTGATGGGACATATCCACCTTCATTCTTTGTGTCCACGAGCATGCTCCCTTGAGCTATCCCAATCCTAGTTGATTTCTTTCTGCAAATCTTGAGGATTCCAGGCTTCGGGAGTCCCAAGATATCTTGGTCCAATCCCTTTTTGGGCTTTCAGCAAATTTCCCTTATAAAAATTTGGGTTGAGCTTCGTTTTTCCTTTTCCTTTATTTCCTAAGGCCCAAAGCTTCTCATTCATGGGTTTGGACCCCCTCCTACTTATTTTAAGTAGACCTTGATTGGTGGATTTGGGCCTTGTCCCTTCTTTGATGGCCTAAATGGGTTCTAAATTTAAATTTTATAATGTTTTGGGCCTTGACGCAATGCTTGTGATATTTTAGACCTCAACAACTTTTAATACTAATGCTTTTTTTTTTTTAAACATTGTTTATAAATTTATTTCAAATGAATTTGTTTTTTTGGGTATCAACTTGATAGACCTCAAAAATTCCAATTTATAAATAAAAAAAAAAAAAAAAAAGATCATATTTTTACAAAGGGGACTATCTAGAATGTCATAGTTTATCCCATTCGAAATTCGGATCACTTAAATTTCCGGTCTAAGTCAAAATGACCAAAATGCTCATAGTTGACCAAAAGTTTTTGAGTTGACCAAAAGTTAAATTTGTGCATAGTTTCACCAAACTTCCATAATTTCATCTTCTTATATGAAAACCAATATTTTTGAAAGATTTTATCAACTTTGACCAGGTTTGATTGTGATCAATTCAAAGTCAACCGCACTTTTACTAAAATACAATTGTATGATCGAGATAAATTTGAGCCCAAATGAGAAATATACTTTTTTTTTAATTACCTTTAAAATGACTACTTATGGGTCGAATTTGGAAGTAAAGCGATTGAGATATCATGGAAACATCAGAACACCACCCAACACTTGGGTCAATTCTTAAGTGTTTTGACATGTTCGGGTACCTATTTTCTCGAGGCCATAGCTTAGAGCATACACAATAGTGGATCTATAATTTTAGCTATTTAGCACCACCAAAACTTACTTTATCTATTTTACCTACACACATATTGCAGCAGTAGATCTATTTTAGCTTTTAACACAATAAAATTATATAAACATCACAATAAAATAATATAACCACTACAATAAAATAATATATCCTACTACCCAAAAAAAAATCCACAACACCAACCACAACCACCTCTACCTTCAGCCATAGCCATAGCCATAGTCACAACCACACATACCCAGCAAGGTTGCAACCACTACCACCACACACCCCAGCAAGGCAGCAACCACCACCACCCCACCATCACACACACCCCACCAAGGCAGAAACCACCAACAAAATAGGAAAAAAAAAAAAAAAAAACCCACCGATCACCAACAAACACCAAACCAAGCACAACACCGATTGGAGAAACCACCAACAAATACCGATTGCGGAAACCACCAATTGCTGAAACCACCGATCGCAGAAACCACCAACAATCCACAGCCCATCCCATGCCCACCAAACACCAAAACCACTAATCCCGCCACCCAATCACCATACCAACACCGATTTGGCCACCTAAACACCAACCCACTGCCTATCACATGCCCACCAAGATCTACCAAAACCCACAGCCCATCCGACCCACAATCCTTACACCGCGACCATCTCATCGCCCACGACCACCAGAAACCCACAAATCTTGTGCAGGCTGATGACGTTGGTGATCGATGGCTTGGGTCGGCTTGGGCCGTTGACAGAGAGAGAGAGAGAGAGAGAGAGAGAGGTGGCAGCGGTGGATCGGAGGCTTGGGAAGCATGGGCTAGTGGATCGTGTGTCGGTGGAGGCTTGGGACGGTGACGTTGAGGCCGGCGGAGGCGTGGGTCTTGGGCGGCTTGGGCTGGTAACGTTGAGGCCAGCAGAGACGTTGAGCATGGAGTGACCGAGAGAGAGAGTGACCGAGAGAAAGAGAGGCGAGAGTGACTGAGAGTCCGAGAGAGAGAGAGGAATTTTTATTATTTTAATCACCGGCCTTGAATAAAATAATATATTGTTTTTAGCTCTCATGAACAAAGTGCACATCTATCTATAGATGTGCATTGTATGATGGAGCTAAAAAAAAAATAGATTTAGCTCCTTTGTTGGAGCATCATTTTAATGTTTGTGGAGCTAAAATTTAGCATTATAGCATTATACCTCCTCTGCTGCAAATGCTCTAAGAGATGGAGTCATTGGGAAAAGTAAGCTAGTACTTTCTTGAAGTATATACCAAGATCTTTCGACGGTATGTCATTTGAGCCAATCCGAGGTAGGAGGAGTGAGAACCAAGCTTTGGAAAATTGCCTATTTGTGCTAAACATTAGCATGGGTGCCTACTTTGAACTCGGATATATTATGTACCAGCAATGGGGAGCCAAAAGGCAAGTACTTTCTTGAAGATGGCACTTTCCTCTACATTCTGAGAACAACCGACATCCCCAAAACATCTCCGGATTGGCAAGAATCAATCTAGCAAAATTGTAAAAAAGTCATCTGAAATTTTATGAATGAAAATCATATCTATATCATATACTATGTAATAAAAGTTAGGCTTAGAAGTTATGTTTGCGCTAAATGGCTGCATCAAATTGCAGCAAATTTATAAATAAAAATAACTTTGTATTTGTTCTTATCAACTATGTTTCATCACTAATTTCTAGATAAAAATAACAACAATTTTTTAGATAAAAACTTCTTATTTTTTTTTATCAACAGTTTCTTTTATCTCGCTTTTTTATTGATGAGACTTAGTTATGTTATTGCAAGGACTTTTGATCATCTGGCCAACTAATGCTATCTCACCAAATTTTAAAGTTAAAAAAAAAAAAAAAAAATGTGCATAGTTAGGAAGAGTTAGACACGTACATGAGTTGGAGAGTTATATCTATTTGATTATTGAGATAAAACTAATTTTCATTGTTAATGAGTTAAGACTATAATAGTCATAATTCCTAATTAGCGTAAATGGGTAATCTATAATTTATATTTATCAACTATATATACCAGCTAATAATAAATAATAATAAAAATTGCATATACGAAATAGACTCTTGGGTGATGTGTGTATATATATATATTGTCGGGACACGCGATTCGCAACGAACCACAACAGTGTTGGGCTCGCATGTGAAAGAGTCCAGACAATATCATTTGTAGAGAGTGGGTTTGAAAGGCTAGGCCTTGGTTACCCGGCGGTGGGTTCTTTATGGTGTTCATGCATGGTTAGGGTGTTTTCGCCCCTGGAGTCTTTTTCTTGGAGGTGGGATGGGAGGCCCTGGATTTTTTGGACATTTTTCCCGGTCCCTTATCCAGATTACTTACTTTTTCTTTTATACTAGCCGGCGTTCGCTTTCCTTCGTCCACGTTTAGGGTTGACCTTTCCAAGGCGATACTTGTCTGTCGGTCCAAATCCAAAGTCGTTGGGGGTGGTTGATAAAGCCAAAGAATAAGACTCTGTTAGGGGCAGAGTATTGTATGGGAAGGGTAGTAATGGCAGCTTTTCCTAGATATTTTAGATTTTCTTTCAAGTTTGTTCCTATACCGTTTTTGCCCCTCTTCTCGGTGGAATTTTGGGTTTCTTGAGGACTAAACTGTCATCGGCAACATCTCCGGGCCATTTTGGGCTTTTTGGGCTTTATGTTATTGAGCTTGGGCCGTAGCCTTCTTTGGCTTGGGCCTTTGGACTCCCCACAAGTAAGTGGGCCTGGCCCATAAATTATTGGCCCCCACAATAGCCCCTCAAAACCTGTTTGTCCGACTTCCTGGTTGGAGAGGGGGGTTTTGATAACACCGAACCTTTATTATGGCTTATATAATTCAGCCTTTCACCGACGTTGGTAATTTTCCACCGCCCGGAGATGTACCGGTCTACGAGATGTTCCTCTTGATTTATTCACGATACGTTCATGCCGTTTGGTTATCTGAAATGTGTCTTTAATAGTTTGTCTTCACGAGACATCTCAGATTTAATGGTTATCGATGGTGTGGGGGAGCGGAACGGGCATATTCTTGTTTGCAGATTTCCTTGGAGATCTGAACACATTAAGTACCCTCCTCTTCGTCCCCTATATAAAGAGAAAAGACAAGAGTTGTTTCTCCCATACATGAATCCCTTTAATCCCCCCGAAATTTGAAAACCTTAGATTCCTTCCAGGGTTTACTTTTACTCTCTGGTTATACCTTAAACTGAAATACGTTCACCATAGTAATAAGCAATGAAGAAACCATTCCCCTCCCAAAAACACCATGTTCTAACAAAACTCGAAATGGCTCGGTCAGTGCAAGGATGGCGGAGACTCAAGATTTGTTTCACCTTCCTTTCAGCCAAAATCCGAGCGGGGACTCGTCATGTCTCACTTTCGACGTGATTGAGCCGAGGACACCCATTATCAGTACCACCCGCTCTCTCATGAGCATATCTAACATGGCACCGGTGTGTTAGAAGTCGGGACTGGGGCGGGGACTAAGTGCCCTTGCTTCTTCCTCTCTTCATTCACTGGCGCCTCCTTTCGCCTCTCTTTCTTCTTCTTTCCACCACCAGATCCATCCCGGTGCTTTTCCTTCTCCCTCTTTTGCTCATTTTTCTTTCTTTTCATCTCTTCCTCTTCTTCTCCTCCTTCTTTTCATTCACCTCCTCCATCTTCCTCATTCATCTCCTCCATCTTCTTCATTCATCTCCTCCATCTTTTTCTAAAGAAGGCTCTTCTCTCAATATGGGCGATGCGAGGCGAGTTTGGAGGGACCTCTGAGACGAGTTTAAAAGACACCTGGCCATTTACTTATCTGTATTGCTGATGTTTTTTGTTTTTTTATTGTTTTGGCAGTTCACCTTTTGTATAGTCTTGTTTAAACCCCTCTTTGTACGTTGTAATACATCTTTATATTAATAAAAATTGTTATCATTTTACTTCGCATGTTCTATCTCTATGTTTCCGACATGATAACGCCATGCATAGACATACAATCTTGTAGATTCGTTTTATTTTTAAACCGTGACCGACCTCCAGGACCGAAGTTCCAGTTAATAGAAAGATCTTGCTCTGTGTTTGTAAAAATAATCCTGCTCAATAATATTGAATCGAACGAATGATACTTAGGGCTGAAATACTTGCTAAGAAAAAGATGTCACCATAACTTTAATAGAGTTGTTTGGCACAACGATGCCGACCCGTGAAGAATGATACTTACCCCAAAACTAGCCGAGGTGAGAATTGAATGCTCGATGCGGTGTAGGAAGTACCCATCCGAAGACATATCACCCGAAGAATGAACAGCCCCCTTAGGCTAATGAATAGTGGGGTGTTTCGCCATCTTCTTAGCACTCTTATTGGCCTTAACCTTTACGATGATTTGAGCCGAGGACTTTCCCCATCTAAGTAGTTGGTTTCCCCATAGGGCTGAGTCCGAGGACCATGCAATGCCTTGGTTCTGCCCCCGAACTCGGTTTCTCCCTTTCCTCGGGTATTTCATGAGGTGCCGAGCAGGAGGTTGTCCTCGGCAATGGCTATTCCTCGGCGTGGGCTGTAGCCCCCGGGCTCCCACACAGAACGGGCCTGGGCCGCGAATTCACTAGCCCCACAAATTAGGAGGCATTTATGTAGTCTTTGGTCACGCAGCACCCTTTGCCGTCCCAGTGTTCAAGGTGCGCCTTCACGAGAATCCTTTAATCTCATGGTTGCAGGTGGTGTTGGAAATTGAGTAGGAGCCATTTTGTCCGTAGCGTTCCTTGGGACGCTGCGTGAATTAAATGCTACCACCTTATCTTTTTAAATAAATAGGAGAGGGAAGCTGCTTTACCTACACACAAATCCTTGATTTCCTCCCAAATCACCACAACTCCCATATCCGGTGCTATCCTTCCTTAGTATAACATGTTTGAGGCGAGGGTTGGGGTGAAGGAACTCTCTCCGCCACGGAGGAGCCGTGTCCTCCCGAGACTCAAAGTAGTGAGGTACGGGCAAGGGAGGCATAAATTCAAGAGAATATTCCGTTTCGACAGAGGGGAAAGGGTGTTTCTCCTTCTTTTAGTCAAAATCCGAAGCGGGTTCTGTTCATGCCAGAATTTTGGTGTGTCGGAAGAAAGATTCTCCGCCATCAGCGTAAATGCCCCGCCTTGTTGCAGGCAAGTTTTTGTGTAGGTTCTTCAACTTCCGGCTCCCTGCACCTTTTCTTTGGCTGCGCTAGCCCGAAGCTAGGCTCTCCCTGCACCTTTTCTTCAACGGTGCAGGTCCCACGCCGGGTTCTTTTTTTGCTGAGTGAGGGGCATGTAAAAGTATTGAGGAAGAACCAAGTCTCGAGTTAGCAGTAGCCAACCTCTCGTCTGTGCTACCTCCTCGGCTTTATCTTATCCTCTTGTATCCTTCCTTTCGGTTATGTAGTTAGCTCTAATATAAGCTGATTCGAGCTTTCCATTGTTATTTGTACCATTTCTTTGTTTTAATAAAAAGCAAAGTTTATTTACTTGTTTTGGAGCTTTTCTTTTTTGCAACCCTATTTTGTGAAAGGGTGTGTTCCGGGTGTGTCTTTCCTCGGTGATACTTAGAGCAAGAAACCTTGAAACACAATCCAACTAATTCTAATTTACCGACATTACCGGGCATAAAAACAATAATTCATAGTAAGTTAAACTTAGGAAACTAACCGAGATAAAAGCTGAATATTCTGTAATAAGGGTGAGAATATTGTCCGAGAACGATAAACTTTAAATAATTCATCCGAGGGGGTGACCGAGCGATAAGGGACTTCGATTGTGTTTTTGGCAACATATTGCTCCATATTGCACTGATCCCTTTAGTGCCGAGGATCCGAGAGCAGACTTGAAAATTTATGTAGTTCAGGAATTAACCTAATTGTTAATGGAGAATCTTCCTCGGATAGATTCTAAGGTTCATGTAATGTAGTTTTTCCTTTTAAGTAGTTGGTTTCCCCAGAGACTTGGGTCCGAGGACCATACAAGGCCTTGGTTCTGTCCAAAACTTGTATTTTCTTTGTAAGTAGTTGGTTTCCCCACAGGCTTGGGTCCGAGGACCATGCAAGGCCTTGGTTCTGTCCAAAACTTGTATTTTCTTTGTAAGTAGTTGGTTTCCCTGCAGGCTTGGGTCCGAGGACCATGCAAGGCCTTGGTTCTGTCCAAAACTTGTATTTTCTTTGTAAGTAGTTGGTTTCCCCCAGGCTTGGGTCCGAGGACCATGCAAGGCCTTGGTTCTGTCCAAAACTTCTATTTTCTTTGTAAGTAGTTGGTTTCCCAGCAGGCTTGGGTCCGAGGACCATGCAAGGCCTTGGTTCTGTCCAAAACTTGTATTTTCTTTGTAAGTAGTTGGTTTCTCCAGAGGCTTGGGTCCGAGGACCATGCAAGGCCTTGGTTCTGTCTAAAACTTGTATTTTCTTTGTAAGTAGTTGGTTTCCTGCAGGCTTGGGTCCGAGGACCATGCAAGGCCTTGGTTCTGTCCAAAACTTGTATTTTCTTTGTAAGTAGTTGGTTTCCCCATAGGCTTGGGTCCGAGGACCATGCTAGGCCTTGGTTCTGTCCAAAATTTATAGTTGTTCATTTATTTATTTATTTTCTAAAGGTTAGCTCCTCGAATAGGGTGGAGGGAGTCGACTTGACGTTTGAAGCCCCTAGACTTGCCCACGCCATTGGCACTGCGGGGCGTAGCCCCTAGTGGGAACTTATGTTGGGACAACAACAATGTGTCGCCGGTCATAAAGGCATACTCATAGACTCTTGCTCGACAAAAGCCTAACTCCCATGTCGCCCGAGCCAACGCGCAAGCCCTCCCCACAGACGGCGCCAATTGTAAGGACACGCGATTCGCAATGAACCACAACAATGTTGGGCTCGCACGTGAAAGGGTCCAGACAATATCATTTGTAGAGAGTGGGTTTGAAAGGCTAGGCCTTGGTTACTCGGCGGTGGGTTCTTTATGGTGTTCATGCATGGTTAGGGTGTTTTCACCCCTGGAGTCTTTTTCTTGGAGGTGGGATGGAAGGCCCTGGTTTTTTTGGCCATTTTTCCCAGTCCCTTATCCAGATTACTTACTTTTTCTTTTATACTAGCCGGCGTTCGCTTTCCTTCGTCCACGTGTAGGGTCGACCTTTCCAAGACTGATACTTGTCCCGACAATCCAAATCCAAAGTCGTTGGGGGTGGTTGATAAAGCCAAAGAATAAGGCTCTGTTAGGGGCAGAGTATTGTATGGGAAGGGTAGTAAGGGCAGCTTTTCTTAGATATTTTAGATTTTCTTTCAAGTTTGTTCCTATACCGTTTTTGCTCCTCTTCTCGGTGGAATTTTGGGTCTGTAGAGGATCGAACTGTCCTCGGCAACATCTCCGGGCCATTTTGGACTTTATGTTATTGAGCTTGGGCCGTAGCCTTCTTTGGCTTGGGCCTTTGGACTCCCCACGAGTAAGTGGGCCTGGCCCATAAATTATTGGGCCCCACATATATATATATATATATATATATATATATATATATATATATATATATATATATATATATATATATATATATATATATATATATATATATATATATATATACTTACAAACTCATGCAATCACAAATCAAGAAATTTACAAGATGTGCAATCATGCAACAAGACCTTATGTGTTTATGATGCTATTCTATTTAACATAAGCCAGGAGAAAATTAGCCAGGAAAGAAAAATAGTAAACAAGACCCGCATTAATTAAAACTCTAAACAAGATGCAGGAAGCAAAGTTTTTGTTCTAAAACCAATTACCCTCTTGGAAAAGTAAGGTAAATTATTATTATATCATTAGTGTGATTTATTAACCACACTTAAAATCCTAAAAATAACATAACTCAATTTAATTTTTTTCTTTGATATGAATCATTTTTTTTTTCCCTTGAACACAATTGAATTGTTTATTTAATCTTTGTAAATAGCACTTTCAGGCTTTGTAAGATTATTGATCTTTACCCATAAAAACAATTATTGTATGAATCATTGTTATTCATGCATGCATAGATTTATGAATTTTAGTGCGGATAGATCGGTAATCATGCACCTCTTTTTCTGGGTCCGAAATCATTATTCATATTCCATTTTATTGTGATTGGTAAAATACATTATTTGATTATAAGTACTTGCTAAATTTCTATGTATAATGTATTGAAGTTTTCCTAGATAGATGGTTCAAGGTCCATACCTCTTGATCATATGTATGAAAAGAACATAAAACTCTTAAATTTTAAGGTAATTGTTTACATATATATAAATATATATATATATATATTTTTTTTCTTTATATATGTTTATTAATTTGATATGGCCAATAAATGAGGATGCTTATCTAGACCTTTTACCATAAAAGAGAAGTCAAGGTTAATATATTGTTATTTTAAAACTCTTTACTTAATTAGAAATAAAGAGAAAACACAATTTTGGTATTTACATTTTCAGGTCACAATCAATTTGATTCCTATATTTTGATAGCAGCCAATTTGGTTCTTATTATTTTTAACATACAAACAATTCGGTACCTACCATTAACTCCCTAACAGAAAATGCCTATGTGGTAAACGGTTTGCATAGTTGGCATGTGTGTTGCTGACATGACAAATAAAATAATAAAAATATTGTTTAGTATATATTTTTAAATGTCACGTCATCATTTTATAAAAAAGTTTATTTCACAAATTTTAAAGATGGAAAACAAATTTAGAAATCCCAGATTTTCTTTGACTTTCATCGCAACCAAACACAAAAAACCCCTTGATTTTTCCATCTTAATTCTTAAATCCTTGAATTCATATATACATTTCACATTATCTCACATCTATACAATTGAGAAACACCCAGAAAATAAATAACCAATGGGAAATTGGAATTTTAGAACATGAAAAATTCAACAAATCTCACCCCCAACAAACTTTCTCGGAAAAATAACAGAAACCAAAAAAAAAAAAAAAAAAAACAAACAAACAAACACAGATGAAGAAGATCCTCTCATTTTGGGTGGTGTCCTTGTGTTGAGTCCAATCCAATGGCTTTGATGGGGACAAATCCAACCAAATTTTTGAATATATGTTTGTGGGTTTTCTAGTGTATGTAATTTGAATTTGTTGGGATGGTTCTGATCCATTAGTTCACGTGTTTGATAATTCAAAACCTAGGTTTAGAGTACTTCAATGGTAATGTGGTGGGCTTTTTTTTTTTTTTTTTTGGGTTTTTATTTATTTATTTTTTTTGTTTTAATTATTAAGGGGTGAAATTACGTTAAACGTGGATGGTTGGTGTTGAGAATGATATAGCAAGAACCCAACATTCAGGTTGCATTTCCTCACAATCCATACAAAATTAACCCATAAGCCTTCACCTTGTTCTTCATCTTCAGCTGCTCCTTCGTCGTCTTCTCATTTTAGGCTTCAGTTTCCAACAAGAATTAAAGAGCTGAGATTTGTGGAGGTTGATTTGGCTTAGATTTTTCTGGGGCATGGGTTCATGTTCAAGCTAGATCTGAATTCACCCCCCCCCCCCCCCCCCGCCCTCTTTAAAATTGATAAATTGATATTTTTATTCATATGCTAATGTGGCATTTATTATTACGTATTATTTTAGTTGCCACATAAACAGTGGTGGCTCTAAGAATTTTGTTTTAGGGGGGTCATTAAAAAATTTTAATAAAAAAAGAACTTGAATATATCGAGCTATCGACAAAAAAATTAATACACGAAGTTTTACAATTTTCTTCTACAAGTTTTCAAATTTTTAATTGTTATATAATAGTTCATTATGAGTATTTATTGGCAATGTCGGTAGCTATGAGCCTATGACTATTTTATTTTGTTAAGTTTATCTAACATTTTTATTTTTATGTAGTTGTTATTATCTATTTGTTATTGTTTTTCTAAAAATATTTTAAACTAAATAACTAAACTAAACTCATTAGTTTTGTATTAATTATTGACGTACACAACAACACTCATTCATACATAAAATTATACACTATGTGTCTACTTAACCAGTTAAATGCTTAGACAATCAATGGGTTCCAACTAATTCAACTGATAAAGTCTCTGATGGTTGAATAAGAGATTTGAGTTTCAATTCCCACCTACACTAACAACTGATTGGTGTCTTGGTCTGATGATAAAGAGTTATCATCAGGAGTGGACGCCGTAGGTTGAAACTCTCACTCAAAAAAAAAAAAAAAATGCTTGGACAATCACTAACTTTACAATATTTTTCTTAAATTTTACTAACTTTATAAAAAAAAGTTATTATAAAATGATAACAATACACACACATGTAACAAACCATCTTTATTTCCTAATTATTAAATTATATATATTTATATTGTACACACAAATGTCCACACACATCATAATTTACACAAATAGTATTATAACAAAAAGTAATGCACATAATCAATATTAGACACACTCACACATAATATATATTTATAAAAAAGAGTGACACTTACAATTCACAAGCACTTACTCTTTACTCTTAGAGTTGGAAATACTTGTAATAATGGTGTGTAAAATTTAAGTCAAGGTGTGCAAAAACATTTTAAAAAATAAATTAAAGTATTAAACTAACCAAAAAAAATTATATATATATATATATATATATATATATATTGAAGTCAGGGGGTTCATTTGAACCCCCTGAATATAGAGTAGCGCCACCCCTGCACATAAACTTTAAATGCGCCAACAGTACACACCGTTTGCCATGTAAGCATTTTTCGTTAGTGATTTAATGGTAGGGACCAAATTGACTACAAGTTAAAAATAACAAGTACCAAATTGATTGCTCTCAAAATGTAGAGACCAAATTGATTGTGACCTTAAAATATAGGGATCAAAATTTCATTTTTCCCTAGAAATAATTGTCACTCTTAAGGACAACCCTTCACTTCCCATGTAAGTCTCCCTATTAACTCTATTTCACCACCGCACACCCTTGATGCGATAGTCACTCCACAAGTATAAGTGCTTGTGGGATGTGGGGGGTAAAAGCCAGGATTTAAGTCTCCAAGAAGGAGTTTCACACACATATACACTTAAATTAGGCTAAAGTAGAATTTCTATCTTGTATAAAAAAATAATAATAATAAATTAAAAAAAAAAAAAAAAAAAAAAAACTCTACTTCTAGTTTTTTTAAATAATTTTTTCTATAAGCACTTCTAATTTTTAAATAAGTTTTTCTTTATCCAAAATTGCCATATATTCATTATATGATTAGTTATTCCCTTTTAACCTTTTTTCTTTCTTAAAATAATCATTTTTATTCTCATATGATCATCATCTCAATATATTAAATTTTTCCTTGGTTGTGTGTAGTGTTACTCTCAAAAAGATAAATCTCCCTTATTAATTCCAAATTTTTAATTTAATTTTTGTGGATAAATAATTTAATTATATTATTGAAATAAATTATTTAATTTACCTATACTTTTGTATTAAGCCGTGCATTGCACGGGCATAAAACTAGTTTATATATATATATATATATATATATATTAATAGCCAAAACTTAGAGAAAATCGAATTAGATTTTAATTGGATTCTCAATTTTACACCACGTATCCTATTTAATTTTTAATTTTGTGTCAAATGAATTATTGAGTGTAAAAATTAAAGAGTTTAAATCCAATCAGATTCTAAATTAAATTTCAATTAGAGTCCAATTTTCAACCACATGTCCATCTAAGTTTTTAATTTTTGTGGCAAGTGAATTATCGGGTGCATAAACTAAAGAGTATAAAACCAATTAAATACTAAACTGTATATATATATGGACCGTATGGTGGCCTAATACAATTAATTTGTAGAAGTTATCAAGGCCAACCTTTTAAGCCTAGCTGGTTTCATTATACGATTTAGAGAGAAAACAATTGTTAAGGCATTAGCTTTAATAGAGAATAATCATAAGAAAGACAAGGATTTCTATATCAATTCTTTCTCGGATCGATCCTCGGATCACTAGTTCATATAATATTCACTTCTCGGTTATAAAGCTCTTAATGACACTCTATATTTCTCTCTTCCATTTTCTCCCCCATTATAGAGGAGTCCCTTTTCCTTATATGGCTACCTAGATTGCATCTTAACCCTCCACTTGGACAGCCACTAATCTTCACTTGGATGCTTGTCTCATCAAGGCCTTGCTGGAGGTGGTAAAATATGCTACAAATTGTGAGAGCACTGTTCAGGGTAATTCTGCCATTAATGCGGCTAGTTGAGTTTGTGCAATGCATTAAATATAGATGTGATGGGTACTTTATCGGAAAGCTTCCTTCTTTCTTCACTTGCATATCTCTCCTTCTCTCCTCGGCTCTCGGCCTTGTGGACTTGGTGGTCAATCTCCGGTCTTCCCGAGGAGTACTTGTCCCTCAGGCTTTTCGGGCGTGCCACTCTCCTCGATTTCTCCGACAACCTTATCCAGTTGGTCCGAGCCTGTCTTGACATATAGTTAGGACGTCTCGCCCCTTGGATAGGCTTTATTCTATGATTCTCTCTCTTCATGTCCTTACCCCACACAATATACATATATATATATATATATATATATATGAGAAACCATTATATATTTTAGAAATGTATGGTTTAAAAAATGTATAAGCTAATACCATGTATACTTTGAACAATATAATTGTGATTATTTTTAATTTTATCTGTGCATATGCATGGCGCGATACACTAGTATATATTAAAAGTCAAAACTTAGAGAAAATCCAATTAGATTTTAATTGGATTCTCAATTTTTGCGCTACTTGTCCCATCTAATTTTTAATTTTTGTGTCAAGTGAATTATTGAGTGTAAGAATTAAAAAGTCCAAATCTAACTAAATTATATATAGAGAGAAAAATAGAGTCAAAAGAGAAGCCTATAGAGCTAACCACACCAGGGAACAAAAGAAAGAAGTTTTGGAAAAATGGAAAGAATTCATGAAAGAGATATCCAACAATGTCCCTTTCTTTGAATACTTTGAGAACCAATTTGAATGGCACAAAAAGTCTTGTGTTATCACCAATACTAACTGGACCATAGAAGACAACAAAGGCAACAAAGAAGTTGTTCGGTCTAGTCATCCACCCCAGGAAGCCATAACCTTCAAACACCGAGGAAGTGATGTAGTTGCCTTCCCCTTCAAAGTCCCTTCTAGTGAAGAGAAGCCAGTCAAGAAGGTGATAGAGCAAAACAACTTCACTAACCGGTGTTTAGGAGTTATTGGAAAGCGACTTGATAGGATAGAGGATAGGATAGAAAACAAGGTTATCCTCTAGTCAGGACATCCTAGTAAACCTATCCAAACATTAGAAAAACCCTTAGTCAAGCTCTCCATAACCGGACAAGCCAGTCTTAGACCTAAGGATAAAGACTGACCTTAGAAATTGTCTCCCAAAAGCTTGAAGAACTAGTGAAGAAGCCCTTCACCAAACACCACCTCAATCAGTAAGGATCCCCGACTTGTTGTCTTAGATATCCACATAGCTTCTAGCAGCTCTAGCAGAACCTCTTGAGACAATGAAAAGGAGATAGAACATCTAGAAGACCAATTTTGAGGTTTATAGGTAAATAGGCTTTACCAGCCCAAAGTTAGCCCAACCAGTCTAACCAAGAATTGGTATCCCAGACCTACACCCCCTGACCTTCAATTTGAGGAAAGGAATGTTAGCACCCAATCTTGCATATGACCATGGTAGCCAATAACTACCTAAATGATGGACATCCCCACACAGAGGTCATAGAACTCATGAGCTTATGATTCATAGGAAAACTACTGCAATGGTGGAATAATTGCCTCACAGAAGAGTCTAGAGAAGACATTAGGAATGCTGTCCAAAAAGATGAGGAAGGAAAACCCATCTTTGACGAACGCATAGGAAGATGCATTCCCGATGGAGTCAACACCCTGATTTATAAGATCATGAAACACTTCATAGGAAAACCCAGCAACATCACATCTAGGACTTACGACCAGTTGAGTAACCTTAGATGTAAAACCCTTGGTGACTACAGGTGGTATGAAGACGTTTTCATCACTAGAGTCATGCATAGAAGCAATTGTAACTCTCCATTTTGGAAGAAGAAGTTTATCAATGGCGAACCCAGATTATTTGGCGAAAAAGTCAAAGAAACCCTTTGTAGCCCTTTAGGTGTCATAGATTATGATAATCTAACCTATGGAGACATCTCTAGCACAATTCGAAGTGAAGGAATGAAGATGTGGAGAGATTTGAAAATCCAAAGCCAAGCCAGCAAGAGTAAAGCCAAGTACGAAGTAGGAAACTTACGTACACATGGCTTACCTTCAGTCATCCCCAAGAGAAAATCCAAGTATAGAGGAAAAGAACCCTTTGAGAAATTCCACAGAAAAAGAACGACTTCCAAGTTTTATAGAAAACTGAAGTATAGCCACTTCAAGGATAATGATTTCTATAAGAAAGGAAAATCCAAGTCTACAGGAAAACCCATACCTAAAGCATTAGGAAAATGCTATAATTGTGGAAAGAGATGTCATTTTAGAAAAGAGTGTAAAGCTAAGGCTAAATCCCTTATCAACACCCTTGTTAGTGGCCAAGCTAGTAAGGAAGATATCTTCAAACTCCTAGAACTCGACCACTCGGATAGTGAGTCTCCCAACGATTCTAGTGACCAAGAGATCCACCAAATATATAGGTTGTCCTCTCGAACCCTCTAGAGTTACCTCTAGCACCTCTAGTGGCCCGCAGGCATTTAACCTATACCATGCAAAGATAGTTGTTGTAGGAACAAGACTATTAATGTTCTTTCTAAGCAAGAAGAGCTTCTCTTAGATCTCATAGAATAGATCGAAGACCCAGTCATCAAAGCTCAAAGGCTTAGTGATTTCCATAAAACCTTAGTTAGGGAAACCAGTAAACTCGAACCAAGGTTTCAGGAACCCAAGGTTGATTTAGAGAAAATCTACAACAGATTTACCAAATCAAAGAAAGAAGTTACTGATTAACGACCTTTAGAAAGAAATCAAGGAAACCAAATCAGAAGTGAGAAACCTTAAGCAAGAATTAACAATCCTTAGGGTAGATCACAATCTCCTTGATCAGAGAGTCAAACATATAGAAAACACTTCTCATCCAGGCAATGAGGAAAGCTCCTCATTTTAACCCTTTCGATGAAGAAGTTGATGAAACGGTTAACCCTACAATCGACATGGTATAAGAACAATCTAGTAAAAAGTTCTTAGAAACCATCGGTAGGATTAACTTCCAAAAATGGCATTCCAAAGCCAGGATTGTCATCAGTAAAGATTTTGAATTTGAGGTAGTAGCCTTAATAGATTCAGGTGTTGATCTCAACTACATTCAAGAAGGAATTATTCCCTCCAAATACTTCAAGAAAACCAAAGAAAGGTTAACTTCTACGAGTGGAGGAAAAATGTAGATTGAATTCAAAATCCCAAAAGCACATGTTTGTCAAGACATTACGTGCTTTAAAACCACATTTGTTCTTGTCAAAAACATGACAGATAGGGTTATCTTAGGAAACCCTTTCATGTGTTTGTTGTACCCTTTCATCACGAATAGTGAAGGAATCACTACCCATCCTTTTGGCCAGCCAATTAAGTTTAAGTTTCTTAGGAGCCCAGAGCCGAGAGAAATTAGACCTCCGGAAGTCTCTATCTCCAAGACCCTTAACCTTATCAATGCCAAAACCCAACACCTTAAGTACCTTAAAGATGAACTAAGTTACAAAAGAATTGAGGAACAACTAGCTTGCAAAAGTATTCAAGCTAAGATCAGAAAGTTTGAGAAAAAACTAGAGTAGGAAGTCTGCTCTAATCTCCCTCTGACTTTTTGGCATAGAAGGAGACACAAGGTAGCTCTCCCTTATGTCAAAGATTTCCAACAAAAGAATGTCCCTACCAAAGCTCGACCTACCCAAATGAGCCAAGAACTCATGGATACTTGTAGGATTGAAATAGAGGATCTTCTTAAGAAACGAATCATCAGAAATCTAGGTCACCATGGTCCTGTCTAGCCTTTTATGTCTAGAAAAAACCCGAGATTGAAAGAGGTGTTCCTAGACTTGTCATCAACTATAAGCCCCTTAACAAAGTCCTAGAATGGATAAGGTATCCAATTCCCAACAAAAAAGACTTAGTCAATAGGCTTAGCAAAGCAGTGGTCTTCAAACAAGTTTGACATGAAGAGTGGTTTTTGGCAAATACAAATCAGAGAGTCCGATAGGTATAAGACAGCCTTCACCCTTTGGCCATTACGAATGGTATGTAATGCCCTTTGGTCTAAAAAATGCACCCTCTGAATTCCAAAAATATCATGAATGAGATTTTTAATCCATTCTTAAGTCATGCTATTGTGTACATTGATGATGTACTCATCTTTTGAGAATCCCTGAATCAACATTGGAAACACCTTCAAGCATTCCTCAATACCATCAAGCTCAATGTTCTTGTTGTTTCAGCCCCAAAAATCAAACTTTTCCAAACCAGTGTAAGGTTCTTAGGTTTTGATATAAGACATGGTGTCATCAAACCCATAGATAAAGCCATCCAGTTTGAGAATAAGTTTCCAGATGAAATCCTAGATAAAACCCAACTTTAGAGATTTCTAGGATCTCTCAACTACTTTTCCGATTTCTATCAAAATCTCAGGCAACAATGCAAACCCCTCTTTGATAGACTTGGAACCAATCCTCCTCCTTGGGCCCTAGCTCATACCACGATTGTCCAAGAAATCAAAAAAATACGTTAAGACACTCCCTTGCTTAGGAATTCCCTCAGTAAATTCCTGCAAGATTGTCCAGACAGATGTCTCTAACATAGGTTATGGTGGTATTCTCCTCCAGCGTCTCAGTCCTACTTCCCCTGAAAAATTGTTTGTTTTCATTTAGGAATCTGGACCCCCACTCAAATCAATTATAGTACTATTAAGAAAGAAATTTTATCTATAGTACTATGCATTTCAAAATTTCAAAGTGATCTTTTGAACCAAAAGTTTTTAATAAGAATTTATTGCAAATCTGCAAAACGTGTTTTAGAAAAAGATGTTCAAAACATTGCATCAAAACAAATTTTTGCACAAGGGCAAGCCATCCTTTCGGTTTTTGATTTTGACATTGAATTCATAGAAGGAACTCAAAACAGTATCCCCGACTTCCTAACCCATGAATTTTTGCAGAATCCAAAACAAGATGTCCGGGAAAAGACCCATACAGCCCCAACCCCCAAAGTTGCCTAAACGAAAGAAAAGACTAGTAGTACTAGTCGGGCAAAGAACCCTGGCCATTTAGTACCATTCTCCCCCAGTCAAGCAAAGGCCTTACTTGTGTCACTAACCACTATTGCCAACCGTTTTTTGGTCCCTACCATCCCGAAACCAAACTACGAAAGGCCCCATGGTCAACACGATTCTGAGTTCAACCTTAGTCACACCACCTCCTAAGACAATCACCCCATACACAGTCGAAGAACCTTTTGGTCCAATAGTACCCCAAAAGCCTTCTTCCTGGTCTCCTTATGTTAAGAAGCCCTTCATCGAACACATCTCTTATATTGAACCACACCTAGTTCATATAACAGTTCCTTTAGCCCTGGCCCTGGAAGTTTTGCCCCAAGAATGGCATTTTCTTCCAAAGCACCCAGAAAAGAATATCAAGTTCTACAAGAGCATCCTCATCTAGGAAAAGTCTGCTCGAATAGAAAACATCATGAACAAAGGGGATCCCTCAGTAGTCCTACACCATAAATTTATCATAACAGGTTTTGTAAGTTGTAAAGATTGGGGACGACATCCTTCCCTACTCAAGACACTCACAAATCTCAAGTCTCTCTCTGGTTCAGAACTCCATTACAGTTATGATGACTACATGGATGCCTTTGAGAAGCTTCTATTTTACCATAATAAGAACTTTGATCATTCATGGTTCTTAATGTTTGACAAAAAGTTCTCTAGTCCGATACCCTCTTGGTTCCTCAAGTGGTGGTAAATGTTTGGCTCAATCCCCCGGATCTTCCCAAAACGCCTCCAAGATGCCCTCAGGTACTTTGGCTCCAGATTCCAAGATTCACATCATGGTTCCCAATTTCCTGCAATTATGCATATGACAGTCATGTGCATAGTTCATTGGATAAGCATGTGGAACTATTTAATCAACAACAATCTTTTAGACAGGGAATTCTCAGTAAAATGGTGGGACAGTCTCCGGTTTGACCAAATTATCAGCCAGATCCATAGACAATTTCCTCCTCCAATTCAGAGAGCCATTGCTCACAATACAAGGTCTCAGTCTAGCCTAGACTCCGTCCAAATCGCGAGAAAATCTAGCAAGGAACTTAAAGATCTTGCCCAGCAATTGCTCATTTAGCCAGAGAAACTCGAGTCAAAAGAGAGAGTCTTACCTGCCTCTTTAGAAGCTTTAGTCAACCGCAATCTAGTTGATCCCTTCCAAGATTCTAAAGATCCTTATGATGGTTACAATTTGGATAGCGATTAAGATGTTTTGGATAGCACCAGTCACTATTCAGATCAGTTCTTGATCCGGCTACTATTCATCTGATGCAGTCACTATGCATGAACAGTACCCATACTCAAACTGATAAGGACAAATGATAGGTTACTATTCATGAACAGTAATAATTACTATTCATCTACAAGACCCGACATAATAATCCAGAAGTACTATTTGCTTTCGGTGGAAAAGATTTTCACCCTCGGTAAAAACATTTCACCTTCCGGATTTTCAGCAATCTTGAGAAAGGATCCAAGGCTCCCTCCATCTATTTAAGGCAGCTCATTCTCCATTCTCAAGCAGATCTAATTTCAGGTCTAATTCAACTCTGAAATACCTCCCTTCTTATTACAACCCTTAGTATTGTAATCAGATGACAACTTTAGTTTACACTTGTAACACCTTAACCGGTCTTCACAATTGTAACTTGGCCTCAGTCGGCCTCCCCCCTTACTTGTAACTTACCTCCTTTTGGTGTATATATATATATATATATATATATATATATATAAAATGAGAAACCATTATATATTTAAAAAATTTATAATTTGAACAATGTAACTGTGATTATTTTTTATTGTACCCATGCATATGCACGAGATTACACACTAGTTTTTATGAAAAGAAAAATCATATCTGAAATTTTATGTATATAAAACATATTTTTATATGTAAAGAGAAATTAGCAATCTAGAATTTTTATGAATGAAAAACATATATATATATATATATATATATATATATATATATATTTTATAATGAATTCAGATTTGGAATTTTATGAATGAAAAATATATTTATAACGGAGAAAAGATAGATCTATGATTCAACTCTTAGTTAAAAAAGACAACCACAGATCTAAAAAATATAATACCAAATTAATCATTTCATCATGCTATTCACATTTTATCCCATGAAGAATTTTAATTGGCATCAAATAATCAAATCATGCTATGGGAAAGAAAGAAAATGAAAATATACCAGCATCAAAGGGCAATACAAGAGGGACTTCTCTTAGAAAAACAAGACATTTTGGAATACAAAATCAATCACTAAAGTAATTGTAGACACCTCAATTTGTAACCGGTTAATAAAATTTAGTCTTCAGTTCTAATGATGAGCTTGATATGTCTACCAATGGTAATTGAAGTTATTTTAATAGTTTGAAAATAATCACAACTCAAAAATACTCAAATCACTTTGAAAATGATGTTGAAAAATTACCGTTGCTCATTGTTTTGACCGTGACTTTTCACTCACAAAGAATTTTTGAATGAAGTTTATTCCATTGGAAATTAGACATCCTGTGCATCAATTTGAACATAAATTTTTCATGATTTGGATTTATATTGAGGGAGTTATGGCCATTTGAAGTTGAGACATCAGAGCAGTCAAATTTAAGTATGCGTGTGCATGTTTTTAAGTTTGCACGTGCATACTTTGAGCATGTGCATGCACAAGCATTTCCATACCTCAAAACTTCATTTTTTAGAGCCCAAAGCTTCCCTATTTGATTGGGCTCGGCCCCTAGACCCTTAAGAACGTCCAACACCCTTTGAATAACTGTGAAAGCCCTAGTTTTTTAAGCATATAAATATCCTTTTATGCCATCAACTAAAACCTTGGCTAGAGAGAGAGATTATTTTCACCTAAACTCTTCAAAAAATCTTTCTTCCTCTAAATCTTCTGCACACACAGAGCTATGCACATTTTTGGTTCTTCCAAGACTTTCTATTACTCATTAGGGCAAAAATTACTTTCTAATTTTTTTTCAAAACCTTTTTCAAACAATCTTTTCAAGAGTTCTATTTTATTTTGAGTTGTGATTACCTAAGAATTGTTGATAGCTTTGACTCATTGAAAGAACATTAAATGATTAACTTTACTTTAAATTAAACCTCAATTATAAAAATATTTCAATAAATTTAAAATAATTTTTATTAATTTTAAATCGTTCTTTAATCTATTTATATATATATATATATATATATATATATATATATCATTCTTTAATCTATTTTATATATATATGTATATATTTCTTTTTTCTTTTTATTTATTTTTTGGTTTTTGAAACCCAAAAAAAAAAATGAACTTACATGCTGAGCACTCATCATTTAACTTAAATTAAAATTTTCTTTTACTATCTATATTTAATAAATAATTTTATAGGATTTTAATTATATTTTGAACTAGTGTTTAGTTTTAAGTCTTAATATAATTCTTGATTAAATCATGTATTGTATGAGCATAATACTGATATATAAGTAAAATATGCTAATATTGAAGCATGTAGCTGAAAAAGTAGCGTAAACCAACCAATTAAACTTTAGAAGATAGTTTTTTATAAAAACTTTTAAAATTGTTACTTTTGTTAGATATATGTGTATTTTTAGTGGCTTATATTCTAAACAAGTTTACGATCAAGATGATTAAATTTTTTTAGATATATATTTACTTTATTTTTAATTGAGGTTAGTTACAGGAGACAAATAGAACAAATCTCAAATGGGTAAAATAACATATCTCATAGTACAGATAAAAATAATATAAATTCGGATCTAACTGCATGTGAGTTTACAATATCATCCTCTAAATAAATTTATCTTAATCCAATTATTTAAAATTTTGAGGTAATTCGTAATTTAACAAAAACTCAAACCGACAAAGATGAGTTCTCCAGACAAACACGTAACGTGTGATCTTCCCAGAACCGGGGGTACAAGACAAATTACTTTTGCTTTTCAGTTTTCAGATAACAAAGCAAAAGCAAATGATGTTACATAAACTTTGGAGGTAGTGAACAATAATGGTGTTTTGTACATGAAATGCGTTGATATTGTCGTAACAGGCGTTTCCGTCTCCCTGGTTTTAAAAAGCAGTTTGATTTGTGAAATATATAAGGATTAATCTCTACTTATACTAAAAATTGATTTGTGTTTTGATTTTTTTTATAAGTTAAAATTCTCTCTCTTTATATATATATATATATATATATATATAGATGAACCAGCCATGGCCATCTATTTTTTTTCAGAAAGCGGTAAGTAATTTTATTGAACTAAATCAAGTTGAAATACATCATCCAAATTATTAGGTAGCTCTCCTACCCATATATCAATGTCAGCAAATGGAACCGTGGGCCAGGTTATTACCCTCCCTATTAACATGTTGTAATATTAATATATTGCAAAAAAATAAAGGTATTTTCGGCTGATATATATATTTTATAGGGTAAACTTTTAAACCTATTGTTTTATTCTTAAGCAGTAATAATCCCTAAACTTTTAAAAGAGACATTTTAAAGTTCAGACTTTTAAGTGCATACCCAGAAAACCCCCCAAACAAATCTCCCCTCATACGGCTAATCCTCTTAATGGTAGAATCAAAACAAAACCCCACCCACAAAAAACTTAATAGATGAGAGAGAGAGATAGAACCAAGAACACGTACAAAGAGACAAAGAGACACAACACCTAGAGAGAGAGTGAGAACCAATAACATGTACAAAGAGACAAAGGGACACAACACCTAGAGAGAGAAACATAGCAATGAAGATAGAAACACATCATAGAAAAAGAGAGAGAAATACAGTAGCAATGAGAGACAAAATATTAGAGAGAGAGAGGGGTAGAATTTTTTTTTTTTTTGAGAGAAAGTTTCAACTTATATGCTCACTCCCGATGATAGCTTTTTATCATCAGACCAAGACATCAATCAGTTTTTGGTGTAGGTGGAGATTAAACCTCAGATCTCTTATACAATCATCAGAGATTTTACCAGTTGAACTAACTGGAACCCACAGAGAGAGGTAGAATTTAATTGGAGTTTTTTTGGGCTCATTATTATTATTATTATTATTTTGTATGGGGTTTAAAATGTGGGATTTAATGTGTCCAAAATATAAAATTGTAGAGCAGGGTCGACTTAAGCATGTAGGCAACTAAGGGACTACTTACGGAAAAATAAAAACCCCGCCCATTTTATATTATATTTTGATTAAGACTTCTTTACCCTCTTACCCAATTTATTTTTTAAAAAGTTTAAGGCCCATTTTATTAGCAAATAGAATGTATTGTATATATCCAAAACACAGAATATAAAGAAGGTGAAGAGAAAATATTACCTTTATATAGTCTGTACTTCTTTTGATTAACCAAAAAAAAAAAAGATATTGGAATCTATAAACTCTATAGCCATTATCATGTGGGTTGATGTGATCATATCAACCCATTTGTTACTTTATTAAAAGCTTTTTTTATTTTAATTAGTCTGATTTTTCCCATTTCCATTGGTACAATTTTTTTTAATATTTCAATTAATTTATTTAATTTTTATTGTTTAAGAATATTTCCATTAGTTATTCTTTTTTAAAAAATTAATTTTTGTACTAGTACTAATTTATTCAATTATATGATAAATAAATTTTTATTTGTGCAAGTTTAAAATATAAAGTGACCACACTATTTAGTAAAGTTGCAATCTTACTTTTAATAATTAGGTTTCATTGTTCTATACTTTAAATTTTATTTTAGTTAAATTATAATTTTCTATTATAAATTGTGTTTAATTAATTAATTTATTTTTTAATTATAAATGTCCATCTAGAATTTTTTTATTTTTTTTAAAAAAGAAGAAGAAGAAGAAGAAGAAGAAGAAGAAGAAGAAGAAGAGAAAACCAGAAAAATAAATTGAATTTCAAAAGGCATATATGGATAATTTGTTACTAAAAAGAAACAAGACACAACAGAAAAATTGGGAGAAAATGTAACAAATAAATAAGAAATCTATTAAAAAGAGTTAGAAGATAATAAAATTACATTTACTACTCGTCTATTCCCAATCTCACCCGTAATTGATATTTACCTCACCTCTACTAGTCCTATTAAATCACTTTGTGAAGTGTGAACTCCCTTCGCATCATATTCTTCTTCGTTTATTTTATTTTATTTTTCACTCTGCTGCTTCACTTAAATTTTGTTTCAAGTTGTTCTCACCTTCCTTTGTCTCATGTACCTCTCATATTTTAGTCAGATCCATTGTTTTTTTCTTTTGCGTTAACGAAGATTAAGGTTTAACTCGGTTTACCTCGGTTTTTATGAATCTTTGACAAATTATTTAATTTTCTTGCAATAAATAACATCCTCTCAATCTAATTGCAAAATTATATACTTAAATTTCATAATGAAAATGACTTTTTCCCCCTTTTGGAAAAGAAGTTTAGTTGTTGAATCAGTTTTAAAAAATAGCATATGAAAATGACATCATTAGTAATTAAAATCAAGAGAGAAATATGGCTTGACTATACTGACTTCTCAATCTGCTGTAGTAAATCCATTTATTGGGTTATAAACTGACTCAATTAATTAATTCAATTATCAAAGTTGATTATTTTGCTAAAATTGAAAATTTTTTACAAAACATACTGTAAATAAAAGTAGAAGTTAGCTGAAATAGTACAGTGAGATCCATGAATAATATCGAAAATTGCAGTGAGGCCCATGAATAGTAGTAAAAATAAGCTGAATAGTAAAATAAGCTGGCAAAAATAATTTTTGCCAAATAGACACTAATTATCCAAATTACATGCAATAATGTGGAGGCATAAACAAATCACCAATCTAAACTAGAGTGTAGCCTAGTGATTTGTTGGCTAATGGGGAAAATATTTGCAAGCAAAAATCTCACCAGGTGAATTTGATGTCACTACTCCTAAGAATCTACTAATCATAACATAGCGGTTACAAGTATAAGAAATCTTATCACTACCGACCTATCCCAAAATACTAACCTATAGGTGACCCCTAACTCTAATATCCAATTAGACTTGGTCTTGTGGGATTTCTTCTTTGCACAAATCTCCAATTCATGTCTAATCGCATAGCAACTTGATTGTTGTTGTTTGATGCAAAGTTCTTCAATCCACGTTTGTAGACTTAAAAGCAACTTAATTAAGTTGTAGGTAGTATCTATTGATAGAAGTTAGCAGTTAACAGTCCGTTTAAGTATTTTTCTTTTAATGTAACCGTCACACACCAACCAAATCAAGAGGGTTGAGCATGCAACTATAGCCATATCAGATCAAATCCAATTAAGCACAAAAGTCCAAAAATAATAATAATCTCCCAACACTACTATATATATATAAAAAAAGTAATTAAAATCTCTTAAGACTAAGAGTCTAAACAAAGATAAATTTGAAATATAAAAGTCCAAATCTTATTCCAATAATTCCTAAACTTCACTCATACGCACATTCCAATGGAAGCCCATACACATGCTATTCTCCAGGATCAAAATCTAAAAGGGGAAAGAGGTGGGAGAGTTGACAACCCAATAATTAACCAAATACCAAACTAGCTTAATCAAGCATATAGATTGACAAAATAATACGTGTCCATAACATCATATATATATATATATATATATATATATATATATATATATATATATATATATATATATATATATATATATATAAATGATGCCCAAAAATCATTAGTGAGTTAATCATCCTCACACGTGCCAATGGGTTTACCTAAAGAACAAAATAGAAGAACCAATCAAAGGGCACCAGTGAGGTATCGGCCAAAGACCCTCCGAAAGTTAAGTCAATGATGGAAAAATCTCCAAGAACTCAAGAGTGCAAGAGTTAGGGAAAATTCAGGTACCTTAAGAAAGGTAAGGTTTGTGGTTTATATAGTGGTAGAGAGTTAACCTAAATCCCTTAATACGGGGGAATTTTCTTATAGAGAGAAGGATCCAAGATACTTGGAATCGCCTTTCCATATACAGGAGATCCGATTGCATGGTAGGGTCTTTGGTTGTAATATGCAAGTAATGTCCATGTAAGGATGTGTGAGTAGGCCCCACGTAAGCCCTATGGAAACCTTAAGGAGATGGTTTGCCGAGACCGGAGATGGCCTGATCTATCTACCCATAGGTCAGTCATCCCTTTTAAGGTCGTTAGGGAGGTTCGGCTCCCCCATACCGATCAAGTAAAAATTATCTTCATCAGCTGCCCTTTACTTTATGAGTCGTCAGGATGGCCGACGGGTCGCGGAGTTGTCATAAATGCTTTGCCTTAGTGTTATGTGTCATAAATAAGGGTAATTATGTCCTTCTGACAGGGCTAGAGACACATGGCACTTTCTGATTTGAGGAGTCAAGCATCACATCGCTTTGTTTTCCATGCCAAACCGCCCTATAAATAGTCCAATGCCATTATTGTCCTTATCATTTGAACATTTTCAATTTCTAATCTCAGAGCTCATTCGTCGGTACTCCTTTCTTGGTTTTCTCATGTTCATCTATTCTAGGCATGCCTCGTCAGTTATATATATTTTCTTTTTGTCCTTTTGGTCTTTCTTCATTGTTAGCTACATACTTAGGAGGTAAAGTAGAATCTTAGTTTGCATTCGTCGCTTGTAGGTGAGAGATGTATGGAGATAGTGAAGTGACGAGTGATCATACGCCATCAGTCCATATGGGTTCGAACAATGATTTGTCCAGTCCTAGGCTTGAGTCCACATTAGAGGGTTTGTCAATTTTCGATAGGGAGTCGCATCGATCCCCCTCCGAGGAAGCTAGTCCCTCTAGGTGACATCCCAGGGAGATTGTCCTTCTCAATGACTGGTCCATCCATGACTTTCTAGTCAACATGAGTGACGAGGTCTTTAATAGGCCGAGGCCTCGCTTCCAAATACCTAATGACATGCCCATTAGGAAGGGTGACAAAGGGGGGAAGTGCTATGATGGAAGGTCATCTGATGTAGGTTTTTACGAGATCGCCCTCATAGCGGGGCTTCGTCCGCCCTTATACGCCTTGCATAGTCGATTGGCCTCTTACATAGGCATAATTGTTAGTTACATAGCCCTAAATGCTTAGAGGATCTTCATTGGGACTGAGGTGTTATGAGGTTAGCTTAGTGGAGGTCATCGCTCCCTAACTTTAAAGGAGTTTTTCTATTGTTACAAACCCCAAGAGATCCCTCGATCCAAGGGCTTTTACAATTTCTTGTGTCGTCAGGCTACCCTAAGACTGATATCTAATATGCCTAACTCTAACTGTCAATGGAAGGCTAGGTTCTTCTTTGTGCAGGGGGTCAATTGGGTGTGTCATCTAACAAGTGGGATAGCATAGGGTCCTTTTACGACCACTCTTATGGGCTCTTGAACAAGTCCGGTGAGTTGTTGGGATTGCCTAGGTCGTCAGTTGGCACTTTTTATTTGACTAACATACTCTTCTTTTTTTTTTTTAGCCACAGTTTGCCCAACGATCCTTCGAGAGCAAAAGGCATTCTTGGAGAGGGTCTTTGAGATACCCTTTGAGGAGAGGTCTTGGAACAAGCTTGTCAATTTAGACACACTTCATGCCTTTTGTGATTGATTGACCCTTCCTTTCTGAGGAAGCCCAACTATTGGATTGTATCTCAAGAGTTCATAAGTGCTTTTGCTTATCGCTTTTACTTTGTTTTAGTTTGATTTTGTACACTTTCTAACCCATTCGTTGGTTTCAGAGATGGATTCCTTGAAGAACAAACAAGCTGCAAAGAATAGGCAGGAGGAGATCAAGAAGGTCATCGCCTTGAGGGCTCAAGGTGGGGGATCGTTGGCTATGTCCCATCATGTCTCCAAAGAGAGGAAACATGCCTTCGATGCTCAGTCGTTGGATAGAGGTGCCAGTGGCTCATCCACTCAACTAGAGACATGCGAGGTTGTTACTGACATTCTTCGCCAAGGCCTCGTCATCCCTCCTCCTCTTTCTTTGCTGATGAAGGATAAGGAGTATGCAGTGGACACTACTTATTCCATTGTCTAGTATGTTGATCTAGACTAGTGCTCTTAACATGAGACCGACCCTTTGGGTGACTTCGGTCTTCATGACATGATGAGGGTATGTTACGTTTTATTATATTCGTCCTTTTGTGTAGATTCGTCTCTTTACATGGACTTGTCCCATTATTTTGTTCGTCTCTTTTTGACATTGATTCATCCCTTTTCAATCAGGGCTTAGTGAGGATGCGAGCTTTGCAAATCGCTATGCATCTCACGAGGCATCAATCAAGCGCCTAAAGGATCGTCTAGAGTCTAAAGCAAATAACTTGAAGAAGTTCAAGGATTCTTCTCGAACTCTTGGCCAGGAGGTGATTGATCTCAAGGCCAAGTTGAGTGGGATGACCCACCAAACCGACGAGCTGGTGAAGGAGATTGATAACTTAAAGTCTTAGAGGGCTACGCTCCATGAGCATATGGACAAAGTGAAGGAGGAGGACATCAAGGAGTACCAAGTTTCCCAACCCTATTTCAATGCAATGAGGGGTTACTCTGAGGGACAAGTTTGAGGACTTCTGCAAACAAGCTGTCCTCATGTTCCCAGATTTGGACTTCTCCTAAATCCAGATCAAGCTTAGTGCCCCGACGACTCCCGTAGCCAAGCCCACTCCCGACGATGCGAAGATTGATGAAAAGGTGTTGGTAACCGATGGGCCTGGTGATGTGGCTGACGACCCCGTGAACCCTTAAGCCAACAACCCCCTGCCGATCCTTAGAGATTTTCTCGCACTTTTTTTTTTTTTTTTTTTTTTTTTTTTTCTTTTTTTTGGTCTTTGGTTTGTAACTTAAAAACAATGATGGTGCCTTGTTTTGGGCTTATGTTATCTTTGCCCCTTGTTTTGGGTTGACACTTATACTTTTTAGCAATTTATAAAGCTTTCTATTTACTTCATAATTAACTTTTTGCATTTTGTACAAGTATTCATGCTCGCTTGATTTTCCTTTTATCACATCAATGTTTATTTAATCATTAGTTCGGAGGGTTTATCTCGGTGTTAGGCAATGAGGGCTATGATTCATCGATTACTTCACCCCTACCCTCTTTTCTTTGAGTCGTTGGTTTACCCTCCGGGTAGGGTCTTGAGTTTTGACAAGGATCAGGTGCACATGGGCATTTTTGCCCATCCCTTAGGTAGGACTTAAGATTTGATCAGGTGCTCGAGGGCATCCTTGATCATTTGTTCATCCCTTAAGTAAGACTTAAGGTTTGATCAGGTGCATGAGGGCTTTCTTGATCATCTGTCCATCCCTTAGGTAGGACTTAAGATTAGATCAAGTGCACGAGGGCGTCCTTGATCATTTGTCCACCCTTTAGGTAGGACTTCAAAGTTAATTAGGTGCATGGGGGCATCCTTGATCCTTTGTCCACCCCTTAGGTAGGACTTAGGAGTTAATCAGGTGCACGAGTGCATCCTTGATCGACTATCCACCCCTTAGGTAGGACTTAAGGTTTAATCAAGTGCACGAAGGCATCCTTGATTGTCTGTCCACCCCTTAGGTAGAACTTAGGGTTTGATTAGGTGCACGAGGGCATCCTTGATCGTCTGTCCGTCCCTTAGGTAGGACTTATGGTTTGATCAGGTGTATGAGGGCATCCTTGCCCTTGAAACAGGCCTTCAATTTTTTATATGCCTTTCCTCATTGTAGATAATAATAACTCTATTCGAAAATAAACTGAATAAAAATGTTGATAACTTGCAGTTTGTTCGATCAAAAACTAGTATGTCAACTACTTAGACAAAAACTTAAAGAAAAGCAATAACATAAGTGATAACATAGGCTATTCCTGGTGCACTACTGATAGTATCTTCTAAGGTGCTTAAAATTCTAAGGATGGTGCAACTTTTACCTGTCAAGCATCTCCAAGTAGTAGGTACCCTTCCTGTTGCAATCAATGATTCTGTATGGACCTTCTCGGTTGGGTCCTAACTTCCCTTATTGGGATCTTTTGTGGCTATTGTCACTTTCCTCAAGACAAGGTCCCCAATGCAGAAATGTTAAGGCTTCACCTTGGCGTTATAGTGTTTGGCCATGAGGTTTTCGTATCGGGTCATTCGTTGCTCAGCAATCGCCCTTACCTCGTCTAGCAGATCTAAGTGTAGACAGATCCCCTCTTCATTCTTCCTTTTGTTATGGTGGGTTATCCTGTAGCTCGCTATTCCCACCTCCGTAGGGATGACAGCCTCACTCCCGAACGCTAGACGAAACGGTGTTTTTCTTATAGGTGTCTGAGTGGTTGTCTTATATGCCCATAAAGTGCCTGGTAGCTCGTTCGACCATATGCCCTTTGCCCCCTTCAGCCGAGTCTTGATCAATTTGAGCAAGGATCAATTTGTAATCTCAACTTGCCCATTGGCTTGTGGGTGGGCGGGTGAAGAGTAGTGGTTTTTAATCCCCAATTGATTGCAAAAGTCTCTTAACGCATAGTTGTCGAACTGTTTGCCATTGTCAAAGACGAGGACCCAAGGGATCCCAAATTGACAGATGATGCTCTTCCGCACGAAGCTACAAAATTTTTTCTCCGTGATGGTTGCTAGTGGTTCTGCTTTTACCCATTTGCTGAACTAATCAATCTGTACAACAAGGAACTTGAGTTGTCGCATTGCTATTGGAAAATGTTCCACGATGTCCAGTCCCCATTGAGCAAAAGGCCATGGGACATTTATCGGGGTGAGTGGTTCTAACTATTGCTTTACGACATTACTGAAGTGTTGGCACTTGTCTTATGCCTTTACATAGGATTGGACATCCTTCTACATTGTAGGCCAATTGTACCCTACTCGTATGAGCTTATGGACCAATGATCGCACCCTTGAGTGGTTTCCACACACCCCTTTATGGACTTCCCTCATGATGTAGTCTACTTTGTCAGGAATCAAACACCTTAGGTATGGTCGAGAGAAACCTCTCTCGATCATGGTCTTCGAGAAGTGTCTCGTTCTTAAGGTAAGAGATGATCTAAGTTGTTTAGTTAGTGCCTTTTGGAATCATCTGTATCTCTAATTCCTTAATGGCAAGGGACTGCTAAACGAAGGATAGGACTTTTCGATCAACTATAATGTGCTCCGCAGATGTAGCTTTGGCCAATCGATCGGTGTGTTCATTTTCTTCTCTCGGAACTTGTAAGAATTTTATCGCAAAGGTTTGATTTGTCCGTCTTCTAATAAAGTCGAGATACTTCTTCATTCGTTTGCCCTTGGCTTCATAATCCCCATTGATATGCCTAACGAAAACCTGGGAGTCGCTATGAAGGACAACTAATGAGGCCCCAGCTACTTTGGCCAAATCAAGCTCTATGAGAATGGCTTCATATTTGGTCTCATTATTAGTCGTTAGGAATTGGAGTTGGATGGCACATTCGATGATGTCCCCTTTGGGGGGATTGAAGGACCATGCCAATCCTTCAAGCACGTTTGTTGGACGATTCGTCCGTTTAAACCTTCTAAGGGGTTGCCCCTAGTCGTCGGTTTCGCTTGTTGTGAATTTGGTGATGAAGTCAGCTAAGGCCTGGGCCTTGATCACGATCCTTAAGCAGTACCATATGTCAAACTCACTCAGCTCTATTGCCCATAAGACCAATCATTCGGTGGCCTCTGGATTATCCATTATTTTCCAAAGGGGCTTGTTTATTTAAACCATTATGGTGTGTGCTTGGAAGTATGGCCTAAGCTTGCGGGCTATTGTGATCAAAGCAAAGGCTAACCTTTCCATGGAGGGATATCTCTCTTCTGCCCCCCTTAGTGTTCTGTTGGTGTAGTACACGAGCAATTGTACGTGATCTTCTCGGATCGGGGCTCAACTAACGGTTGTGGGGGATACGGGTAGGTATAGGAAGGAGCACTTCATTAGGTTTGGATGGACTTAAGAGCGATGGGGACGCCATGTATGCCTTCAACTCCTCGAATGCCCTCTAACATTCGTCGATCCATTTAAAAGCTTTCATAAAGATTCCTAAAGAATAGAAAGCATTTGTCTATTACGTGAGATGAATCTGTTGAATGTCGCGATTCTTTCGTTTAAGCTTTGTACCTCTTTTACGTTCTTCAGAGGGCTCATCTTTAGGATTTCTTAGATCTTATCGAGGTTGGCTTCAATGACTGTTGGGATACCATGAAGCTAGGGAAATTTCCCGATGATACCCCGAACATGCATTTCTTGGGATTTAGCTTCATTCCGTAGAGGAGAAGAGTTTTGAACGTCTCCCTAAGATCATTCAGGTGGTGGTCCTCTTCTTTGCTTTTTACTAACATGTCGTCTATGTATACCTTGATGTTGCATCTGATTTGTCAAACGAACATCTTGTTTACGAGCCTTTGGTATGTTGCCCCCGCATTCTTCAATCTGAATGACATGACCTTGTAGCAAAAAAGGCATTGGCTTGTGACGAACGATGCCTTCTCTTAGTCAGACTCCTCAAGCTTGATCTAGTTGTAACTAGAAAAAGCATCCATGAAGCACAACAATCGATGTCTAGCCATCGAGTCTACAAGGAAGTCGACCCGTGGGAAGGGGTAGCTATTCTTTGGACAAGCTTTATTTAGGTCGGTGAAATCCACACACGTCCTTCACTTCTCATTTGCCTTCTTAACCATTACTACGTTAGCCAACCTTTTGAGGTAGTAATCCTCTCTAATGAAGCCTGCGTCTAATAGCTTGTGAACTTCTTCGGCTATGGCCTGGTCCCTTTCTTGTGTGAAAACCCTCTTTCTTTGTTAGACAAGTGGAAAGGATGGGGAGACGTTGAGTTGATGGAACATGATATTTGGATCAATCCCGAGCATGTCCTCATGGCTCCAAGCAAAGATGTCCAGGTTGTCCCTTAGGAATAGGATCAGCCCATTCGGATCAAGGGTTGGCTTTTGTGCCAATATGAGTGATTCAATCTGCATGTTCTTCATCCAAGGAGATGGTTTCTAATCCCTTCATCGGTTCTACATTCACTCGTTGCTCCTCAATGTTCATGGTGATCATTTGTTCTTCCATCTCTAACATGGCTACATAGCACCCCCGGCCGCCATCTAATCTCTGCTGGCCTTACCTACCCTACACTCCGTAGGGAACTTCAGAAGTAGGTGATATGTGGATGTGGCTACCCTCCACACGTTGAGCATTGCCACCCAATGATGGCATTGTAGGCTAATGAGTAATTCATTACCAAGAAGGTGACATCCTTTGTGATTTGTTGAGGATAAGTGCCGATGGTGACCGACAACGTGACGAATCTGACGAGCATGACCTTTGTTCATCCAAAACCTACTAGCGGGACGTCCAATGGCATGAGTCATTCCTTGCCAATCCTCATTTGTTGGAAGGTCGGATGGTAGAGGATGTTAATCGAACTCCTATTGTCCACTAAGACTCGTCAGGTATTGTAGTTTACTATGGTTAGATTGATCACCAAGGCATCGTCATGAGGGTGGTGGACTCATCGGGCATCCTCCTTAATGAAAGCGATGACCGGGTCATCCATCCGAGTAAACTTAGGTGGACGATTGGTAAGTTGAACATTTTGCACCATCCGTAGGTAGGTCCTCCTTGCCTTCCTTGAGGACCCGACAATCATGCTCCCCCCAACAATCACTCTTATTTCTCCAAGTGGGGCCCTGGGTCGTTCCTCGATTCGTTGGTACGGCTCTTAGTCCCTTGGTGGGTTTTCTCTTGCCCTTTCTCGCCCTATGAACTATTGCAATTTTCCTTGTCTAATGAGGGCTTCTATCTATTGCTTTAAGTCATAGCAATCGGAGGTGTCATGCCCATGTTCATGGTGGAAGTGACAATACTTATTCCTCGGCCTTTTGTTTGGGTTACCCTTCAACTTATCGGGCCACGTCAAGGCAGGGTCATCCCTAATCTACATCAGGACCTGAGCGAGCGAAGTGTTTAGCAGAGTGAAGTTGGTGATTTGTCCCGATGTGGGCCTTAACCTTCATTCATCCCTTCTGTCACCCATTTAGGCTGCCTTCCTTCCCCTGTCCAAACGGGGATCGTCATGCTTTTCTCGCTTCTTTAGTCTGCCCCCTCTAGCGATCACGGCATCCTTGGCATTCATATACTTCGTGGCCTAGTATAGCATGTCAGCCATGGTCTTTGGATCATTCTTGTAAATAGAGAATAAGAACTTCACAGATTGGAGTCCATTGGTAAAGGCTGTGACTAAGAACTTATCGTTAGTTTCATCAATCAGTAGTGCTTCCTTATTGAACAGAGTAACATACGACCCCAAGCTCTCGTCGTCCCATTGTTTGATGTTCAAGAGGCTTGCTGAGGACCTCTTGTATCGTTGACCCCCAATGAAATGTGTGACGAATAGCCCGCTTAATTCCTTAAAGGTCGAGATGGAATTGAGGGCTATCTTGCTAAACCATACTCAAGCTGGTCCTTTGAGTGTGGTGGGGAAGGTTCTGCACATGATCTCGTATGGGAGCCCTTGGAGGTGTATGAGGGTTTTGAACGACTCCAGGTGATCGATGGGGTCCTTTGATCCATTGTATGCTTCCACTTGTAGCATTTTGAACTTAGTTGGAAGGGGGAAGGACACCTAACCCTTTAGGGCATTCATCATCATATCCATCTTCTCTTTTATCATTTGCATCTCTTGTGCCATGCACAACACGCCGACTTCCAGCTCGAATGGATGATTGGTATCCCACTGGTCCCGCCATCGATGGCGTTGCTCTCCTTTTGGTCGTCCCTTTCTTGGTGATCATTTTTCGGGGGACGATTGTTGTTGCGTTCATCCCTATCCTATCTGTCATTTTGGTCATTCAGTTTCTGCTAATTTCACTACTCCAACTGTCGTTCCAACTTGTGGTTCCGCTTAGTGAGCCGTTCAACCGCTACGGCAAGGGTTTGTACTTGCCTCTCCAATGTGTTAGGCGGATTCCCAGTATCTTGGTTGGTGGTGGCAATTGATCATATCAGGACCATACAACTCTTTGTCTTTGAAACAGCGATATGGCTTATCACTCATTCCCATAAACGACACCAACTAATGATGCACAAAAATCGTCAGTAAGTTGACCGTCACACACGTGCCAATGGGTGTACTCGAAGAACAAAAGAGAAGAACCAATTAAAGGGCATCGGTGGGGTACCGGCTAAAGACCCTCCAAAGGTTAAGTTAGTGATGGAAGAATCTCCAAGAACTCAAGAGTGCAAGAGCTAGGGAGAATTCACGTACCTCAAGAAGGGTAAGATTTGTGGTTTATATAGTGGTAGAGAGCTAACCTGAATCCCTTGGTATGAAGGAATTTCCTTGTAAAGAGAAGGATCCAAGATACTCGGGATCGCCTTTCCATATACAGGAGATCCGATTGCGTGGTAGGGTCTTTGGTTGTGATGTGCAAGTAATGTCCATGTAAGGATGTCTGAGTGGGCCCCAAATAAGGCCTATGGAAACCCTAGGGCGATGGGTCGTCAAGATCGGGAATGGTCTGATCCATCGGCCCATGGGTCGGTCATCCCTTTTAGGGTCGTTAGGGAGGTTCGACATACCCATACTAATCAGTCAAAAAATTATCCTCATCATATACATATACATACATACATATATATATATATATATATATATATATATATATATATATATATATATATATATATTTATATACACACATATATATCATTGTTCAAGGACATATATTTCATTCAAATACATATTTAACATCATATATGCAGTAATCAAATATATTTATGATGTTTCTTATTCTTTGCTATAAATCAATTTAGTAATATTATTGAAATAAAAATGTAATAATTGTAATATAATGCTAAGAAAAAATATAACTAATTAGGATAAGATTACTTACCTCAGATTGCACACCATAAAAGAATTTTTCCCTAACCGTTCCTCTAAAATCCTTACATTTTGTTTGTTTTGATGGAAAACTTTGTGTAAAGATAGTTTTTCTTGTTATCCCGTGTTTGGTAGCTAGCATTAAAAAAAAAAAAAAAAAAAAAAAGTCAATAGAAAACTATTTTTTGTCAACAAAAAAAGTATGACTTATTTTTAGAGATTGCTAACCACTAATTTTTTTTTAGAAAATAACTCTATCTCACAACAAACTAAAATAAAGGAAGTTTGGATATATATATATATATATATATATATATATATATATATATATATATATATTAACTCATTTAAGGCTACTACCAAACATAGAAAAATGATATAGTTTTATAGAAAATACGTTTTGGAATATGACTCATTTTTTAGAAAATATTATCACCGAAACAAATAGAGATATCACCTAAAATAATATTCTGGTACCATTTATTCAACAATTAAATAATTAAAGAAAAACTTGTAATGGTAGCTAGCCAGAAGAGAAGACTTTAAAATATCCAATAATTTTCCACTATCATCTCACACCCAAAAATCCACATATTCATAATATATTTTCTTTATTTTTCTGTCGCAATTAATTTCCTAGAGGCCAATGATAAAGCCTATAAAATGAATAGGACAAAACTTAGGTACAATACCTTAGGTATTGTTCCTTAGGTTCTCCTCTTAAGATTCACCATGTGACTACTTAACATAAAAATACACTTCCATCCTTGAGAGAAAAAATTCACATGACAAAATTTTAAGAGGAGAACTTAAAGAACGATACCTAAATACTGTACCTAAGTCTTGCCCAAATGAATATAAGACATTGTTATGAATACCGTTTTTGGTGCTCATTTCAGTTTGTCTATTGAAATGGAATATTTGGTACCGGATAGGTACCGGTTTATTTCGGCATACTGTTTCGGAGTTACCTTTTTTATACTTTTTTATTTATTTATAATTTTATATACTTATATTTCCTTATATATTATTGGTCAAAATCCATATAATTTATTGAGTCTTAAAATTATAAGTACATATTTCAGCTAATATATCAATTTCAAGTCTAAAAATCCACCCAATAATTATAATAATACTATTAAAACAATTTTACTATTAAAATATTCTAAAAAGAATTACTTTTAAAAAACCGAAATATAAAATCTCAAGTTAAATATTAAAATAGTTTTATTATTTATTATTACGTGTGGACCCACATAAATAAAGCCCAAAACTTTTTGTCAAGTCTCTGTCATTTCCAACACCTAGTCATGTGTTAGGTTCACAGAACAAAAAAGAACACACAAAACAAGACAATGAAAATTCAAAATTGTTAAGTTCTAAATATTTAGAACAATTGGCAAATTGTGAACACAAACTTGTCTACATATAGATCTTAGAGTCTATAGGTATTATTAGACAATGCTCAAGGTGATTCAAGTCAAGATTCAAAAACATACAAACTGCAGGAAGAAGATTTCATAATCTACCTGGTTCGATCGATCAAAAGATAGGCTCGACCAATCGAAAGTCGTATCTACAGAATTTTAATTAAGCCCAAACAGCAGTTCAAGCTCATTAAGGATTAAGGTTTCTGATTTACTTCTCCAAGTATATAAAGGAAACCCTAAGCATGTTTTTATACGGCTTTTTAGAGAGAGATGAGTGTGTCTCTTTGTATTTGGGGTTTTGTACCCAAAAGCTCTCTCATGTCTTCTACCGGTATTATTCCTTGAAAAATCTCAAGATTGAGTATTGTAGAAGTTGCTTCTTCTCTAGTCATCAAAGGTGTTGACGATCTAAACCTTCAAGGGTGGTCTTGGAGTCACAAACAGGAGAGTTTGTGTTGCTAAACCTTTGAGTGTGATCTCAAAGTCACAAACATGAGTGTTTGTGTTTTGCAAAGGCCAAGGAAAGAAGTAGTCCGTGGACTCGGAACTATCATGGAGTCGTGGTAGTAAGTTTTCTACTCGAGTTAGCAATAGGATGTTAGTGGTGTAAGTCACTATTGTGTAAACTTCAATTCTTTCTAGTGGATTTGTTTTTTACCTTAAGGATAGTTAAATTAAATCCTCCCTAAGTTTTTTACCAGTTTGGTTTTCCTGGGTTATCATATTGTTGTGTTCTTTATTTTCCGCACTTTACAATGATATGATATATGTGTGTTAACCTAAATCTGATTAATTTGACTAAGTAATCACTTGGCAAATTAACTAGGTTAATCTGGTTGTGTTTTAAGGGGGTCTAAAAACGTATAAAAATAGAATTGAAAAAGAACAAGTGGACGAAAAGGAAAACGAAGAAGAAGAAGAAAGAAGAAAAAGAAGAAGCAACAGCAGCGTGAGCTACTACCTGCCATGGTCTAGGTTCATTCCGGCAACCGTAGACGTGGTGGAAACCTGCTGTAAAGGGATGACTAGATGAGTACGCGAGCCATTCAACTTGTAAAGGACTGAAATCAAGGTAAACATTATGTTATATTAGTATTGGCCGAAATTAATGTTCCGGCCAAAATTCACTAAAACGGGCTGGAATGACCGAAACGGACCGAAATGAATTGTAATTTAGGTCGAGGTGGAACAAGAGGGTGATTTGTACCCAGTCAAGTGATCGATACGAAATTTTTCGGCCATTCCGACTCGAACGGAATGGAATCCATAACAATGATATAGGATGAAAACCAAGGTAAAGTCACTTGTAAAAGAGGAAAACGGATTTGGACTCATGTCTATGCTTTTCGAAAACACCATCCTTCCCTTTCTCTATTTCCAACACCTAGTAGATTTTTTTAGGTTTTAAAAAAGTTGTCAAAAATATTAATTATTTTTTCATAAATTTTTTTAAAAATAATTTACTAATTATAGACCTAAAAGCATACGTTAGTAATACACTTTTTTGTAGTCCAACACTTCAGGTACTATCTCTTAAAGAAAAGCCTGCGCAGAAAACTGAAACACCAAGCACAACAAATCTTGACACACCAAGCATAACAATTTGTAGTAGTTTCTATCTACAATTTAACGCAATAGTTGAAATAGAAAAGAATGATTATTTTACCGAGACAGATGTTAACACCAATACCGAAAATATAAGTCTAAACCTTTTTTGGTTTATATCCTAAAACTCATAGGATATTTAGATAGTCTTACAATTGACCAAAAATATCCACATAAAATATTATAATTTCATATAATGCTTAGATTTGATGAATGATGGGATTTGTTAGGTTTTTACCTCAAGTGTGTCTTCAGTCTTTCTGACTTTCTCTACTTAAATATTTTGAATATTCCCCTCTTTTAAAATATCTGTTATTATAAGTTTACTTAATTAACTTATCAACTTATAAATAAGTAGGGTTTCAACCTTATTATCTAAGAACTCCCTTTAGTAATATTATTATGAAATTGACTCCACCAAAAAAAAAAAAAAGTTTAATTAAATACCCCACTTTTTAAGTCTCTCTCACCTTTTTTTTTTTTTTTTTTTTTTTTTTTTTTCTGCGTATTACAGTTACGGTCTGCTTAAGCGTTTTTCTTTTCATGTAACGGTTCTCTTAAGCAATTATTTATTTTATTTTTATGGAATAAGAGTTTTATCTGGAGGAATTTGTAGATTAGGTTTCTTCCACTATATATATATATATATATATATATATATATATATGGTAATAGATAAAATTTGATTCTACAAAAAAAAAAAAAAAAAAAAGTAATAGATAACATTTTTAAAATTACGGAAAAGAATATTTAACAAATAATATACTTTGTCATATATTTTCTGTCATATGTATAACTAATGTCATAAAACATATCGATAACTAAATTTACAAAACAATAGTTGTGGAAAAAAACAATAGTTTTCTTGAATAACGATGATGTCACGTCGCCGTTAAAAAATTCTCATTTCTTTTCAATACCTACGGTGGACTTAGTTGTTTTTTATTTGCTAATTAGGATTAAAGTCATAAATAGAACGTACATATGTGTTTTTTAAAACTCATTGTATGATAATTAGATATCTTGCGAAGAGAGGGGACCATGATTAATTGGGTTTTATATACCTGTGGTCCTGCTTGAAATTTCCAAGATTCTGCTTATCTTCTACTTTTGTTAAAGCAATTTTAAACCTAAGTCAATAGTGCATGATGGCATCTTCTATAATGTCATTGCCCCATCGATCCCAAACTTTTCTTTTTTGCTGAACCCCAAACCCTTCTTATTGCTTCCTTTTTCATTATCTGTATTTTCTCTGATTCTTGATGGACCCACGATTCGACTTTATTTATATGTTGCCTTTATATGGTTTTTTATTTTTTATTATGATGGCTCAATTTTTCTTGATTCTTCCATCTCATTGCTTTTTAAAACTTTTCAAATGTTGTTTAAGCCACACAACTCTTAAAAAAATAATAATAATAATTAATGAAGGTAGATATGAATACCATTTGTTTGATTCCAAGAAGCATTAGTAATTTAGTTACATCTGTATTATTTATGCCCGAAAAGCATTTGCATTATTAAAAAAAATTCAAGAAAAAAATTACGTAATCTAGGAGGATTCGCACCTGCACAACAATTTCACTCTCTAAATTCAAACACATATCTACGTAATTAATCTATGATATTATAATTATGTTTTTTTTTTTTTTTTAATATAAGAAATACAGTAACTTTATTGAAACGAAGAGAAATACATAGCATCATGAGTTGTAGAGGACTCAATAATGGGAGGATTTTTGTGTTTGTTATTATTCTCTTGTCTTATTAGCATATTAGTTGTGGAATATTTTCTGTATATATTTATAGATACACTAGGAAAAGATTCGCATTCTGGTTTGTACTAAAATAATAAAGGTTCTCTTAACTTGGAACCTCCTACCTAGGACATATACTAGATATATAGCTCCATACACCATACTTAAAAACCAATATTGAGCATCTAACATACTCTACACGTTTTTACCTAAATTTGGAGGGAAAAAAAAAAACATAAAGAAAAGTCACTTTTTCTATTTTAGCTACTACTTAACTTTACTTACTTTATTAAATGAACTTTTCAACAAACTTTTTATTCTTCATATATTTATATATATCGTTTTAAAATTATTTATTCATTCACTCTCAATTCTCTATTTATTCATTCATTATTTCCTTCTTTCTTTATCCAACTTCTTTATTATATTAGTCTAAAAATGTGTTTACAGAATTATAATGGTTTTTCATACCAAAAATGTCACTGCTCGTCAAAAAAATATCTCCAAAATGGAGATATTGTTGTTGTTTATGGGTTTATTCTCTAGAACACCTATTAAGTTAAATGGCAAGTTTTACCAGACTACCGTAAGATCAACCATGTTTTATGGTATTGAATATTGGGTTATTAAGAATCAAATAGAAAAAGTAGAATATAAGGAAAGATAAGATATAAAATAAAGAAATAGACTTAAAAGATGGTTTTTTTTTTTTTTTTTAAGATAGAAATTCTACTCTAACTTAATCTAAGTGTATATGTATATAAAAATCTTTCTTGGAGACTTGAACCCTGACCCTTACACCTTACCCCACAAATACTTATACTTATGGAGTGACCATCGCACTAAGAGTGTGTGGTTGTTGGAGGTTTTTTTATTTAACAAATTATATGGGAGAGATGATTAAAATGATTTAGTCATGTACAAAGAAGAATGATTAATATGTACTACATTGAGGATGAGCGATTTGATTCAAGGAAACAAAACAAACAAAATGAAAAAAAGACCTAAAATAACTCTGGTAAAAGTAGTAAGAAAAAAATGATTATTAGAAATAACAGAGAATATAATATTGAATATGCATGATAAAAGGATGGTAAATAGTACATGTGCTCGACTCCAACTAATCAATCAAAATCCATAACCAAATTCAAAAATTTTGGGACTAAAAAAATAATGTTGTTATTGCTTTTATATATATACATACATATATATATATATATATATATTTGAAAATAAGCTAGTAATTAAAAAAAAGTTGTCCCAAATATATATTTAAATGAACTAAAGTTGACTAAAAACTAAGCTTATGCTTTCATTCTACAATTGGCTGAAACATAGATAAAGCACTCCCGCTAACCTAGTCACAAAGCACTTGCAAGCCAGACTAAAGTGAAGTCACTGAGGATAGCCCAAAAAAGAAAAGAAAAAGCTGTCGTAATATATATTTGCATGAAGAATCTCCTATTAAAAAGCCGATGGAGGTTAGAACCATATGTAAAAGCCCTTCTAATTGAAAACGATCAAAATGGAAGACCTAAAGGAAGAGAGTGTAAGAGGAGGAAGAGGAAGCACTAAGCAAGAGGTGTGCAAAGAGTTGAAACCATATATCTATTGCATATTCTCTTCTTTTTGTTATGCAGGATTCAACATAGTCTCCAAGCTCTATCTAGACAAAGGCATGAGTCGTTATGTGCTTGTTGCCTATGGACATGCATTTGGAACTTTAGCTACTGCTTTTCTTGCATTTCTGTTTGAGAGGTACCCTCTTTCCTTTTTACTCTATATTTTTTAGAAGTCTTTAATACTCTTCAGTTTATTTCTTCCACCATATATGACCCGAAAAGAATGGAGAAAAAACAAAGAAAAACTTTTTCCACAAGTTCTCTCGTTGCATAATGGCATCACAATGTTCAGATAAGAAATTGAACATGAACATACATTTGATCACAACGAATGAGAGCTTAAGCAAACATTCTCAGAAACTAAAGGCCTCTTTTATGGCATATCGTTTGTTGCTATGCCTCAACTCATACCTTACAAGTTTTTCTCTAAAGCGATGTCTCATAAAATTGGAAGTATGACAGTAACTAGCAAAACAGCCAAAACTTAAGCGGAAGTTCGTTTTCACTTTATGGTATTAATGAGGAAAACCCTTTTAATGAGGAAAGTAAATTTATGTTTGGTTGGCAGGATATTATATATATATATATATATATATATATATATATATATATATATAATTTACTTATGGCTTACAGGAATCCACGTTCATGTGTCTATCTTTTCTCACCTATTCCACGCCTGAAGTCCTGATCATTGAAATGAGAATAAACGGTGGACCTAGATCCTTCTTTCTTCCACCAGCTAATAATAGAATTCCCTAGATCCTTCCTTCTTCCACCAGCTAATAATAGAATTCTCTCTCTCTCTCTCAATTAAATAGGTTTCTTCTTTCTCTCTAAGGTCTGAGTTGATAAGAGGAAGAGGAAGGAAAATGGTAAAATTATTATCAATTTTTCTAAAAAAAGCTTTAGAAATTAATAAGAAAATATCATTGGGTACTATTGGCATAATGGTTACTCAAAAAATAATAAGTTCTTGTGGGATAAGGAACAAGAGCTGAGATTTAAGTTTAAGGTGCGTTTGGTTGGGATGAAAACAAGGAGGATGAAAAATAGGGAGGGGAAAATATGGTGGAAAATGTTGTTTTCTACTGTTTGGTTGAGGAAAGAAAATAGAAGAGACAGAAAATAGGGGAAAAAGTTTTCCCTCCGGAACCTACTTTTTTTATCCACCCAAATTGGGAGGAAAATGAGGAGGGAAAAGTGATGAGAAATACATTTTACACAAATACCCTCATTTTATTACACTCACCTACCCCTCTCACTTTCCTACTATTATATAACAATGACATAATAGTCAATTTATATAAACTACATTTTCCATCCTCCCCTTTTTCTCTCCAACTAAACAAAAAAGTTTTCCACCCTCCCACTTTTTCACCTCTCCAACCAAATACACATGAGGGAAAACCAAATATTTTCTATCCTCCCATTAATTTTCCATCCTTCCACTTTTCTACTCTTTCAACTAAACGGACCCTAAAAGGAAATTTAACTCATATATACACTTAAATTAAACTAGAGTAGATTTCTATCTCAAAAAAAAAAAAAAAAAATGACAATGAATGTGATAATCATTTTAAAAACATAATAAATAAATGTCTTAATGATATTTAGCAATGGTAGAGTTTTTACAAATTTTATTATACATATAAACTTTACAAACTGATAAATTAGTGATAAAAAAATGTAATTTAAATATTTATTTATTATGTTGATGAAGAAGCAATACACATTCTTTATTATATTATTAGTAGTATATCACTATAGGTTTACGTGGTAAATTTTATAATGTCTCTAGCTACCATCAATTAGAGGAAAGAGAGATAACGGAAGGATGAGAAAAATATACAGATGGCTCGAGGAGGGAGGGGAATCACAATTCATCTGGGAAAAAGAAGCCATCATTTCCTTGCTCCCTATTAAATAATAAGAATAATAATGATTTTAATTATTTCAATCATGGGGTAAATCTCATATGAAATTTAATTATAGAAAAAATAAACGAATTTCAATATGAGTATTTGTGTTTCTTATGCATGGAGAGAGGGTATCTTCTCTAGATAATAAACAATTAAAATTTTCTTGCTTGCAGGAAAAATGACAGCAAAATTAGTGTACCAATCTTACGAAATGTCTTCTTCTTGGGTCTGCTGGGGTGAGAAAACTGCCAACCAAATTTAAAAGTCATGGCCATTAATTAAAATTAATTTTGTGTTTAATTCCTTTTTTTTATATTTTAATTTTATATTAAGAGCCGTGTTAGGGAGGACACTATTTTACGCAGGACTAGAACACACTTCACCAGCGTTTGCATCTGCCTTGGCCAACTTAATTCCATCAATTACCGTTATCTTGGCAGTTTTGTGCAGGTATGGATAAAGCATAATTTCTCCTTATTTGTATTTCTCATTCTTGATGGAGATGTAGTTCTTTCGGATTTTATTCTTTTATTTATTATTTATTATTTATTTATTTTTAACTTATTGGAGATATGTTGGTATTGGGCCTTATCCATCTCATGCTTTCAGTCTTTTAATAACCTCCAGCCTCCAGGAGCTTAGAGATAGTGATGGAAATAGGCCCAACCTTTTAACAAAAGAAGCCGCATTTAGAGAGACAATAAGCAGATTTTTAATTTTTTTTATATGATAATTAGATAGTTATAATCAGATAGAGAATTTGAATTCTAAATATCATGAACACACTAAGAATTATAAAACTCTTAGCATGAGCAAATTAATTCAAGTACATGTGAAAAAAATAATATAACAATATTAAAAATGAAGCTTACAAACTATTATCGCTTGTTATAAAATAAATAAATATATATATGTGAGGCACAATAATTTATGGGTCAGGCCTACTTACTCAGGGGAAGTCCAAAGACCCAAGTCAAAGAAGGCTATGCCCCAAGCTCAATAATATAAAGCACAAAATGGCCCGGAGATGCGGCCGAGGACAGTTCAGTCCTTGGCGGACCCAAAGTTCCACCGAGAAGAGGGGCAAAAACAAGATAGGAACAAACTTGAAAGAAAATCTAAAATATCTAGGGAAAGATGCCCTTACTACCCTTCCCATACAAGACTCTGCACCCTAGAGACGGATTCTTTGCTTTTTCAACCACCCCCAACGACTTTGGGGTTGGACTGACAGGACAAGTATCAGTCTTGTAAAGGTCGACCCTACACGTGGACGAAGGACAGCGAACGCAAGCTAGTATAAAAGAAAAAGTAAGTAATCTGGATAAAGGGGCTGGGGAAAAATGGCCAAAAAGGAGGGCCTCCCATCTCACCTCCAGGAGAAAGACTCCAGGGGTGAAAACACCTTAACGATGTATGCACACCACAAAAAAACCCACATTTGGGTAACCAAGGCCTAGCCTTTCAAACTCACACTCTACAAATGATATTGTCTGGGTCTTTTCACGTGCGAACCCAATACTGTTGTGGTTCATTGCGAATCGTGTCCTTACAATTGGCACCGTCTGTGGGAAGGCTTGCGCGTTGGCGCAGGTGGCGTTTGAGTCAACTCTCTAGCAAGCAGAGATTCGCGGGTTTTCCCCATCTCCGGTGACATGCAGTTGTTGTTCCGACATAAACTTCTGCCGGGGGCTACGTCTGCGGTGCCAACGGCACGGGCAGCTCTAAGGGCTTCCGGCCTCAAGCCAACTCTCCCCGCCATGGTCAAGGGGCTGACCTTCGAAAAAGCAAATAAGTACAAAAAAGTACTCAAAAAAAAAAAAAAAAAACACAAGTTTTGGACAGAACTAAGGCCTTGCATGGTCCTCGAACTCAAGCCTATGGGGAAACCAAGTACTTAAAAGAAAAAACACAATTTTTGGACAGAACCAAGGCCTTGCATGGTCTTCGGACTCAAGCCTATGGGGAAACCAAGTACTCAAAAAAAAAAACACAAGTTTTGGACAGAACCAAGGCCTTGCATGGTCCTCGGACTCAAGCCTATGGGGAAACCAAGTACTCAAAAGAAAAGGTACAAGTTTTGGACAGAACCAAGGCCTTGCATGGTCCTCGGACTCAAGCCTATGGGGAAACCAAGTATTCAAAAGAAAAACACAAGTTTTGGACAGAACCAAGGCCTTGCATGGTCCTCGGACTCAAGCCTATGGGGAAACCAAGTACTCAAAAGAAAAAGCACAAGTTTTGGACAGAACCAAGGCCTTGCATGGTCCTCGGACTCAAGCCTATGGGGAAACCAAGTACTCAAAAGAAAAAGCACAAGTTTTGGACAGAACCAAGGCCTTGCATGGTCTTCGAACTCAAGCCTATGGGGAAACCAAGTACTCAAAAGAAAAGGCACAAGTTTTGGACAGAACCAAGGCCTTGTATGGTCCTCGGACTCAAGCCTATGGGGAAACCAAGTACTCAAAAGAAAAAACACAAGTTTTGGACAGAACCAAGGCCTTGCATGGTCCTCGGACTCAAGCCTATGGGGAAACCAAGTACTCAAAAAAAAAGTACAAGTTTTGGACAGAACCAAGGCCTTGCATGGTCCTCGGACTCAAGCCTATGGGGAAACCAAGTACTCAAAAGAAAAAGCACAAGTTTTGGACAGACCTAAGGCCTTGCATAGTCCTCGAACTCAAGCCTATGGAGAAACCAAGTACTCAAAAGAAAAAGCACAAGTTTTGGACAGAACCAAGGCCTTGCATGGTCCTCGGACTCAAGCCTATGGGGAAACCAAGTACTCAAAAGAAAAAGCACAAGTTTTGGACAGAACCAAGGCCTTGCATGGTCCTCGGACTCAAGCCTATGGGGAAATCAAGTACTCAAAAGAAAAGCACAAGTTTTGGACAGAACCAAGACCTTGCATGGTCCTCGGATTGAAGTCTATGGGGAAACCAACTACTTGGATGGGAAAAATCCTCGGCTCAAATGCTGTAAAAGGTTAAGGCCAGTAAGCGTGTTAAGAAGATGGCGAAACGCCCCACTATTCAATAGCCTAAGGGGGCTATTCATTTTGCGGGTGATATGTCTTCGGATGGTTACTTCCTACACCGCATCGAGCATTCAGTTCTCATCTCGGCTAGTTTTGGGGTAAGTATCGTTCTTCACAAGTCAGCATTGTTGTGCCAAGCAACTCTATTAAAGTTATGGTTACACCTTTTTCTTAGCAAGTATTTTGGCCCTAGTTGTCATTGATTCAAATGCTATATTATTGTGCCGAACAGCACTTGCAAATTCGTAAAAACGCCCTTCTTTTTGATAAGGGGTTAAGGCCCCAAGTATAGTGCTCTAAGGTCGGCGGTATTGAGCTCGGCCGATTCAGTAAGCTCATCATAATGTCCTTTCTTTTCCTGCCTAATGGGAGTTTCAGCCCTAAGTATCATTTGTTCAATTCAGTATTATTGAGCAGGATTATTTTTATAAACACAGAGCAAGATCTTTTTATTAATTGAAACTTCGGTCCTAAACGTCGGTCACGGTTTAAAAATAAAAAGAATTTACAAGATTGTATGTCTATGCATTGCGTTATCATTTCTGAAACATAGAGATAGAACATGCGAAGTAAAATGATAACAATTTTTATTAATATAAAGATGTATTACAACGTACAAAGAGGGGTTTAAACAAGCCTATATAAAAGGTGAACTGCCAAAACAATTAAAAAAAAAAAAAAAAAAAAACATCAGCAATACAGATAAGTAAACAATCGGGTGTCTTTTAAACTCGTCTCCAAAGTCTCTCCAATCTCTGTCTCAAGATCGCCTATATTGAGAGAAGGATCTTCTTTAGAGAAAGATGGAGGAGATGAATGAGGAAGATAAAGGAGATGAATGAAAAGAAGGAGGAGAAGAAGAGGGAAGAGATGAAAAGAAAGAAAAAGGAGCAAAAGAGGGAAAAGGAAAAGCACCAGGATGGATCCGGTGATGGAAAGAAGAAGAAAGAGACGCAAAAGGAAGCACCGGTGAACGAAGAGAGGAAGAAGCAGGGGCACTTAGTCCCCGCCCGAGCCCCGACTCCTAAACACACTGGTGTCATGTTAGATATGCTCATGAGAGATCGGGTGGTGCTGATAATGGGTGTCCTCGGCTCAATCACGCTGAAAGTGTGACGTGACGAGCCCCCGCTTCGGATTTTTGTTGAAAGGAAGGTGAGACAAATCTTGAGTCTCCACCATCCTTGCCCTGACCGAGCCATTTCGAGCTTTATTAGAACATGGTATTTTTGGGAGGGGAATGGCTCCTTCATTGCTTATTACTATAGTGAACGTATTACAGGTTAAGGTATAACCAGAGGGTAAAAGTAAACTCTGGGAGGAATCTAAGGGTTTTTTTCGGGGGGGATTAAAGGGATTCATGTATGGGAGAAACAACTCTCGTCTTTTCTTTTTATATGAGGGACGAAAAGGAGGGTACTTAATATGTTCAGATCTCCAAGGAAATTTGGAAACAAGAATATGCCCGTTCTGCTCCCCCGCACCATCAGTAACCATTAAATCTGAGAGGTCTCGTAAAGGGAAACTATTAAAGACACACTTCGGATAACCAAACGGCATGAGCATATCGTGAATAAATTAAGAGGAACATCTCGTAGACCAGTACATTTCCTGGGCAGGTGGAGGATCGCCAACGTTAGTGAAAGGCTGAATTAAATGATCCATAATAAAGGCTCAGTATTACAAAACCCCCTCTCCAACCAAGAGGTCGGACAGCAGGGTTTTGAGGGGCTATTGTGAGGCCCAATAATTTATGGGTCAGGCCCACTTACTCAGGGGAAGTCCAAAGACCCAAGCCAAAGAAGGCTATGGACCAAGCTCAATAATATAAAGCACAAAATGGCCCGGAGATGCGGTAGAGGACAGTTTAGTCCTCAGCAGACCTAAAGTTCCACCGAGAAGAGGGGCAAAAACGGTATAGGAACAAACTTGAAGGAAAATCTAAAATATCTAGGGAAAGATGCCCTTACTACCCTTCCCATACAAGACTCTGCACCTAAGAGAGCCGGATTCTTCGACTTTTTCAACCACCCCCAACGACTTTGGGGTTGGACCGACAGGACAAGTATCAGTCTTGTAAAGGTCGACCCTACACGTGGACGAAGGACAGCGAACGCAGGTTAGTATAAAAGAAAAAGTAAGTAATTTGGATAACAGGGCTGGGGGAAAAATGGCCAAAAAGGAGGGCCTCCCATCCCACCTCCAGGAGAAAGACTTTAGGGGTGAAAACACCTTAACGATGTATGCACACCACAAAAAACCCACCGCTAGGTAACCAAGGCCTAGCCTTTCAAACCCATGCTCTACAAATGATATTGTCCGGGCCTTTTCACGTGCGAACCCAACACTGTTGTGGTTCGTTGCGAATCGTGTCCTTACAATATATATATATATATATATATATATATAAATTCCTCTCAAGAAAAAAAGAAAAAAAAAAAATCAGTGCATGACTTGTTGCTTCCCCTTAACTATCACATCAAAATTTAAAAACTCCCCCCTTGGGGAAGGATGACTTGTTGGGACATAACCCACTTTTATACAAATTATAAAAATCCAACAAATAGGGTTAAGGCAATACTTAGTTATGCAGAATTAAATTCAAACACTGTTGCATTGACTAATAAAAATATAAACAATATTATATTTTCTAAAAATAATTAAATCCAATTCAACTTTGTGTTTGAATTTATTTTGTAACCCTAATGTACTGTACCCCATTTAGTGTATATCTAAGTTTTTCCTTTAAAATTATGAAGCCACAATCCCAGGCCAATAATTATCACACAAAAGAACCCTAATCCTATTTTTTGGTAAAGGAGTTGGTAATTTCCTGTTACTAGAATATAGCCATCTCACTGATATATCAGGCCTTTTTCTTTATGCTTTCAAATATTCCAAAATAATCTCTTGATTCGTGAGCAACTAAATTTTGTTATTCAGGATGGAGAAATTACAGATTTCAAAGCGTAGTTCTCAAGCCAAGATATTGGGAACTATTGTAGCATTTGCTGGCGCAACACTGATGATCCTGTACAAGGGTATCGCCTTGATTTCTCTACATAATCACCACTCACATCAATCTGCCAATTCGTCAAAAGTATTCTTAGACAAAGATTCAATAAAAGGTTCCCTCATGCTTGGCGTTTCATACATTTCATTGTCAGCGTTCTTCATCTTACAGGTGATCTTCTGGCTTCAGCGTTGAATTAATGCTAAATTTCAGCCATTATTTTCATCTACGGTTGGTAGTCTCCAATAAAATATGTTGGCTGTGACAAGAGGTAAATATAATATCCTTATTATTTAGCTAACAAAATATTGTAGTTGCTCTGAAATTAATTAGAGTTTCGGGTGAGTGTCAAGTTGGTCTTTGAATTTCGATAAGAATAATTAATTCTCTGGATATATTGTATTCACTGTTAAAGCTGATAGATTTAATAAATAACATTCACATCATAAAAATAATATTTCAAAATAATTGATAATGTAGGGGTAATAAAATATGTGCATTATGTGATATTGTGATTAGATCGGTTAGCTTTTAACCTAAACTAGTAGCAGGAAAAAAAGTCCTCGTGATAATAAAGTTTTTTTTGGGTAGAAATCGAGATAATAAAGTTGCTTGTCAGGTAGTGGCAAACAGTAAATAAACTTATTCGTGTCTCCCACCCACAATAGATGGGTAGCGCACTTCTCAAAAAAAAAAAAACTTATGCGTCTGTATTATCACCAATAGCGCGAGCAAATTGGATTGTCGGATACAAAACCTGTATTTGGTATTCCATAATTGGGATTTATTAATATATGGTTAAGGCATACCTTAATCGGACTCTCCATAATTAGTCAATATTGTTTGTTTGAGTTTACACAACTTATGGGATTTAGTTAGCTCAAGTACTTAACTGGTAAATTCTCTAATGGTTGAATAAAATATTTGAAGTTCAATTCCCACTTACACCAAAAACTGATTTATGTCTTAATTTGATAATAAACTCATTTTAGAAAATATTTTGAATCTCTTTTTATGGGGAAGGATAAAAAAAAAAAAAAAAAAAAAAAAAAAAAGAGCTAATTTTTTAGTTTTTTATATTTCACACAAAAGTGGTATCAAAATTTACTTAAAATAGTTCATTAACAAATGTCCTATGAGCACCAGTTGATTAGACATTTTTTTAATAATTATTTTAAATTTGGTTCCTAGATTTTATCTATTAAAAATACTATAAATTGTTAGTTGAATTATAAAGATAATCGTAATTAAGATGAGATCTATAACTATTGCAGACCATTACAATTAAGATGTATCCAGCGCCAATCACACTTACATCTTTAACATGCTTATCGGGTACAATACTCTCCACAATCATGACCGCAATTTTGGATCATAAAGCTTCGTCATGGAAGTTATCATGGAACATCACCCTACTAGCTCCAATTTATAGTGTAATCTTTTGACTTAACACCAAATTTTCCTATTCATATTTACGAAAGCCTAATTATAGTCTTTTGCAGGGAGTTGTGATATTTGGAATCACAGTATATCTTCAAACATTGGCAATAAGACAAAAAGGGCCAGTTTTCATGACAGCATTTAGACCATTGGCCACATTAATTGTAGCCATTACAGGTCTATTCCTTTTAGGCGATGCTTTATATTTTGGAGGGTACGTATACGTATGTGGATTATTGAGCTAGATTAGTGAAAAATGAGATTTTATAGAAAAAAATAAAAAGTTACAAATTTGGAATAGCAATTCTCATATTTCTACTTTTACTCCAGCGTTATTGGAGCTACGATGATAATTCTTGGTTTGTACGCAACTCTATGGGGTAAGCAAAGAGAGAAGACAGAGAAGCTGTCGGAGCAAACCATGTCTGTGGAAGGTACTGAAATCAAACAAGAAAAGTAATAGAGGTAAATAAATATATATAGATTGTAATTTCATATAAGTGAAGAATGAAGTAATGTAATTTATATGTTTGAATCAATTTGTCCAATGGCAATAATCACAGAAACCTCTGCCAAAATGGATGCATATATATTAGAGTTATAACTATGTAATTTAAATCTATTATCTACTACATGATAAGGAAATCACGTGACTGATGCAAAGACATAAATAGGCTATATGAATTGTTAGAATATAGGTCTACTTGCTCGAGGACTAGACTCTTTGTCAAATCAACTTCATTTTTTTTTAGTATTGTTGTTCTACGTCGATATTATGCATTGTACTTGTGTACTTTAAACCTAGATTCTTAGGCCTATATTGAGGGTTTATTTATTTATTTATTTATTATATTATTTTATTTTATAAGTTTGATAGTTACAATAGAGAATGTTAAATTTGAATTCTGGACGTTTTGATTATAATGAAGGAATAACAATTACATTATAAGACTCTATATATAAAATAGGTTATCCCCACCTTTGTTGCACTTATGCCCACTTATGCCCACTTATGTTGAGTTGGTTTATGCGGGTGGTGAGTTGAACGAAAAGGATTTAGGTAAAATGTCAGCAGGTAGCTTAATGGGAGTAATAATATGTTATGTTTATCATAACCAATAAGAAGAGCACTGTCCTTGACAGTAGACAAGGCATCACAACACTACTGTCGCTACACAAGGGCCAACTTGGCCGACTCGCAACCATAAAAAAAAAAAAAAAATCTCATTCAATGGTCAATGCTTGCTAGCTGTAGTCCATGTCCATCACTCACTCGGTTCACTCCATTGTCCAAAGCCAAAGCACAAAATGCACAATACAATCAATTATACAAACAAACCTGAAAAGTGAAACCTGAAAGTTTAGTTGAGTTCCTCTACTTCTCTAAGTTCTTCTCTCGCGCCTCCATGTTCACAGTCTCTGCCCTTCTTCAGTCTTCACACATTCGACATTCCACACTTTTTTATGTTTATTTTTAAATCTTTTTTTTTTTTTTTTAGTTTAGTTTATCTTTCGAAGTAATCTAACTTTACTATTATTTTAAACACAACTGAAATATGTGCACTTAAAAAGACCAATAACTTACTACTTTGCTAGTTTACTTCTTTTGTTTGTTTTAAGATTTATCTCTTTTTGAAGTTGTAAACTTGTAATTATATGCATTTTAACAGTGAACTATTAACATTGAAGACTTTTAACATTATGAATTTATGACCATAAATAATTTTTGTCATGCTCAAAAGTCAAAACTGTTAGAATTGGAAGGATATTAACAAGTGGTATTAAGTGCAATTCATTTGCATAACTGATTATTCATTCTCTCTAAACAGGTTGTCATTGATTTGTTTTTGTAATTGAGAGAAAAAAATAAAAAAATAAAAAACTTTGAAAAATATGGGTCAACCCGACTGACCGAAACCCGATTGACCCGTTTAAAAATGACCCGTAACTCGTTTGACCCGCCAACCCGATTGACCCGACCCAAACCCAACCCAACACGCCTGTTTTGCCACGTCTAAGTGGGCGAGTCCTCCAAAACTTTACCATGCACATGTGTTTGGACCAATTCTCTTGCACTACACTTAATTAAGTCCAATAACTTACAAGACTTAAAATTCAACAAGGGCTCTCTCTCCTTATTAACGTGGTATTCAATTTATTTTACAAAGACACTAACTGGCCACTTAAGGTTCATTAACCACATAAAACTCCCACTTTTTCTCATTTAATTTGCCAAATTAATTTATTAAAAATTCATTATAATATTAGAATTAACAGGGGTGTGCATAAAACCAATGAACCGAAAAAACTAGCCGAAAACAATCAAACTATTGCAAAAATTTCAGTTTTTAATTTTTAAAAACCGAAAGTTTCGGTTTGATTTTCGGTCTTGAGTTTGGTTTTGATTTTTTGTTTGAATACACCGAACCAACCGAAACCGAACCAAACATATTATAATATATAATATTTGGGCATTAGGCCTCCTATACATATTTGGACCCGCAATACATGTTTGGCCTTTTCATTTTTTTTTTTTTTTTAAACCATTTGGGCCTTTCTTTTTTTCTTTTATTAGATCCAACCCTTTCCCCTTTTCCATTTATTCATTTTATTTTTACAATAAGTAAGTATAATTAAACTAATTACTAATTAAATATCTAATTAACCTAATTAAACTTAATCTAATTTAACTATAAAAACAAAAGGTAAAAACCCTACCCCAAAGACACTTTCTTTCTCATAGCATCCACTCTAAAGATTAAGAACCTTAGAGAGCTTCTCAAATGTGTTGGCCTGACAAGGAGTCCAGTCTTTAATGACGTCGCTGGTGATATCCACAAGCCATGCCGGCCGACCTTGCTGGTTCTTAACAATGCAAGGTTCGACTCTCGGCTTCTGGCGATCAATTCCCTCCGCTAGAGTAGAACTCACCGAAAAGTCAGCTCTGGAGAACTGACTCACCCCGATAACATTCCGCCTTTCTTTCTCAGCTGCCCTATTCCTAACGCCAACGTCAGTCACAACACCCTCCTCGATGCCACCCACACGCCGGCCTCCCTACGCTGGCCTAATCTTTTCATTCTAACGGTGACCCTCTCTCTCTCTTTAATTTCTCCATAATTTCCTCTCTCTTATTTATATTATAGGTTTGTTTAATATTGAATCAATGCTATTTTTTCAAATTTTATGTGCAAATAAAGTTAGGGTTTTGAAAAAACCCATGTGCTTGGTTGTTTAATCCAACCGAAACCGATTGAATTCCAATTACTTGAGTCGGTTTCAATTGAGAATTTTACAAACTGAAAATTTCGGTTTAGGTTGGCTAACACTTAGAAAACCGATCGAAACCGAACCGACACACTCCTAAGAATTAATGTTCCAACAAATACCTTTGCCACCTTACATGAATTCCATACTATTCATGAGCATGGTTTTCAGATTTGGACCGTTCAAAGAATCGATAAAGGGAGATGTACGGCACCGAGCTTCCAAAGCCCATACTGTCCTTGGGCCCAGACCCATCTAGGCCCCGGGCCCAAGCCCATACCGGCCTTGGTTGCAGGCCCGGCGCCGAGCTTCCAAAGCCCATCTTGTCCTTGGGCCCGGACCCTTCTTGAAAGCGCCTTAGAGTAAAAACAAGTTTTGAGCATAAAGTCCCCGAGTTGACGGTTGATCCTTCCGGAAGAGCGCATGAGTCATATCCGGGAAGGACATGATATGAACGGGAACGTGAGTTGCCGAACATAATCGGTGAAAATGGAACCAAGTTCCAAGATCATAAATGCTGCACCGCCCTTTCACCTAAACGACCACTTTAACCGGATAATACTGGACCTTGATAGCACTAACGGTGATTGTAATCATGATCTCCCACTAACCTTGACTATAAATAGAAGAAAGTTGGGAGAAGAAGGGGCTCAGAAAAATTGAGAGAAAATAGTCAAGGAGAGAGTGTTTCAACTGAGTGTTGCTTTGAGTCTCTCTGCCGAGAACGACCCATTGTAGGAAATCCTTAAACCCACTACAAATAAATTGTGAGCCCAAGTGGTCTAAGGCCCAGAACTATTGTACTTGGTTCTTACAATTGGCGCCCACCGTGGGGCCATCCTACGAAGCTGTGGTTCGAGTGAGACTCAAGCAAAGAAGATGTCCGAGGAGCGTTCGGGAGGGCACGTTCCGAGCAATTCCGCAGGATCTTCTCGGGGATCGACGTGGAGGGAGAGAAGGTAGAAGCGGCTGGAGGATAGAGAGCATTCAAAAGGAGAGGAAAGGTCCGGATTGGGAGAAGGATCGGCCCGGACACACCGGACGATTTCAAACGTCTCAGCACATCGGCAACATGATGATAGAGACCGGGAGCTGGAGCGGTTGCGCAGATTGGTAATGGACTTGGAGCTGGAGGCAAGGGGTCGGCGCCACGAAAGGAACCACAACACCCAACCCGGGAGGAAACCGTGGCGAGGAAGGTTCAGCCGAGTCTGTAACACAACAACACCGAGACCGATCCCGTTCTCAAGAGTCACGTCGCCACTCCCGGGATACTCGTCAGAGGCGGACCGTTCGGTCGCATGGATATGATAACCAAGGGTCAGAGTCGCCAGAGGAGTGGCAGCACCACAACGCCGCGATGGACGCCATGAGCAGGGCCTTGCGGATGGCAGCCCGGTCTCTATTCTCTGATGAGATTGAACGGGCACCCATGCCGAGCAGATTCACGCGTCCACCATTTAATTCCTATGAGGGGAGGACAGACCCGTGGAGCATGTCAGTCATTACATCCACATGATGTCGTTGCATGCGCACAACGATGCATTGATGTGTAAAGTATTCCCCTCTAGTCTCGGCTCTCTTGCACCGAGATGGTTCAATGGGTTGCGGAAAGGTTCTATACACAGCTTCGCCGAGCTGATTCAGGAGTTCGGCAGCAGGTTCGTAACATGCAGCCGAGTGCAACAACCGGTCGACGCATTGCTTTCCATGAAAATGAGGGTCGGGGAAACCCTTCGGAGTTATGCCAGCCGATATTGGGAACTCTACAATAAGATTGGTGGGGGAAACGAGAAAATTGCGGCTAGCACCTTCGAGGATGGGGCTCCCCGAGGATTCTCGAACTACGGAGTCGCCGACAAGAAGACCCCGGAGGATATGAGGCAACCGATGAGACGCATAGAGGAGTACAAACGCCTGGAGGATGACCGGCTGCAAAGCAGGGGGAAAGCCCCTTTTACGGGGAGATCTCGGCAAAGCATCTTGCCGCCAAAGCCGAAAAGGGACTTCAGAATGCAGGAACCAGAGGTGCGGATCGAAGGGGTTAATGTGTTGGCTAAAGAGCCCATGCACAAGATACTGGAACGGATAAGGAACGAGACATTCTTGAGATGGCCGAACAAAATGGGGGGCGACCCATCTCGGAGGAACCAAAGCCTATCTCGCACTTATCACAGAGACAAGGGGCACACCACCGAGCAGTGTAGGGTATTGAAAGATCATCTCGGGCGATTAGTGAAGGCGGGGCACCTGAAAGAGTTTGTAGCAGATTCCACTGACCGGGAAACCGAGCAGGGCGCCCCACGAAGAAGGAATCCCCTTCCACCACCCCAGGGGGTAATCAACGTCATTCATGCCGCACCGAGAGAGGGGCAGCGGCAAGGATGGTGATGACGATGGCTTGCGCGGAGGGAGAATCATCCAAGAAGCGAAAGAGAGTTGGACGGCTAGACATCTCGTTCGGAGAAGATGATTTCGAAGGAACCATCCAACCTCACGACGACGCTTTGGTGGTGACAGCCGGATAGGCGGATTCCTGGTGAAGAGGGTGATGATTGATCAGGGTAGCGGGGTCGACGTCATGTACCCGGACCTCTTCGAAGGGCTCGGGTTAAAAACCCAGGATTTGGCGAAGTATAACACGCCATTGGTCTCATTTGACGGGAGAATTGTGATTCCCGAGGGGCAAATCTCACTCCCGGTGGACATGGAGGGCAAGGAAGTTGTAGTTACGTTCATAGTAGTCCGATCATTCGCACCTTACACCGCAATCTCGGGAGGCCGTGGATTCACGCCATGGGGCTGTTCCGTCCACCCTTCACGTTAAAGTAAAATTTCCTACCGAGTACGGAGTTGTAGAGGTAAGGGGAATCAGCGGTGGCGAAGCAATGCCTCGTAGCCGCGGTCCGGTGGGAAAAGGAACAGCTCGGCCAAGCCGAGCACGCCGAGAAAGAGACTGCATAGCAATTACAGATACCCCAGGAAAATGGGGCGGACGTTGCCGAGGAGGTGTTGAAGGTAAGAATTCTCCCAGATAGTGACAAATACTTTCAGATAGGTACAAGCATGAATGACCGGGAAAGGGTAGAGATGTTGTTGTTCCTATTGCAGAACATAGATGTCTTCGCATGGAACCCGTATGAAGTGCCCGGCGTAGACCCCGAGTTCATTGTTCACAAACTCAATGTGGACCCATCATTTCCTCCGAAAAAGCAGAAGCCGAGAAGAGCATCAAAGGAGCACGTCGATGCAGTAAACCTGGAGGTCCAATGATCAAGGAAGCCGGGGTCATAAAAGAAATATTCTTCCCGGGATGGCTAGCAAACACCGTCGTAGTAAAGAAGAAGAGCGATAAATGGAGAGTTTGCGTGGACTTCACCGATTTAAACAAAGCGTGTCCCAAGGATCCGTTCCCGATGCCCAAGATTGATCACCTGGTGGATTCCACGTACGGGCACCCGAGAATGAGTTTCCTGGACGCCTTCCAAGGCTACCACTAGATTGCATTAGCACCCGAGGACCGAGAGAAGACAGCATTTATATCCCCGAACGCAAACTATCATTACGAGGTCATGCCGTTTGGATTGAAGAATGCCGGGGCCACCTACTAGCGTATGATGACAAGGATGTTCCGGGAAAAAATTGGTTGCACGGTTAAAGTTTATATCGACGACATGGTAGTAAAAAGCAGAAAAGAGTCGCTGCATAATGAAGACCTTCGGGGAGTATTCGAGATACTACGACGACACAGGCTGCGCCTCAATGCCGAAAAGTGCACTTTCGGAGTGGGGGGTGGCAAGTTCCTGGGTTATCTGATCTCCACTCGGGGAATAGAGGCTAACCCCGACCAAATAGAGGCAATCAATCGCCTAAAACCACCGAGCAACCCTAAGGAGGTGCAGGTGCTCACCGGGATGTTGGCCGCCCTGAACCGATTCATCTCCAAGTTTGCCGATCGCTGCGGCCATTCTATCAACTGCTGAAGAAGTGGAAGGGGTTTGGCGGGGACGAGAGCGCGATGAAGCTTTTCGAGAACTAAAGGAGTATTTGGCAAAGGCGCCGAGGTTGACGGCCCCGGAGTCCGGGAGGATCTGTTTATGTACCTTGCAGTCACCAATCATGCCGTAAGTCTTTGTATTACTAAGGGACCGGGAGTGCAAATACCGGTGTATTACGTAAGCAAGACCTTGGTCGATGCCGAGACAAGGTACCTGCCTCTTGAAAAGTTGGTTTTGGCCTTGGTACACGCCACGAGGAAGTTACCACACTACTTCCAGGCACACACAGTGTTCGTCCTCACCGAGTATCCATTGCAATCACTGTTGAAGAGATCCGATTTCATAGGACGGATTGCTAAATGGGGGACTCGGTTGGGATCGTTTGACATAAGATACCGACCTAGAAGCTCGGTGAAAGGGCAGATTCTCGCTGATTTCATCGCGGAATTTACACCTAAGAATGAAGGCCAGGTAATCTGAAAGTGCGGAGATTCGCCCGTGGAGGTTATTTGTGGACGGCGCATCAAATGCTATGGGGGCCGGGCTGGTATTGTCATAATCACCCCTGAAGGTATGCGATGGAACATTCCTTGATTGAGGTTCAAAGCCTCGAACAACGAAGCGAATATGAGGCCCTGTTGGCGGGCTAAGGGCGATGTGCATCCGGGCGCCAGGGGACGTGGAAATCTACTCGGACTCTCGGCTGGTTGTTTATCAGATCACTGGGGACTTCGAGGCTCGGGATCCCCGAATGAAAGCTTATCCGAGTACAGCAAAGCAAATTATCGGTCAGTTTGGAACGGTAAAGATATCCCAAGTAGCCCGGTCGCAAAACAAGCATGCTGACTCTCTTGCCACGTTAGCCTCATCGGCTACCGAGGACACCCCGAGGCTTATCACGATTGAACTTGTAAGGGAACCAAGCATCTGTGTGAAGACCGCCCTCGACCGGGCCGGAATAGAGGTTACGCAGGTGGTGGTGGCCGGATCATGCTGGATGAACCCGATCATAGACTTTCTTTCCGAAGATAAAGTTCCAGAGGATGAGGCTGAGGCCAATAAGATTCGACGAATGGCTCCGCAGACTGGTTGTCTTCGGACCGAAAGTTGTACTGAAGGTCCTTCGCGGGCCCTTACCTCTTGTGCCTGCATCCTGAAAAAGTCAAGGAGCTTCGACCGAGCTGCATGAAGGAGTATGGCGGCGGGCACGCCGGGGACGATCTTTAGCACACAGAGCAATGACGCGCGGGGTTTTGGTGGCCACAGATGAGAAGGACGCCGCCAAATACGTTCGGAGTTGCGAACAATGTCAAAAGCACGCCCCAATGATCCATCACCGGCGGACATCTAAATCCTGTCGGCTGACCCGTGGCCATTTGCACAATGGGGGCTTGACATCCTCGGGCCATTCCCGAGCAACGGGGAACCGCCGTTTTTTATCTTGGTGGCCGTGGATTACTTCACAAAGTGGGTCAAGCTGAAGCCTTGGCCAATATCCGGGATCTTGGCGTGAAAAAGTTTGTGTGGAAAAACATAGTTACAAGGTTTGGGGTGCCAAATTCACTAGTGAGACAACGGACTCTGATTCGACAAAGAACGCTTTTCGGACCTTTTTGCGTGAGCTCGGCATCAAGAACAAGTATTCAACCCCGGCATACCCCGAGCAACGGCCAAGTCAAGCAAATAAACAAGACTATTTTGAACGGGCTCAAGAGAAGGTTGGATGGAGCGAAAGGAAGGTGGGCGGAAGAACTACCCAATGTTTTGTGGGCCTACCCACGACGACCCCCAGGAGATCGACGGGGGAAACCCCGTTTTCTCCGGCATACGGAGCAGAAGCAGTGATACCAACCGAGGTGAGCTTATGCGAGTGCACGGGTCGTCGGGTTTGACCCGTACATAACACCGACCTTATGATGGAGCAGTTGGATTGGCTAGAAGAATGCGGGGAGGCCGCGACCGTACGTCTTGCCGAGTATCGTGAAGCTAGCGCAAAGGTACAACCGAAATGTAAGGACCAGGGAATTCAGTGCCGGGGAATTAGTGTTAAGAAGGGTAGTGGGGAACATGCGGGACGTGGCTGCGGGGAAGCTTGCTCAGAGTTGGGAGGGACCATACAGAGTCACGGCCGTCGCAGGGGCGGGGGCTTACTACTTGGAGGACACGGACGAGAGGCCGCTCCCCCGACCATGGAACGCCAACAATCTAAAGAAATTCTACGCGTAACCATCGATGTAAGCCAAAGCTTGTATTCTATGAAGATTAAGAGTATGATGAACTTTTTTGTCTTTCTTTGTTTTTGACCCCGTAGTCGCGCACCAAGAGAATCGCCAGCAGAACCTAAGGACGTAAAACCCGACCCTCGGCTCGATCAATATCACCGAGCAGGTGAAAACCTTACGAATAAATCCTAAGGACAAAAACCTGACCCTCGGCTCGATCAATATCGCCGAGCAGGTGAAAACCTTACGAATAAATCCTAAGGACGAAGCGACCCTCGGCTCGATCAATATCGCCGGCGGTGAAAACCTTACGAATAAATCCTAAGGACAGAAACCTGACCCTCGGCTCGATCAATATCGCCGAGCAGGTGAAAACCTTACGAACAAAATCCTAAGGGCAGAAGCGACTCTCGGCTCGATCAATATCGCCGAGCAGGTGAAAACCTTACGAACAAAATCCTAAGGGCAGAAACCTGACTCTCGGCTCGATCAATATCGCCGAGCAGGTGAAAACCTGACGAATAAATCTTAAGGGCAGGAACCTGACCCTCGGCTCGGTCAAAATCACCGAGCATGTGTGAACCTTGCAATTAAATCTATGAAGACAAAAACTTGATTCTCGGTTAAAATCAAATATCCGGACAAACGGAAACTTTGCAAACAAATGCTCGAAGGACGGAAACTCAATTCTCGGTTAAACCAAAACCTGATAAAAACCTAACCCTTTTTACAAAAACTAAGTCCAAATAGCGCTCTCAAAACTACCCACAACGCCGCCAAAGAGCGGTTCTCGGGGTACCATTCTATTAAGCGGCCATAGCACTGGTATAATTCAAGCAAAACACGAACGGATATAATTTCATTCAACAAATTGAAACAGGAAAAGAAAACGGACTACCAATTAAACAAGTAAAAGCAATTGTTCAATCACCACATCCCGGTGACATGGGCAAATAAAACCAATAAAATGCGACGGTTCAATCACCACATCCCGGTGACATAGGCAAATAAAAATGAAATAAAAATAAGCTAAAATAAAATCAACTAGGAGGTTGAGTCGGTGGTGGCACTTCTTTGGACGATCGGGGAGAAAGGTGGGCCTCGTCAAGAAGTTCCCACAGTAGGTATGCTCGTGGCCTCCCGGTTCCTCGGGCTCGGCATGAGAGTTGATTTGTTCAACCAACTCCCTCATACTGGCCGTCTCCTCCTCATCAAAGAGCGGGCGCCCTGGCCGGCAGTACGGGGTTCGTAAATGGAATCTGGCTGGGGTCCCTCGGCGCGAGTCTTCAGGGAACTCCCATTGCTCGAAGAGCAAAGCAAACCACCCGGCCTCGAAACCCCACGCCGAGCCCCAGTCACCACCACCGGCTCTGCGGAGTTCTCGGCGTCGGCGAAGCCTATGTCATACCACTTTTGCTCCGCGGCCGCCAAACCGGCCCCGAGATCGGCTATCTCGTCAGCATGGGAAATGTTGAGGCTGGGGGCTTCGGCTAGTTTGAGTTCCGTCTCATTTTGCCTGGCGAGGAGGTCAGTACACCTTTTTTCAGCCGATGCTCGGAACTTCTCTGCGGCAGCAGCCTTCTTCTCGGCAGCCTCAGCAATCTTTGCCTTTTCCTTAGCGGTTTTTTACAGCCTGCCTCCGCGCCCCCTTCTCGCGCTCATTCTCCTCATCAAGCTCCCGTGCCCGGGCAGCCACGATATGAGCCAGTTGAGCGGCCTAGCAAGCACGGGGGTTAACAAAGAAACCAAAGGAAATCTATATATATATGAAAGTAAAGAGATAAAAGAATTACCGCAATGGCGTGCCACTCTAACCAGCGCCCCACAGACTCCTCGGATCCATCCTCGAAAGCATGCACGTCCTCGGGGAGTTAGAGAGCTCCAGCCAAAGTTCAGGCGTCGACCGCCCTCGCCCTTATCCCACATCCGAACGGAGACGGTTGAGGGCAATGGCTTGCCGTCCAAAAGGAACTTAGGCTCCCACGCCGGGGCCACTTGGGAGGAGGACGCGCCCCGTGCAGGCCGGTTGGCGGCTCGCGGATAACGATTCCCGCCGATTGGACGGGGAGGAGTCTGAACTCACGGCATCCCCCGGGCCCGTGGAATGTTGCTCGGTTACTTTCTGCTTCTTTCGGGCTCGTCCGGACTGCGGAGGGGGAGGAGGTCGAGACGCCGGACCCCAACCCCGGGTAGGCGGGGCTGGTTGGTCGGCCGGGCACCAGGCACGAACCTTTCAAGGGTCATTACTCTCCTTGCCACCATTCTCGCACCGGGCTGGATCGCTTCAGCTAGCAAGTTAGCCGCGTCTGTCACTTGTTGTTGAGGCTCGGCGGGTGGATCCTCGAGATGGGGCTGCTCTTAGGCTTGGTCCCCTTGTTGTAGGGCTTCGTGAGCTCTCTCCCTAAGGCGCCGAGAGACCCGTTCCGCGGAATCATCTCGCAGGGGAACTAGTTCGTCCGCGGCAGTGAACCGTCGACCAAATTCCCTCGCCTCCCCGGTTGTAAGCTTCGGCGGCAAGAAATTCACGCACCGGACGTCTATGTACGCGAGCAGGGGGGTGTCAACTATCAACGCCTGCTTGAAAGGCTGCCAAGTAGAGTAAATCGGTTCCACGCCGAGGATCAGGTGTGAGGCTCGGAGTTGCCCGTCCCAATGCACGTAGATCTCGGAACGGAGGACGAAGTTTAAGTCCCTGGTGTGGACGGCTCTGAGGTCCTGAGTAAACACTTTGCCGTCCGCAAAAGAACAGGTGACACATTAGCTTTTAACAATAAAAAAACAAAAATAAAAATAAAAACTTTTTACTCAAACAATTATAGGAAAGGGATGGTACGAACCCACTTCACGCCGTGTGAGGGGGCAAGGGATCTCCCCGGCAAACCAATTGCCAAGACTCGACGAACTCCCGGCGGAGTTCTGTTCGAATCAAGTAGGCACGATATCAGCCGCACCCGAGCATCCCTCGTCTTTAAGTAATAATTTGTGGATTTGCTCCCACAGAGGCTGTACATTTGGTTAATATCATGTTGGTCTAATTGTAAGTTAAAGGTTTTGAAAGTTCAAAAACGTGTACAAATACACTTTTGAACGTTTAGACCCCCAAAAACCAACTTAACCAACACAAGCAATATGTCAAACAATTAATGTGCGGAAACTTAACATATGCTATATTATGTAATTGGTTAAACAACTATCTAAGCCATAACAAATTAAACCACACAGAGATAATGTAAAGGCAGAGATAGAGAGGAAGGAAGATGCAAACACAGCGATAACACCAGATATGTTATCGAAGAGGAAACCAAGACCTCGGCGAAAAACCTCTCCGCCGCCCTCCAAGCGGTAATCAATCCACTAGAAAATATAGTTGGGATACAAGGACAGCAATAGACCCTCCAAGCCTAATCTACCCAAAGTGCACCTAAGCCCTCCAAGCTTCTTGCTCCAACGAGGTTGCGCCGAACCTTTTTCTTCTCTAGCTTACCGGATTCCGCTACTACACCGTAGCATCAACCAATAAAGATTGGCTCCTTCCTAATCGCTTCCCAGAACTCCAAACGTCTGTCTCACAGAGATGATAATGGTGAGAACCAGGTTTGGTTATAAGGCCTCTCAAGGATTTGACAATGGAGAGGAAGAGAGTGAGGGAATTTGATGAGACTCTAAGGTAGAGATTGTGGGTGAGGCAATCTGGTTTTTCTTTAGGTTTCTCTCTCAAAATTCTCTCTGGAAGCTCTCTTTCAATCGTGGGTTAAAAGGGTATTTATACTGGAGTGGAGTGGAATACGAAACGTCAGGTTTTTCCAAAACAGGGGTGGCTCGCGGCTTGACCTCGCGGCTTGACTCGATCGCGAGTTCCAGTCGCGAGATAACCGTATGGCCGATTGTCCTGTTTTGTCCTGTAGTGCTCCAGCTAGCATGACTGTTCATCTTCCAGCATGCTTGGCACGTGTGCAGATTCTGGCGGGTTGAAGCCGCGAGTCCAGCCGCGAGTCCCAGCCGCGACACTGTTTTCTTGCACACTCTTGAGCAATCTTCACTCTATCTCACTCACTACCCTTACAACAATCCCACCTAAATACGGGGTTACTAAATGCTTTGAATTACAAGCAAATTTGGCACGGAATAAAGCCAATTAGATGGGTGAATAAATTCAACCTTACAATCTCCCCCTTTGGCTATTCCGTGACAAAACCCTAAAACAGACTCTAGACTTAAACGTGAGTAGGGAACAGTTGAACAAAACTCACTCACACCTAACTCTAGAAGTCTGTGAAGCACTTGAAACATATGAACAATATACTCCTGAAACACAACAATACACTTTGATTATTGTAAGCAGAAAATTATAGATGCATATGAAACAAGCTGAAAGTGATCAAGCAAAGATGGAGTTTGATAAACAACCCATGGCTTGATCAACCAAGTGAACACTACAAGGAAGTGATCACAGAGTTCATTCACACTTGGAATGAACACAAGAACATACAAGTTAGCAAGCACAAGGCAAGATACTTGTATGCTCAACACTCAACCAATGCATAGCACACAAGGCATATGCATCTAGGAACAATCCTACAAGGGCACAAGAGTGACAAAGTACAACAAACCATAATGCAGAACATTTGGAACAAGGTACTGATTTCAACAAGCATAAAGGCTGCCCTTAGGCATGGTACAAACCACAAGGCCTACAAAATATGCTTAAACCCATTAACCCTAAAAGCTTACAAAAGCATATGGGTACAAAAACATTATATTGAATAAAAACTTAAACAATATAAACTAAAAGTGCATGAAGTTTCTCCTTCAAGGTGATGAGAAGTGTGATGCATTTGGAACATATATACTTGTAAACTGAAACACTTGCACAAAACACATTAGACCCTCAAGGTAAAGCAAGTAATAAAAGGACAAGTATAATGTAACAAGCAAATTGCGATCAAGTAAACATGATGTAAAACATATGAGCAACTTGATCAAACACCAAAACAGTCATATAGAAATGACTACAATGAACACATAGCAAAGCAATTGATCATCCGAACATGCATTCAATGAAGCACAATAGCATAAGGAAGTATGCATGTCCAAAGCACAAACATGATGCAATGAGAACAACAAAGCATAACTCAAAGCACCATAAAGCCAACAAGAAAACAAACATAACAAAGTTTTCTAGTCAACACAATGTCTTCTCTCCCCTTGGTATATGCATCTCCCCTATGGAATATCTCTCCCCTACAAATGTGCATGTGAGAAATAGAATTTCTCCCCTAAGGATGTGCACAAGAGTCATATAGAAATGACAAAATACTCTGAAACATTCTCTAGAGTATACTCTCCCCCTTTTTGTCGGGAATAGACAAAGGGTCAAGAAGAAACGAGGGCAAGAGATGAAGGTATGAACAATGCTAATGATGCATGAGGGGTGCAAGATGAATGAAAGAATGAAGCTCAAACCTAAGACAAAGTAACATGCTACAAAGCATAAGGTAAGCATGACATACTAGGATGAAGAAAGAAGGTAAAGACCAATGCATGACAAGGGTAGCAAAGGTGTGTGCAAGAGGTGGCTAAGTGCAATGCATGACCAATGCATGAAAAATGCACATGTGGGGCAAAGTGTGTTAAAATACACAACCAATGAACCAAACATGTTCCTAATGAGGAAACATGAGAAACCCCAAAGTTTGGTACTCATCGGAGTCCAAACAAGCGAGAAAAAATGTCTAAGAGGCATTTTATCAAACACCTAGCATGCACACTATGAACAAAAATGTGAAACAATGCATGAACATCATGAAATTCACCCTTAATACATGTTCCAATTGCCACAAGGGGCCAACATCCAATGCAAATCAACAAAATAAACCAATCCCATGAAAAAATTTGACAAAAATTAAGTTTTCCCAACCCCTATGATAAAAATCCCAACCAAGAGCACAAAACTCTCCAAAACATAATCCAAGGATCAAAAATAATGAAAAGAATTTATAATTACCTTAGAGATGTTAATGGATTGAAAAACCATTCAAATTGGTTGGGTTTTGATGTAAAAATATCGAAAAAGGGGTTTTAGAGAGGATGGGAGAGGTTTAAAACAAGTTTCCCACGAAAAAGCTCTTTAAAAGTCGATTCTGGGCGACTCGCATGATCGGGCGAGTCGCGAGCAAGTCGCGAGCGAGCCGCGAAACCTCTCTGTCGAGCTCGCGGCTTAGACTCGCGGCTTGCAAGCCGCGAAACCTACCAGCCAAAATCTGGCACTTTTTTTGGCGGCACTCACGCGACTTGACCAAAATGAGTGGCCAAAAAAATCGATACTTGTTTTCAGACAGAACATGTTTAAACATTGAAAAACAAAGTAAGCACTAAACATAAACACAAAAAGTGATAAAAATCACTTCCAAAAACATATAAAATGATCAAAAATATTTTTGAATTGAACCATATATGATTGAGCACACACACATCACATTTAGACAAGTACAATCTAACAAATGAATAAGACATTCATTGAACATTAGGCATGTGTGTTATGTGTGTGTATCAAATGTGGAATAGTCCTTAGTCTAGAATGAAGCTTCAATGATCAATTCAATCAAGTCATACACAACTAGTACTAAGTCAAGTGGTATATCGCAATTATAGAAGTGAACATATATGACCTCCCACAAGAAAATGATTACATAAGATTGAAGCTTTTCATTTGGCTTCTTACAATTCATATCATTTGATCATTTTGAATCAATACAACTCATTTTGAGCAATACATCTCATTTTTGAGATTGTTGCCTGAAATTTTGATATTTCAATTTGATGAACAAGCCTTTGGCTTTTTGGGCATCATACATTTTCATATAAGTCGCTTTCCCTTTTTCCTAGTCGAATACTAGTATGTGCGACGGCTTTTTTGCAGCTCGTTATCTCTTTTCATTTTGAGATTTACATTTATTGAGCTCTTTAAGCAATAAAGATAAAAGAGTGGGAAGAGATATAAGCACAAGTCTACGCATGTATCAAAACCAACATGACTATTGACAAATCATTCATGACAAGCTTGAAGATCGATTTACAACAATCACACAAAGATGTCAAGATTTTTCCCACAAAGATATAAGTGCAAAAATGACAAGTTAAGCTCGAAAATGCACAAAGCCATTTGTACAAAGGTACAAGGCCAAACTCACATGTGATATGTGCTCAAACATATACGATCAAACTTTTGAATTTTTCACTTTTTATGTGGTTTTGGATTTTTACTCACACAAAATAGAAACACAAAAGTAAGATCAAAAACGAAACAATGCATACAAATAAATGCAAGATGCAGAAAACGCATGAAGATATGACATTTAATGCATGAAGGGTCCTACAAAGATCGAAAGAATTAGATCAAGGACCAAAAGAGCAAAAGCTCAACCATAGGAACCCTTCCTCATCCAAACGGAACGATTGTTTGGAATGAGTGTCTCAAGAGAAGCGAGACGAGGGTTGGAAGAATGAGAACCGGAGATGCACATAGTCAAGGAGTTAAGAGCATTAAACATTTTCTTTAACAACATGCTATTTTCACTCAAATCCAGTTTACTCTTTTTAGCACAACTTCCAAAAAGCTCAAGTTTCTCTTTTCTTTTGATTCTTTTAAAAGCATGAAACTTAGAGCATTGAGGTCTTAGATGACCAAAGGCACCACAATAGTGACACACAATGTGTTTAGGTCCACTAGGCCTTTGCGAAGGGATCTAGCAATATGGTTTTGTTCCCTCTTCAACTTATGACATTGAGGTCTTATATGACCAATCACACCACAATGGTGGCAAGTTGGAACAAACTTAGATCCATCCAAAGCCTTAGGTTGAGACCTAAACAGAGGCTTTGACTTAACAGCCTTTCTCTCCACATTTTGATTTCTTTTATGTGGAGGAACGTACACCGATTTGTCCTTAGAGGTAGAATACTCATTAGGCACAAGATCGGGTACCACAACATGATTGCAACACATATTATCATCCATTTTATCAATGGGTTCAGCAATCAAACACTTGGCATGCATCTTAAGAGACTCATTTTCACATTTTAACTCATCAACAAGTTTGTTAGACGAAACAAGTTTAGCATCCAAGTTCATATTCAAACATTCAAACTCTTTTAGCTTTTCAAGAGAATCTTCAGCAAGTTTTTTATATTTCACAACCAATTTGTTGGATTCATTGAGCTTAGCAATCAAATCATCCTTTTCACAAAATAACTTGCTCAAATTCTTTTGAAACTTCTTAGCACTTTTCTTTAAGAGTTTGTCAACAACACCCATAGATTCAAATAACATGTCATCACACTTATGAGGATTAACACTCATAGAGGCAATTTCACAAACACGTGGCATGTTACATTCATTACCAACCAAATCATGCAAAGAGTCATACAAAGCACAATCCATGGCAAATAAACACAAGGGGTCAAGGATCACACTTAGGTATTTAAACCACAACAAGTGTACCCGCTCGATACCAATTGAAAGTTCAAAAACGTGTACAAATACACTTTTGAACGTTTAGACCCCAAAAACCAACTTAACCAACACAAGCAATATGTCAAACAATTAATGTGCGGAAACTTAACATATGCTATATTATGTAATTGGTTAAACAACTATCTAAGCCATAACAAATTAAACCACAAAGCAGATAATGTAAAGGCAGAGATAGAGAGGAAGGAAGATGCAAACACAGCGATAACACCAGATATGTTATCGAAGAGGAAACCAAGACCTCGGCGAAAAACCTCTCCGCCGCCTCCAAGCGGTAATCAATCCACTAGAAAATATAGTTGGGATACAAGGACAGCAATAGACCCTCCAAGCCTAATCTACCCAAAGTGCACCTAAGCCCTCCAAGCTTCTTGCTCCAACGAGGTTGCGCCGAACCTTTTTCTTCTCTAGCTTACCGGATTCCGCTACTACACCGTAGCATCAACCAATAAAGATTGGCTCCTTCCTAATCGCTTCCCTTAACTCCAAACGTCTGTCTCACAGAGATGATAATGGTGAGAACCAGGTTTGGTTATAAGGCCTCTCAAGGATTTGACAATGGAGAGGAAGAGAGTGAGGGAATTTGATGAGACTCTAAGGTAGAGATTGTGGGTGAGGCAATCTGGTTTTTCTTTAGGGTTTCTCTCTCAAAATTCTCTCCGGAAGCTCTCTTTCAATCGTGGGTTAAAAGGGTATTTATAATTGGAGTGGAGTGGAATATAAACGTCAGGTTTTTCCAAAACAGGGGTGGCTCGCGGCTTGACCTCGCGGCTTGACTCGATCGCGAGTTCCAGTCGCGAGATAACCGTATGGCCGCTTGTCCTGTTTTGTCCTGTAGTGCTCCAGCTAGCATGACTGTTCATCTTCCAAAGATGCTTGGCACGTGTGCGATTCTCGGCGGGTTGAAGCCGCGAGTCCAGCCGCGAGTCCCGGCCGCGACACTCTGTTTTCTTGCACACTCTTGAGCAATCTTCACTCTATCTCACTCACTACCCTTACAACAATCCCACCTAAATACAGGGTTACTAAATGCTGAATTACAAGCAAATTTGGCACGGAATAAAGCCAATTAGATGGGTGAATAAATTCAACCTTACAGGTTTGGTTCAATTGGTCGACACAACTAACTACCCGGTAAAAATTGGGGGGAAGCTGGTCGGGGCACAGCCCATAGTAGGTGAGTGTGTTTATCAGGAGGGGATCTACCGGGAACCTAACCCCACCTTCTAAGATGGACATCAAAGGAAAGAAGGCTGTACCACTGCCCTCGGTGGAGTTCCATATCACTCTCATGGCGAGGCCACGTCCACGTCACCGGGAATACTAAATTTACTCCTAAAGGTGGCCAACGCAGCCGGGGGTATCTAGGAGGTAAGAATAACCCATCTACAAAGCCTAAAACTACAAGAATGAACTCAAAGAAACAAAGTCAAGGAACAGGAAGGGGAAGGAAGACTTACTTTGGGTTCTAAGGAGGAAAAGAACGCCGAGCAAGCAAGCACACGTAATCGTGATCGGCAGAGAGTAGGCGCTAAAGATCGAGAGGCGAAGGAAAAATGGAATGATGTGTGGAGAAGGACTATTTATAGAGCCAAAAGAAATGGGGGAAGAAGAAACGCTTAATCAAGCAATAAATGGGCACGACCCTACGAGCGACCTAACGAATGCCAAGCGAATCGATGTGCGCGCCGCTTCGTTCACGAACCGTCAGGCAATAAGGACGATCGAGCCTGGCGCCGAAAACGGCGCGTCTTTTGAGATGAATTTTAATGAGAAGTGACAGCCTTAAGTCCCAGGCTAGAAGATTCCGGGATCAAAAGGGCCTGGCACCTCCTTGATTCTCCTCGGCAACCGAGTATGAATCAAGGGGGGGCTATTGTACGGCACCGAGCTTCTAAAGCCCATACTGTCCTTGGGCCCAGACCCATCTAGGCCCCGGGCCCAAGCCCATACCGGCCTTGGTTGCAGGCCCGGCGCCGAGCTTCCAAAGCCCATATTGTCCTTGGGCCCGGACCCTTCTTGAAATCGCCTTAGAGTAAAAACAAGTTTTGAGCATAAAGTCCCCAGAGTTGACCGGTTGATCCTTCCCGGAAGAGCGCATGAGTCATATCCGGGAAGGACATGATATGAACGGGAATGTGAGTTGCCGAACATAATCGGTGAAAATGGAACCAAGTTCCAAGATCATAAATGCTTTGACCGCCCTTTCACCTAAACGACCACTTTAACCAGATAATACCTGGACCTTGATGAGCACTAACGGTGATTGTAATCATGATCTCCCCACTAACCTTGACTATAAATAGAAGAAAGTTGGGAGAAGAAGGGGCTCAGAAAAATTGAGAGAAAATAGTCAAGGAGAGAGTGTTTCAACCGAGTGTTGCTTTGAGTCTCTCTCCGCACGAGAACGACCCATTGTAGGAAATCCTTAAACCCACTACAAATAAATTGTGAGCCCAAGTGGTCTAAGGCCCGTAACTATTGTACTTGGTTCTTACAGGAGAGGTTCAAGGCTTTTAAGGTCGAACCGTGATGACGTCATAATTACTTTAATAATTAATTAAAGCCCAAATATAGATATTAAATTTATAAAACTTGCAAAATTGACTAATATATCTATATATGTGAGGGAAATTTAATAATTTTCAAGTATATATTTACAAATTAAATAAGATAAAATAAAATAATAACCATGAAAATATTAAAATTTATGATTAATTTTTAAAGTAAAGTTGAATATCTTTGAAGGATTTTAATTATAATTTTTTTTATATTCCTTTTAAGAGATGGATAATTTAATTCAATAGAAAGAATTGTGTTCAGTTGTTTTTATAAAATTTAAAAAAAAAAAAAAAAATTGCACTAAGTTTACTTCAAGTGTTTTTTTTTTTTTTTTTTTTTTAAAATTGTTGAGCATCAACTTGCAAGCTTAGTTTAGTGGTTAGACTCTAACTCCAACTCTGATCGTGCCATGGTTCTAAACCTGGTAAGCGCACTTTTCCAATTTTTTCTTAACTAACAAGCATGGTTGGACCGCAAATTTCAAATAAATCTGGTTCTCTATGTTTAAAAAACCGAATTTTAGTCTGGTTTCTAGTTAACTCCCGAATTTCAGTCCAATTTTCGGTTAACTCGGTCGGACCACCCAGTCCGGTCCGAGTTTGACAACCTTGTTCATGAGGTAATAAGGGTCTGTTTGGCTAGAGAAGTGAAAAAAAGTGATTATGCATGTGTGCATACACAATCACTTTTTGATTCCAATCATTTATATTGTGTGTACACACAATCACCATGCACACACATTATACTATTCATTCCAATCTCATTATAGTTGTTGCATCTTGTCAGTCTCCCTCTTTTAAATGGATGTAAAGAACGCATTTCCTTATCCTCCTAATAAAGTTAATTTGATGACTATGCCTTGCATTATATAGATTTAAGCAAGCAACACGTGCCTGGTTTGCAATGTTCATTTCCTCTATCTCACAGATTGGATATTCGGCCTGCTCCTATGTCTTGTCCTTGCTAATTCGAAACACAAACCACAGTATTGTTCTTCTTTTTCTATATACGGATGTCATGATTATTATAGGTGATGATTTGTAGGATTCACGAGCTCAAGCAGTTTCTCAGTCAACACTTCTAAATGAAATATTTAGGTCCACTCAGCGACTTCCTTGGCCATGAGGTTTCCTCATCCCTGCATGGCTATTATCCAACCCAAGCCAAGTACACATCAAATCTCCTTTCTTAAGTTAGTATCATAGACAGTAAGATAGTTGACACAACAATGTGTCCAATGTTCGTTGTAATGCTCATGATGATGAACCCTTCGTGATACCACTCTTTACGTACAGTGGTTGAGACCTTGATTTATGCTTTTGTCACACAGTTACATCTCATATGCTGTGCACATCGTTGTACAAGATTGCGCCCGTGGCCCATTTGGCTTCTGTTTAGGCTAACCTCGCGTGAATAGGTGGAGTTTTGTTGGTGTCCCTCCTAAATCGAGGGTTTTAACAAGGAGATACCATTTATTTTGTTTAAAGAAAAAAATTATATAAATAAAAATGCATTTCATTGAATAATTGAACTTGTCATTAAATAGAAAATAACATTACAGCTTACAAGGCCTTGGTCCTAAATACAATATAAGAATTATATGAGTTTTGTCTAAGTTACATTCTATAAAATGTAAAACTACATGGACAGTAACTAGTCTAAGAACCTTTAATCTAAGTTTGAATGATAAGTTACAAGGTGAAAAGGGGTTAGACACCCACCTTGCTCAAGGAAACTAGTCTTTTAGACTATGTTGGCCATTGGTCATATCACATTATCCATACAAACAAACATGTAATCAATCAATTGCGTCTTAAAACTTGAAAGTAAACATGACATGTGATCTTGCTCAAAATTAAAAAAAGTGTTTGTGAGTGCATGCATAGTGAAAAATCTGAATTCTAGCATAACGATTATTTCATTTGGATTTGGATTCAAAATAGGATGACTATGTGTGTGGTAGGTGTAAAACCCTAATTCTAGCATTGGATAATTTCATACAAAGTGGAATTCAAAACATGGTGATTATGTCACTATAATGGCATTTTTTTAGTGGCGTTCATAAAAAAACGCCACTATAGGTATCATATAGTGGCGTTTTCTAAAAATGCTACTATAGGCTTATCTATAGCCGCATTCTAAGGGCTCTATAGTGGCATTTTCAAACACCAAACCTATAGTAGCATTTGAAAATAACCTATAGTGGTGTTCATGAACGCCACTATAGGCCTTTTAAAAATAAAAATAAAAGGGTTTATTGTGGTGCTCATAAAATTTGGAGAGTTGAAGGGAAAAAACCCTTTTGATCATGACTAGAGGGAGTCACCCTAATTTAGGCGAATTCCTTTGTAAAGGTCTCGAAAACAGTGATTTTACTATTTTTAATAATATATATTTTCCTTAATAACTTTTAGTTTAAAAGTCAGAATAAGGTTCCGTCTATTTTGGAATGTTTCTTTGAGAGTTGTTTCAATTTCCGCAATATCTTAATTTTGTTATTTTTGGTAAAAAATTACTATATTGCCACCTAATTACGTGATTTGCATGAATTCGTTTCCTAGGCATTTTCCTAACCGCCCTAGGTTTTTCTTTTTACTATTTAAACGTATTGTAGCCTCTAGGGCAATTTAGTTTTTTAGATTAATACAAAATTCAAACTTTTTTTCTATTGTTTCTCTTTGGTGGATTCTAGAACTCTATTACCTTATGTATTTAAACGACCTCTCGTGGATTCAAGGCCTTCATTCAGAAGCTAATGTGTCTAGTTTATTTTTTTCCATTCAGAAAGCAACGTGTTTGTTTTCTTATAGCTTCCGCGACATAAAAATTACGATCTTACCCTAGGATGTGGAATTACCATTTTCTCTTAAGACATGGTTAAATTCATGTTGTAAAATGAGATATCTACATTGTCTGCCAATTCGTGGTGGTGCCATGATATTCTTATTTTGCCACCATCCTTCATATTCTTGGATGTCTAGAATACCCATTGTTCCATAGAGTCTACTTCTCCTCACAAACACCATTGAATGGATCATATAATGATGCTTATCTACTACATTGAAAAATTTAGGGCCTGTTTGGTAGAGAAGTTTGAGTAATGTTGTTTGTATTTTTTTGAAATACGTGTGGGTGAAAAGTGTGTGGAAATGCATATAATGTTGTTTAAAAACTAAAAACATGTTGCTAAGATGCTCTATCAAACGAGCCCTTAGTTTCAAAAGTGTGATCGAATCCATGTCTCAACTCCGTCAACTTTTATTGATAAGTTTATTTGGTGCCAAAAAAAAAAAAAAAAAAGATTCAAATAATATATCTACTTTTTATTCCAACAAGTACTCACATAGGTACATTATACATGTAAATAATAAATGTGTGAATTACATTTTGCCAAGAGTTTTGTAACTCAACCGACACTTCTTCGATATTTCTAATAGTGATGTTCAAGATTCAAATCCCCTTCTTACAACAATTGAATTTTTTATTTATTTAAAAAAAGGAACATGTCAGTCGAAATTCTACATCATAAATCTTTAAAAGATTTTGTTAACAAATACCCTAAGGGTATTCATTTAAGAAATACCTTTAGAAACTTTTATGAGAAATGAAAAAAAGTTACTAATTTATTATTGCTTAGTGATGCACATACAAAGGGAAGTCGATGTTATTTGGCCATGTATTTGTGCCCTAAAGAGTGTAACTAAACCAATGTGTAAGTGTGTATTTGGGAATGACTTTTAAGCTTCTATCACTACCGTAGGATCCACTTAGCTTGTTTTTTGCAATGTTATTAATTTCATTCTGTTCGACTGGAATAGATGGAATATTTCATACTTGACATGCAATATTGTATAGTATTAACTTTGCTATCATCTTTTATTATTTTCAAGTTTCAACTTTTCACTTTTGCTTCATCTAGTGTGAGCCACGTGATTGGCTTGGGAAATGACAAAGGAAAGTAAAAAAAAAAAAAAAAAAAAAAAAAAAGAAAAAAAAAAGAAGTCCACAATAAGTGTTAGACACTCAGACTTATTAACTTCATTTCTTAAAAATAAGTCTTTGTTTTTATTTTTCCTATTATCTAGGGACAATGGTACATGTTAGGCTGCATTTGGTTTAATGTAAAATATTTTCCAAGTGTAAAATATTTTCAGGTGTTTGGTGGCATTTTAAAAAATACTTGAAAAATATTTTTTAGTGTTTGGTTCTGTTCTTGAAAATACTATAGAAAACACATTTTCTCATCTTCCAAAAAAATATATAATATCAAACCAAACCCAAAAATTCATCAAATCCAGTTAAATTGAGAGAAGAAGAAAGAGAGAGAGGCGACTGGGTTCGATCTAGAGGTGGCGGGTCACTCGTCGATGAGGGTCACAGTGGGTTCGATCTAGAGGTGGCGGAGGCAAGATTAGTGACATGGGTCTAATGGCGGTGAGATCGATGGGTGGGTCCGAAGGAGGCAACGGCGGCGAGATCGGTGGGTGGGTCTGAAGGAGGCAACGGTGATGAGATCGGTGGGTGGGTCTGATACCCGCGACGAGATCGGTTGTCTTTTTCACTTTCCCTTCTAGCTCTCTCTCTATCTTCGGGTGTGTGCACTCACTCTCTCTCTCTTCGGGTGTGTGCTCTCACTCTCTCTCTCCGGGTGTGTGCTCTCACTCTCTCTCTTCGGGTGTGTTTTCCGAAAACGCTTTGAAGGTAAAATCAAAGCATAAATGATTTTACGCTTCAAAAGTGGTTATTTTCCGGTCAAAAGCGTATTTGATTTTCGTTGACCATATTTTCCGTAGCTGCCAAACACATACAAGGGTGTAAAATGATTTCCTGAAAGTGTTTTCAAGCGAAACAAACGCAGCCTTAATGTTTATTTATTCTTTAAAAAAAAAAAAGAGGTATTATTATTACTATTATTTGGGTGTGCTTTGACTTTCACCTTTATTGAATTGTTTACAAATATAGAAAATGTGAATTTTATTTGTATAAAAATTATAAATATATATTTTTTATACCCACTTTATTTAATATTTTTTAAATAAAATAAAATAAAATAAAATAAAATAATTAATTTATATAATAGTATAACTTCTTTGAGTTGATACTTTTATGTTGTATAACCAAAAAAAAAAAAAAAAATGTATATGGATTAGGTTCAAGTTACACCTGGTATAACTTTAAGGCTCTATTTGGAAGGAGGGAATAGAATGGAATGAAATAAAAAGAATATTTTTAGAATATTCTTCCCTCCCTCTTGTTTGGTAGTTTTAATGGAGGGAATGAAAAGTTCAATCCCTTATTTGCGAGTTTAGGTGGGAGGGAATGGAATAGTTAAAAGGGAATACTCATTCCCTCCTAAGCCCTCAAAATTTCAAATTTTTGTTTCTCCAAATTGGGAGGAATAGAAGGGAATGAATTTAGATTTAATGAAAATTTTATTGAAATTCCTAAATTACCCCTTGAATCTTAGCCCTCTTTATTTTCAACCAGCCGTACCAATATTTTTGCTCTCTCTTTGTCGCTCCTTCTTTCTCACATTTGCTACTAATCACAACCAGCCATACCCAACTATGAGTTTTTCAATTGTTTTTGATTTCATTGATTTAGTTACTATTAAAAAGTTTTTTAATTGTTTCAATTTTTTTGCTTTCATTGATTTTTTCTCAACTAGCCGTACTCAACTATATGTATTCTCGCTTGTGCTTGTGTGAGTATAGTTTGCTACTCCTTCTTTCTCACGTTGCCGCTAATCTCAACCAGCCATACCCAACTGTGAGTTTTTCAATTTTTTTGATTTCATTGATTTATTTACTATTAAAAAGTTTTTCAATTGTTTCAATTAAATTGCTTTCATTGATTTTTTTCTCAACTAGCCGTACTCAACTATATGCATTCTCGCTTGTGCATGTGTCCTTAATTCCTATCATTGATGCACAAGTAGCGTCAGTCGACATAGTGCCAGGGGGGCACCAAAACTCCTTTACTATTGGATATTTAGATTAGTTTGTCTCCTATAAAGATATAAGCATAACATGTTAGTGAGTAAGAGAGGAAGGGTTTTAGTTGGTTTACAAATTTTACACTCATTGGGGGCTATCCAAATAGTGCTATTTGCCTTTCATGTTAGGAGATATGCTCTGTTTTTTGGTCAAGAAATAGAGTGTTTTTTAAGTCATCCATATTTTCATTAGGCAAGGGTGAGGACTAAAGAGAGGGTTTTTGTTAGATAATATTCCTCTCAAGTTAATGAAAGTTAACATTGAGTTGAAATGGGATGAATGTGGCCACGTTGAAATGGTTCTTACTAATTCATATACTTATTGTACCATTATTTTTAGGCGAAATCACATTATTGGTCCCTGAAGTTTACCCCGTGTACGCAATTGGTCCCTCAAGTTTGAAGCGAGTACAATTAGTCCCTTAAGTTTTAAAATTGAGTTGTGTTGGTCATTTTACTAACTATTATTAATGGTGTTACTTATGTGACTAACGGAACAATGACTTGGCTTTTTCTTTTTTTTTTTTTTCTTTTTTTAATGATGTGGCATGTTTTTAATTAAAAAATTAAAATCTAAATTTACACGTGAGAAAAAAAAAAAAAAATCACCGGTACCAAATTAAAAAATTTATTTTTTGCCTGTTGTAAAAACCCACAACGAGAGGGTTAAAATATCTTTTCTCTTTTACCAAAAAAAAAAAAATCTTTTCTCTCTCTCACACTATTCTCTCTATTCTTCTTTCTCTGGACTCTCTTTTCTCTCTCTTCTTTCTCATTTTCTTCTCTCAAATCAAATCAATGTGCAAAAGCAGGGATTACATCATCAATACATGATAAAGTGCTATAGACAGCAAGTGCAAAGGAACCAAAATGAATTGCAAATTGTCAAATTGTCAAGATTGAGAAGAAAAAGATGGTAACTAAACTTGAAAAAGAGGCCATTGATATTTGGGCACTCTCAGATACTCCAACCTGCATCAACTAAATATGCAAGAAGACCAAGTAGATATGAATCACTAGAACCTTTTGCAGAAGATATCCAATTTAGCGGGTTCATTGGTTTGAATTATTTGCCTAGTCGGCCTCTTGCCCATGGTGGTCTTTGGTGGCTGGGTTTTAGTGGTTGTTTTGTGATTGGTTGTTTATTGGCTGGGTTTTGTGATTTGGTGGTTGTTTTGTATTGGTGGTGGCTAGTGGTGGGTTGATTTTGGGTTGGGGTTTACGGTGGGGGCAGGTGAGTGGGTGATGGTGGCTAGTGGCGATCGTGGGTTTGTTGGGTTTACGGTGTTTGTTTTCGCTTTTGATTTTGGTGGTTGGGTGGTGGTGGTGGTGGTGGTGGTGTGGTTGCTGTGGGTGTGGGCAATGGGTTTGTGTGGGGAGTGAAAGATCACTGGTTGCCCGATAACTCTCTCTTGTTGTGGGTTTTTACATCAGGTAGAAAATAAATTTTTTAACTTGGTGCCGATGATTTTTTTTTTTCCTCACGCATAAATTTAGTTTTTAATTTTTAAATTAAAAACAGGGTACATCATTAAAAAAAATGTTAAATCATTGTTCCGTTAGCCACGTAAGTAACACCATTAACAATAATTAGGAAAATGACCAATATAACTCAGTTTTAAAACTTAAGGGACTAATTGCGCATATAGAGTAAACTTCATAGACCAATAGTGTAGTTTTTCCTTATTTTTAAGTTAATGATGAAGTGAAATTTTTTATTAAAAAAACAATATTATCTATTATCTATTAAAAAAATTTGTATATAAGATAACATATACATAAAAATTGACTCACTACACTTGATCTTTCACAATAATTGAAATTGATTTTTCTCATACCACTACATTTCTTAAGTCTTTTTTTATTATTAAAAAAATCTTCTACCAAACCAAGTTTAAAATTTTCTCACCTCTTGAGCTTAAAGCAATAGGTCCGTAGCCATTGGCCCAACGAGTCATTATACAACTTTTCAAATACATTGTTATATTTTTTACACTTTTTCATTGAGTTTGATGGTTTTTAGACCCCTTAAACAATTGATTAAACCTAGGTAATTAGCCAAGTTATTACTTAGTCCAATTAAACAAGTCTAGGTTATCACAATATAAAAGATCAAATCATGCAAAGTAGCGGAAAATAAATAACACAAGATTAGGAAACCAAACCGGTAAAAACCTAGGGAGGATTTGACCTAGCTATTCTCAAGGTAAACTTGAATCCACTATCTTGAAAGAATCAAAGTTCATACAATAAGACTTACAAACCCCCACACTCAACTTCTTATTGCTACCAACCAAGAGAACTTACCGACACGACCACGTGCAAGCTCCGAATCCACAGACTCCTTCTTTCTTGGATTCACCACCGATACAAGCACACCCGCTTATATTTTCTTTAAACTTCAATGGCAGCAAGAATGAATTGATCATCAAGGTGTAGATAAATCTTCTCCTTGAAAACCCTAAGTTTGTGTAAAGGAAAGCTCCTCTAGATCTCACAAGAGATTTACACAAACCGCAATTATGAGCAACGCTAAAACGTGGTTAGGGTTTGCCTTTTATACTTAGGACAAATAAGAAACCCTAAAAACGTTTTAAAACACTTAGGGCTGAGTTGGACGAATCTGCAGAAAAACATTCCGCCCGAAGCTGATCGATCGAGCCAAGCCGAAAGGCACAATCCTTTCCCGCTTTAACTCGATTCCAACTTTACATAGACACACAACTTTGAGCTAGACTTAAACACTTCTAAACACATTGTTTCGATCATGTTTTGCCAACAATACAAATTAGAATTCTAAATACATAAAATCCTAAGACTTTAGAACCTAACAAATTCCCCCTTTGGCAATCCGTGACAAAACACAACTAGAAGCTCAAAGTTTACAAAATAAAAAACCCTTTACAAAATAATGCTCATACAACAAATTCAATCCTAACTACTATCCATCATTTGCAAGTGTAGACAAGAGCTCAATTGAATCAACCTGTATATTTCCTGAAACACTAAACAAAATGCATAACCGCATGTGTGGAATCAATACAAGTAAACAAAATAACTTCTTGATTTCAAACAACACACAAATAAAGAAATATATCAATGAATAACTCATAAATATAAATCAATAAGCAGTTTGAAACAAGAAACATATAAAGTACCAACAAAAACATAAAACTCCCCCTAACATGAATATCCCATCAAAAACAAGGTAAGAGCTAAAAATGTTAAGTACCAAGTGAAGCACCTAGATACCCACAAGCTCCAACCAAAAACAAATAAACTCCCCCCGAAAGCAAAAACTCTACAAAGTACTCCCCCTTTTTATAACGGAATGCCAAAGGGTAAACAAGATATCCATCATCAAAAGGGAGGTGGTCTAAACTACGCCAACTCCGCATGCAAGGCACGGATCTCATCGAGCACGTCCACCAAAATCTGTCCTTGAGCCGCCTAAACGGTCAAGACATGATCCAACGTGCGACGAATGTCCGAATCATCTGAAAATGATCGATGGAGGAATATCGGCATTAGCAAAGCAAAGACTGATGTCTCAAAGAAGAAGCAAAGACTGTAGAAGAGGGAGGAGGGGGAACACCACTAGATGACGCACCTCTAGGACGAGAAGGAGCAACTCTCAATCGAGCAGCCCTCCGACGAAGAAAGGTGGCACTTATGGCAGCAATCACATGAACAGGCTCTCCGGACGGAAAACCATCTAAATCTAAGAAGAGCAAAATCCTATGAATGAAAATAGGATGAATCAGCGCATGCCCTACAGCAGAACTCTTATGAACCCCGTTCAAAGAACGAAGGAACAAGTGAGGAAAAGCGATAGACGCTCCAAAAACAAAGGCATACAAAAACACACATTGCTCTAAAGGGATGGTGTGGAAGTGAGAGATAGGCCACAAGGAATGACACACTATCCTAAAGAAGAGATAGGTCGTCTCGGTAAGCTCAGCAAACGTGATCCGAGGATCAGAACCCCACCGGATAGATGACCTAGTGATGTAAGACATGACAACATCTAATGAGGGTGACTCATCATAAGGATAGTCAATCTCCCGAACAACCGGCACCCCAAGAGCCTCGGCCACTACCCTAGGGGTAATGGTGAACTCTACACCTCATATCCAACTCCTAATAAGGGTGTTGGAATCATAGATGTGGCAAGAGAGGTTTGAGAAGAACTCTCTAATCAGGGCGGTCGGGGGTAGATGATCTATCTCTAAGAGAAGCAACCAACCTCTAGACTCAAAATTGGCCCTAATGGCCGGATCAAGCTCATCCAACACAACAGCTCGCTCAGCCCATATCTTACGCTTATGACTCAAGGAGTCAAAGGCTTCTCTACACTTATCATTCCTAAACAACTCAATCCTAGTGAGAGACTTAAAGGAAGTGGAAGTGGTTCTATGGGCTCTAGTTTTCCTAGGCATGGTGCTAGGATAAGGACCAACACAGAGATAGAAAAAAAAAAAAAAAAACAAACCAAAAAAAAAAAAAAAAAAAAACAAAAAAAAAAAAAAAACAAAACCAAGGGCAGATTGCAAGTTAGCACAAAAACAAAATATAGAATAAAAATCTATATGATGCATGAACAAGTTAAATGACATGATGCATGTTCTAATGCAATGAATTAAGTCCAAAAAGTTCAAATTCACAAAATTGGCTTGAACATTAAGGTTTTAACACAAAAAAAAAAAAAAAAAAAAAAAAAAAAACCCAAAATTTGGAAAACCACTTGATCAATTTGAAAAATATTGACGAATTGATCATCACACATGATAGAATAACAAAAATAATGACCAAATACATCAATTTGATAAGCCAATTTCATCAATTTAACCCAATTAGACAAAATCCCCAATTCGGATCAAATTCAAACCCTAAAATTTCCAATTTTTCAAAAACCATAAAATTGATCAAATTAAACTATAAGAATCATCATTATAGCATCATAGAACAAAAACCCATTGATCCATTTCACAAAAATAGGTTCGAATCATCAAAAACCCCAATATTTTGAAAGTGCCGAAAATAGCCACAAGAATGCATGAAAAATGCATGAAATCATGAAATAAAATGGAAAAGGAAGGACAAAAGAGACTTACCCGCCTCCAAGGAAAAAAACCTTGCAAAAATCTTGAAGGAAAACGACAAAAAATTGATGGTGGAGCCTTTAGCCAACGCGGAGAGAGAGAAAATTTGAAAAACTATTTGAAAATGTGACTTTGAAAAGTCCAATCTGTCTTTTTAAAAAACCTATTTCACGAGTTTCGATCGATCGAAAATCAGCCTCGATCGATCGAAACAGACAAAGACTCTCTCTATCAAATTTAAAAATTTTCGATCGATCGAAAAACAGAATGGATCGATCGAAATAGGCAGAGGCTTACCAAATTTTGAGGAAAAAACATAGTTTTTGAAAAACATTTAGAATTAACTCAAAACATTGAAATTTAAGAACAAAAATGCATGAGTATGTGATGATATGATTTTCAAAACAAGAATTTTAAGCCCAAATTCCCAAAAAACAAAATTTCTTGCATTCTCCACAAATTTTCCAAAGAACAAATTAATTTTGCACAAAATTCAAAGTATTTGCAAAATTTGGTTGGTCGGACCATAAACACACACAATAACATGTACAATGTTTAGCAAAGAGTAACTCGTGTAGTGTGTGTAACTAGCAAAAGCTTGAGATACATGTGAGGTGCTATGTGAATAACAATCAATTCACAAAGTCTACAAAATTCATCACAAAGAATTTAAAAGAGACTATCACCTAAAGAATTACATCATATAACTCCCACATCTCCTAGATCATAAGCTTGCAATCATGTAAGCTTCTTGTATTTATGCCTCATAATATACATACCAATTTTAAGTTATGTGAGTTTGGCATCAAGCCTAATAGTATACACCAATTTTGATTTTAAGAATTAAGCAATTTAACCCGAGGCTTCACCTTATGTTCTTTTTGTGCATGTGCTACACTTTCTTGAGCACAAAATCTTATGATATGCACTAAGGTGTTCATGATTGGCTAGTGAACAGTGGTGAGATGGTTATTTATGCATTTCTCTTCAAAGTTCAAGTCAAACATTTAAAAACATGTGACTTCAAGATTAAGACATAGTAATCAAAGGCCATAAACATCTTTCCCACACAACATGCACTACAAAGTTTCAACTAGTAAAGTGCAATAAATAAGCTCAGCAAAGCTAAACAAGGTACAAAAGACATGTTATGTGAAAATAAATTGACCAACCTTGTTCTCAAAAACCAAGAAGAATAGTACAAAACAAAATGTGCTTCCTTTTTCTTCCCTTTTTTTTTTAATTTTTTATTTTATATATATTAAAAATAAAAAACATCTAGAATGAAATGCATGAATGTTATGCTATGCAAATCCTAGAAACAAAAAAAAAAAAAAACAAAAACAAAACCAAAGAACAATGGTCACAAAAGGTAGAGCAATGAAGCACAAGGACCATGTCAGAAAGACTCAGTTAGATCGAGTCTTTTGCATCCAAAACCTTTTAGATGCATTATGAGTATTGGAGTTCTTATTCACATGAGAATGATTACCAACTCCAGGATTGGAATTAAGGTTTAAAGCCTTTACCAAATCACCAAAAAGTACCATAGGATCAAGTGCTTGAGGCACAGGTACTTTTGGTTTGTTTACTCTCTTAGCAAGGTTGCGACTTGTAGCAATTTGGCCGGATGTGTCCAGACTTTCCACAAAAGTGACAAACCCATGCAGGCTTATCATGTGTCTTGTCCTTAGATAGGGTAGGCTTCTTAGACTTAGAATCTTTCGGATCAACCCTAATCTTTCTAGATGAAGAACCTTCTAAGGGTTTAACAACCTCACTCACGGGGGTTTTGACAGTTTCACTCACTATCTCACTCACGGAAGGTTCAGAAGAAGAAGATGAAGGAACAAACTTTGTGGAATGAGGAGCGGACACAGAGATGCTTTCAACATAACCTAATCCAGTTTTGTCGAAGAAAACTTTTGAACACTCAAAGCATTTGATAAAGTTTAGAACTAGCAGATCTAGCAAAGATAAATCAAGTTCCAAAGATTTAACTTTATCAAGCAAAAGCATATTTTCAGTTTTCACATTGTTCAAAAGATCATTAGCATTAAATAGTTTAACAAGCAAATTTTTCTTTTCAAGCTCAAGAGATTCAATTTTCTTCAGGCCAAGTTCAACATTCATAGCATCCTTTGCAGCAATTTTGCAAAGTTTATTATAGGCCTCTTGAAGATCTGCATCTTGAGAGAGTTCCCCATCAGAAGGGTTCTCTTCAACAGATATGCTCTTATCAACTACAGCAGTAGCGGTGAAAGTAATGAAGTTTCCATCCTCATCACAATCGGACTCATTATCCGAAACTTCACCATCACTAAGGGTTACTGCCATAGCCTTACCCTTAGACTTCAAATAGGTTGGACATTCAGATTTCATGTGTCCATACCCTTGACATTTAAAACACCGAGAGCCCAAGGAATTATTGGAAGATTGACCTACTCTTTCTCTAGGTTTATCATTGTTGTTAACCTTAGTGGGATCATGCTTCCTAAAATTTCTAGGTTCAACAATGTTTGTGCCTCTTAACTTTCTATTACTATTTTCGAGAAAGTTTCTAAAGTTCTTGTCAAGGTAGGTAATCTCAGTAGCAGAGAGCTAATCATCAAATCCACCACCTTCAACATCATCAACCGACTTAAGAGCCATTGATTTGGATTTGGTAGTTTTGGGTAGATCCAACTCATAGGATTGAAGAGATCCTACAAGTTCATCAACAGGGATGAAGTCCACATCCTTGCTTTCAGTAATGGCAGTCACCTTGGGTCTAAAGTCTTGAGTCAAAGATCTAAGAATCTTCCTAACAATTTTAGGTTGATCATAGATTTCACCCAAGTTAAAAGCAGAATTAACAATATCATTCAATTTAGCATAGAATTCATCAAAAGATTCATCATCAGACTTCCTAATACTTTTAAATTTAGAAGTCAATTGCTGTAATTTATTTATTGGCGAAAAACACATTTTGGTCCCTACATTTTCAGCCGATTCCGTTTTAGTCCCTAAGTTTTTTTTTTACCGCTTTTAGTCCCTCTCCTGAAAAACTCTTCCATTTTAGTCCCTACCGTTACATCAGAAACGGATATTGCAGACGTGGCAAACGGCAAAGTTAAATAATAATAAACTAATGTCCACGTGGTCTAAATTAATAATAAAAATATTTTTAATGCCACATCAAAGCATCTAAATTAAAAAATTAATTTATTAATTTTAACTAAATAAAAAAATTAAAAACAGAATTAAAAACTAAAAATCTTATGAATTGAGATCTAAGTGTGCCTTGAACAAGAACAACAAGAACACAAACCCGGATCCAAGAACACAAACCCAGAAATTATTTAAAAAAAAAAAAAAAAAAACTAACCAAAGCCAGAAATTCCCCAGGCCAAGAAAATCAACCCACTGCCACAAACCCACTAATCACTTTAATAAGCTCACCAAACAAAACAGTAACCCTGGTTAGAGATCAGAGAGACACAACAAATTCTACAAAACAAACAAACAAATAGAAAATAGAAAAAGCACAAAGAAAACGAGAGAGAGATCACGGAGAGAGAGACACTTTTTTTAAAAGTTAAAACTGTTGTTCATGCTACCATTGTAGAGATTGATCAAGACCACCAAGATGGCATGTTTAGCGGCGGGACAGGGGTCGTTGGTTGTTGTCCTCTCACAAGACGAGGAGGAGGCTCGTCGTTGTCGCCGAGATCGGAGGCTTTGTTGTTTTCGAAGGTATCGATCTTGACTGTACGGATGGGTGAGGCTAAGAAGGGTTTGACGGTGAAGGCGGTGGCGATGGCGCCCGAAATTCATAGGGATGCAGAGGAAAGAGCAAGCGGTGGCGGAGATGATAAAGAAGAAGGTGATAGAAGCGAAGGAGGTGTGCGGCGAGGACGGGAGATCGGACGAGTGCAAAGTGGCGTGGGACGAAGTGGAAGAGATTAGCCAAGCCAAAGCCGATCCGAGGCTCGGGTTGGAGAAACAAGATCCTCTCGAGTTCTTTTGCCTGGGTTGTTGTGGGTTGATTTTCTTGGCCTGGGTTGTTGTGGGTTTGTGAGTTTTGCTGATCCGGGTTTGTGGATTTGTGGCGGATTGGTGCACCGATCCGTGGCGAATTTGTGGGTTATGATTCAAAGGTCTGGGTTTGAGAGAATGGTGGGATTTGGAGGATGGTGGAGATCGGTGGGTTTTCAAGTTGGATTTGATTTTGTGTTTCGATGGATTGGTGGGTTTCCAACTTGGAGATTGGTGTTGATTTTGTGAACAAAGAGGATGCAGGTCTTTTGATTTTAATGGGTGTATGTTGGGTTAAAATTTTTGAATGTGCAAATCTGTTTTTGGGTTTGATTGTTGGTGTATGTTGATTTCTGGGTTTTCAATTTTGGTGGGTGTATGTTGATTTCTAGATTTTGGTTGGTGTATGTTGATTATTGTTTGATCTAAGTTCTGAATTTCGATTTGTTTGGTTACAAAGAACGTCTTGGAAAGGCAAAGAAAAGAAAAGACAAGAACTAGGAATTAATTTACTAAAAACATGAAGAATATGAACGGTAAGAAAATGAAGAACACAAAGATGATCTTCCAACAAAATAATGAAAAGAAAAAAAAATTATGTTAATTATTAATTATTATTTAAATAATTAAATAATAACTAAAATTTTATTTTATTTTAAAATGCTGATGTGGCATATAAAAATGCCACTTAATCGCCACATCAACGCCACATCGGCGCCATGTCGGCTAATAGGGTTTTCCGTCCGCCACCTAGGATTTTGCCCTAACGGCACTGACGGAAAGGACTAAAACAGAAAGCATTTTTCTAAATAGGGACTAAAAGCGGTAAAAAAAAAACTTAGGGACCAAAGTGGGAATAGCGTGAAAATGTAGGGACGAAAATGGGTTTTTCGCCTTATTTATTTTGATGACCTTTGTGCCTTCATGCACGATCTGGAGGATATTCCAAGCAGTATGAGCGATCTCAACATTAGAGATTCTCTTAAATTCCTCCATAGAAACAGCGTTAAAGATCGCATTCATAGCCTTGCTATTAAACGAAGCTGCTTCTTTTTGAGAAGTTTCCCACTCACTAACAGGAGTAGTGGGCTTCTTCCATCCGTATTTAACGGAGTTCCACACCCTCTCATCAATGGATTTCAGGAATGCTTTCATCCTTACTTTCCAGTAAGCATAATTATTCCTATCAAAGTGAGGAGGAATAACTAAAGAGTGTCCGTGTTCCATGACAACAGGGGTCAAGGATCAGCTCGGTGATCAAAGGATCAACAACAAAAGAACAACCCGCTCCGATACCACTTGATGGATTTTAGATCCCTTAAACAATTGATTAAACCTAGGTAATTAGCCAAGTTGTTACTTAGTCCAATTAAACAAGTCTAGGTTATCACAATATAAAAGATCAAATCATGCAAAGCAAGCGGAAAATAAATAACACAAGATCAAGAAACCAAACGCTAAAAACCTAGGGAGGATTTGACCTAGCTATCCTCAAGGTAAACTTGAATCCACTATCTTGAAAGAATCAAAGTTCATACAATAAGACTTACAAGCCCCCACACTCAACTTCTTATTGCGACCAACCAGTAGAACTTACTGACACGACCACGTGCAAGCTCCGAATCCACAGACTCCTTCTTTCTTGGATTCACCACCGGATACAAGCACACCCACTTATGTTTTCTTTAAGCTTCAATGGCAAAGAATGAATTGATCATCAAGGTGTAGATAAATCTTCTCCTTGAAAACCCTAAGTTTGTGTAAAGGAAAACTCCTCTAGATCTCACAAGAGATTTACACAAACCGCAATTATGAGCAACACTAAAACGTGGTTAGGGTTTGCCTTTTATACTTAGGACAAATAAGAAACCCTAAAAACGTTTTAAAACACTTAGGCCTCGAGTTGGACGAATCTGCAGAAAAACATTCTCCTTTCGAGTTTCGATCGATCGAGCCTGTCTTTCGATCGATCGAGCTAGGCCGAAAGGCACAATCCTTTCCCGCTTTAACTCGATTCCAACTTTACATAGACGCAGAACTTTGAGCTAGACTTAAACACTTCTAAACACATTGTTTTGATCATGGTTTGCCAACAATAAAAATTAGAGTTCTAAATACATAAAATCCTAAGACTTTAGAACCTAATAGAGTTAATCTCATAGTTTATTTTGAGTACATTGATTAATTTCTTGAATTGTAAATAAATACATTGATAAATGTCTACAATTAATTTTTATTTAATATGAATTAATTATCTTTTTTTTATTATATAGTTTTTTTAAATTTTTTTTTTTTTATAATCGATGCAAACTCATATTTTTTAGATTAATTTTGTTTTCAATCTTATCTTGTAACCTTGCCCCCCTGAACTAAAATCCTAACTCCGCCACCGCATAGTGCGGTTTGTTTACTTTAAATGATACGCGATGTGTTTTTTTTTTTTTTTTTTCCTTTCATTCCCCTGTATTCGGTATGTTGGAACAGGGTTCATTCTTTTGTGTAATACATGTGCTTTAATTTAATTTTGGTATGCTGGAAGAGGCTTATATCAATAAAAGTTTTGGGTAGACAATAGAGAACATGCTAGAACATGTAGGATCCTTATCAATATTACTTGTTTGTGGTTAAATTAAGTTCATTAGTGGATGCTTTTTTACATCAAGTGATCATAGGTGGTAGAGTTAATGGAACTTTTACCTCTAAGGTATATGATGACATAGTAAAAGAGTTGGTCGAAAAATTTCACATGGAGATTAACAAGGATAAGGTGAAAAATTGACAAAAGACACAAAAAGAATTTTCATGAATGCTATGACATATTTAAAGATGGATTGAGTGGTTTTGGATGGAATGATTCTTTAAATATATGGACAAATTTGAACTAGAAGTTTAGGAGCCACTCATAGCAATAAATTCCCATTTTTGTTAGTTTAATTTTGTATTACATAATTATATATTTGTTGTATTAACATTTTCTTTTGTTTGTAATAGTCTAAACCCGCAACCAGTGAAGTGGATGACAACACCTATGGCCAACTACTCTTAGATGGCACAACTTTGGGCTAAAGATAGAGTAAAAGGTAATCATCTTTGAAACCGCAAAGGAGAAAAGTGCTAGGTATGCTGCATTGACCACTATTGATGAGATTGATAATTTGGTATCCCAAAATGAAGCTTCTTTGGAGAACTTTGAAGTCGAAGATGATTAAAGGTCACCAGAAATTAATGTTGTACATTCTCGAGTGTCATCACAAGATGCAATGTCTTCTAAAAGAAAGAAAAGACGACTGGCGGAAGATGATGAACTTGGGAATGTAATTTCCCGATCATTTGATAATGTATCTATGGCAATTGATAGGGCGATTGAGGTTATGGCAAAATGCTTTTCAAAGTCATATGGAACAGAAGTTCATGCAGCTTTGGACGTATTGGACTTAGATCCAATATCAAAGACTAAGGCCTACAAATTTTTGATGGAAAATCCAACATATAAGGAGATGTTCTTTGGTTGCCCGGATCATGAGCACAAATGTGTCTTATTGACACTGATGTCTAGGTCTAAAAATTAAAAAGCGTGGGATTTTTTGGCCAACCTTAGTTTTGGAATGGATTATGTTATTTTGTTTTCTTTTGGCAAGACTCATTATCAAAGTTTAAAAAAAAAAAAGATATTTGTTTGCATTTTTAGACAATATTTATTTTGTTGAGAATAAATATATGATACGTGAATTGCTTTACAACATAGAAATATACATAACTTGTTTTTTATGTTCTTTAAAATGAGGGGTATAATAGTAATGTTGTTATAAAATGATTCTATTCAATTCCTTCCAATGTCACTTCCAAACGATGTTACTTACATTCAATTCCTTTCCATTCCTTTATTTTATAACATCCAAACAAGATTTTTAAATTCCATTCCATTCCATTCATTTCCCTACTAAATCCATTCCATTCTTAATGATAATTCCATTCCATTTCATTATGAACTCCTAAACAGAGCCTAAGTAATGTTATACTACACAATAATTTATTATAGAATTCATATTTTGAAAATCTCACTATTAAATTACATGTTCTATATGTTCTTAACATTCATGCTAATTTTCATGTCAATTGGATATTATTTACCATTTGATCCATAAACTCATCTTTTATGCATTATTTTAAACTACAAAAACTTGAATTTAAACAATTGATTTGTTACCTGGCTATTAATCTTTGATCACCTTAAAATTTTGCAAACATGTAGAATATATGGAGATAATGTAATCTAATGGTAGATTTGTCAAAATTCACACCCAATTAAAAAATATCAAGTGGTGTAAAATTGCTTAAAGTTACATCAGGTGTAACTTGAACCTCTTTGAAATGGCATATTTGAAATAGGCCGGTATCGAAATATTCCGTTCCACTAAACAAATCTAAATGGAGTCCGGAAAGAAATTAATAACATTGGTTTTTTTGTCAAAAAGTCACTTCTTTGCAGTTCCCAGTCCTTGATTTTTTCTTTTTTTCCCCTCACATTTTCATTTATTGCAGGTCTAACTCTACTTCTTTTTTTTTTTTTTTTTTTTTTTTGCTACTGTAATTTAAAAAAAAAAATTTTTATTTTAGCTTTTATTTATAGTACTTTTAACCAAAATAATAATAATAATAATTAGATAAGTTATTAACTAGTTACTAAATAAATCCCATTGAGAACATTCGTAAAGCACTGGCCTCTGGATTTTGTTAAAGTGAAAGTGGAATCAATGTAGAATTTGCATTCTGCAGTAGTAGACTAGTAGTAGGCCAATTTTTGTACACTGTCGAAAAGCAAATAGGATTAATTTAATTGTCCTTTAGTTCTCACAAGTTTAAACATTAATTAAAATGATAGAACATAGGTATAGTTCCTTAAGTGTGGTATTTTAAGTTCTCTAATTAAAATCATGAATTCAAAAATGTAGTTATATTAGTCAATACAACCATATATAGTTAATTTTAACAGAAGAATTTAAAGAAAAACACTTAAAGGAATAGTGAAATTTTACTCAAATTGAAATTGTGCGTGGGTGGAATGAAATAAGTAGTGGTATTCTACTAATGTTAATGGAAAGGGCGTGGGAGTGAGGTAGGTGGATTAGAGTAATTTATTTATTTTCCATGTTTTGGCATTGCATGGTGGAACTGAGGAAGAGAATCATAGCCCTTTTATTAAAATGAATCGTGGCCTTTTCATATAAGTTCATCCTCTTAAAATGTACGCGCATGCCAATACAGATTAATGGTTTTGGCCACTAGATTGAATCATATTATGATATATATTAAGATCTTTCATCTGCTTAAATTTGATTAGCATTAGTTGGTAAAGCTGCTTTACTTGAATACCATATCATCTATTTTTTTGTGACGTCTCCTTCACCTAGCTAGAAAAGTGAATAAATAAAAAAAATCAATGCCAAAAAAGAAACCATGCCTGCTGTGGCCCTAGCTGTGGGGAATGAATATAGCGCAAAAGGGCAATTAAGTATGATGAAGTAATGGAAAAAGCATTAGCATTATTGGTGAAAAATTATTTTTGTATATATATTGTGGCCGACTAAATTTTGAGTTTGAAATAAATCAAATAAGTAAAATAATTTCACAAATGCGAATTTGTATTGATAAATATGTGGTACAATTCTTTGTAATTACAAGAGAGTGATCCTCTTATTTGATCTCCTTGAAAGATTTGTTGATTGGAATTGTGGTAATGTGATTTTGATTTGAACAACAAATATCCTTCAATTTGGTTGAAGAATGTATCGAAGATCTTCGAAACAAAATTACAATGAATCTTTGGTTACAAGCTTGTTAGAATCCTTTGTTCTTCACGTACTTCGTGTGTTCTTCGCTTGTTCTTCATCTTTGAAGGTTTGTGGTGGAAGTTCTTTAGGGCTTTAGAGGCTTGAATCTGTAGAGCTTCACCGATTTGTGGTTTCTTGAAGTTTTCGGAGACTTTTGAGCTTGATTCCAGTGAACTTTGAGATCTAGGAAGATGATTTGGATGATTTCTCTTCAATGTTCTTCATATTTGAAGGTTTGTGGTGGAAGTTCTTTGGGGCTTTGGAGGCTTGAATTTGTAGAGTTTCACCAATTTGTAGTTTCTTGAAGTTTTTTGAGGCTTTTGAGCTTGATTCTAGTGACCTTTGAGATCTAGGAAGATGATTTGGATGATTTCTCTTTGAATGTTCTTCGTATTCGAAGTTGAGGTTCTTGAAGTTCCTGGAAGCTTTAGGGCTTGACTCCAGCAGAGCTTCTATACTTTTGAATCTTCTTTGATACTGCTTGTGCTCTAGATATCTTGATGTCTTCCAAGATCTCTCCCAAGATGTCTTGGTGTGTTGAAATGCCTTGGGAATGCTTCTATTTATAGGAGATTGGGGTTGGGTGAGCAAAACGTGGCGAAGTCTGATTGGTGACATGCGTCATAATCTGATTGGAGGAGCTTTAAGACTTTTTCTGCAAGACACGTGGCATCTTTTGATTGACCGAAATGTCTTGATTTTCAAGGTGACACATGTCGGCAGACTGATTTGATCGCTTATGTCATTGCTTACATGCGCTAATGTGTGATTGGTTTTTGCATGCTTTTTATGTCTTTATTTCAACGACACTTGACAAATTTCTGTTGGTTTTTGAATAGTGATAGCAAAACCTAGAAGTAGTAGGTGGCACACTGTAATTGGTCGTACTTTGTGGACTCTGTAGTATGATGTGTCAACTTATGATAGATCGGGAATTTTTCCTCTCTACAAATGCTCCCTTGAGACTCGGTCACGCACACAGTTTCGGAGTGTGGTTAGGGAATGAGTCTCGAAAATTGATTTTGACACTTGACTCTTCAAGTGAAGTAGTTGAAGATGGTGAAGCTTTCAGTAGGATGAAGTAATTTCAGAAGAGTAAACCCACCCAAATGAAAGGTTTTGATGAGACCGAAAAGTGGTCAACAAGTAGTTGAATGTACTGCGTGATCGAGCCTTCTCAACATAGGTTAAGTTGAAGTAATTTCAAAAGAGTGTTCTATGGTATTTGAAATGGGTTAGTGAGGCTGAAAGTTATTTGCCAGTAGTTGGATGTACTTGCGGGATTGAATCATTTCAACAAAGGTTAAGTCGAGGTAATTTGAGAAAAGCTTCCCATGGTATTTAGAATGGGTCAGTGGGGCAAAAAGTTATTTGAAAGTAGCTTGATGTACTTGTGTGACTAAATCATATTAGCAGAGGTTAAGCTAAGGTAATTTCAAAAGAGTATTTTGGATTGTTGGTGGCAATTATAGGGTGTAGAAGATGGTGATGAGGCAAGGATGTTGGCTGGGTACAACATGTAGAGCTATGGGGCTAGCCACGCGCTTTTAGGAAGTCTAAGCAAAGTAATTTCAGAAAAATATACTTTAGATTATGGAAAGGACATATAGGAAAGTGGTTGAGTGTGCATATGTTATTGTATCACTTAGGTTAAGTTGGGAAAGTGGTGGTTGTGAAGAAGACAGAGATGAAGCGGAGATGGTGAATGTGTGAAACATATGACACCATGGAGTTGGCCCCGTATGTCAAGGAATTTCTTGGTGTAGATGTTTTTGGGGAGTATAATTTGGAATATGGGACTGATCGTATACTAAGCGAAGTCCAGCGGCAAGTTGTAGAATGTGCTTGTGTGATGGGACCATGTCAACGAAGGTTAAGTTGAAGTAATTTCGGAAGAGTACTTTCTGAAATACTTCAAGTATAATTTAAGTTGGAGTAATTCCAAAAAGATGTGTTTTGAAGTACCAGCAACGATGATCTTTGTGTCCCGAGCTAGTGGCAACATGGAATGTGGCTTTAGTGGAAACACATCTTTGATTGACCAACACTAGAGGCTAATAATTGTGGAGGACCCAGATCGAACCATGCTTTGCCAATTTTTGATGAGCTAGGACCTTGGAGTTTTTGTAGTGTTGGATGGGAGAAAATTTGTAGGATGCCCTAACACCTTTACAACCCCTATATAATGGCACTTGTTGAAAGATATAAACAAAGTCGGGAGGTTGGTTGAGACGGATGAGTTAATGATTCGTAGTATGTTGGAAAAGCCTAGAAAATGAAAGATAGAGCTAACTTGTGATCTTGGTTTTAGAAACTAGCCAAGTTGCTATTTGTTCTCGAACCTTTGTTTTTTTTGTAAGACCAAACAACTTGAGAAGGACTATGGAGTTCTCAAAGCAGTTAAGAAGTTCCTTAAGCTAGGGTATGGGTGATTTAGTTGGACTTGGATCTCCTGGCTAGGTAGATTTGAGACTACAAGGAACAATGATGTGGGCTATGTTATGTGAAATTTTATGGACAAATGCGGTCGTTAAGTGGAGAAACAAAGCTTGTTTGGATCTCAAGACTACAATGATGTTGTGAGGAGGGTTTCTCCCGAACCATGAGAAGGTTGAGTTCAAGGCGATTACGAAGCAATATTGGTTGCTAGGTATTGAGAATGATGAAGTTATAGCGAGAAATGGTCATTTGTGAGAAGGAGGATTTGAAAATTTGAAAGAAGCAAATCTTTATTTCATGATTTAGTGTGTTTTTCTTGATGAGCTTAAATGAATTCGAACCTTCTATTTATAGTGGAGAGATGAAGAACGGTGGATGGGTATGTTAGATGAGAATGGTGGATGAGAATTTTCCGTGGGAAGGGTAGATGAGAATGGTAGGCATCGAACAGGAATGGTAGGTGGGAGACTAATAGGCATTGAACGGGAATGGTAGGTGGGAGACTAATAGGCATTGAACGGGAATGGTAGGTTGAATTGGTGATCCAATGTAACTTTAAGTTTAGGATACACTTGTGAGAGTTCTTTGTTCTTTGAAAGGGAAGCCTTGATGAAGTCGAAGGATAACCCTGAAGGAATCCAGACTAAATGGATGAATCTCAAAATCACGTATGGGTGGTTTCCAAGTCCTAAATAAATAAGTGGATTTCAAAATCAGAATCTTCACAAAAACCGAGTGGGACAAGCTTTGCTCGGACATCTTGATTCTTGGTCAAAGTTCACATCAAAGCCAATAGTTACAAAATCACACTATTTGAGCAATTTTAGATATTCAATGAAGAAATAGACCCCAAAATCGGAATCTACATGAAAAACTGAGCAAGACAAGTCTGGCTTGAAACTTTTGACTTTTGGTCTACTTCAACATGAAAGTCAACTATGTAAGGTTGAATTTATTCAACCATCTAATTGGCTTTATTCCGTGCCAAATTTGCTTGTAATTCAGCATTTAGTAACCCCGTATTTAGGTGGGATTGTTGTAAGGGTAGTGAGTGAGATAGAGTGAAGATTGCTCAAGAGTGTGCAAGAAAACAGAGTGTCGCGGCTGGGACTCGCTGGGCTGGACTCGCGGCTTCAACCCGCTGAGAATCCGCACACATGCCAAGCATCTTTGGAAGATGAACAGTCATGCTAGCTGGAGCACTACAGGACAAAAACAGGACAATCGGCCATACGGTTATCTCATGATGGAACTCGCGACTTAGTCAAGCCGCGAGGTCAAGCCGCGAGCCACCCCTGTTTTGGAAAAACCCGACGTTTCACATTCCTCTTCACTCCAAAGATAAATACCCTTTTAACCCACGATTGAAAGAGAGCTTCAGAGAGAATTTTGAGAGAGAAACCCTAAAGAAAAACCAGATTGTTTCACCCACAATCTCTACCTTAGAGTCTCATCAAATTCCCTCACTCTCTTCCTCTCTATTGCCAAATCCTTGAGAGGCCTTATACCAAACCTGGTTTTCACCATTATCATCTCTCGTGAGACAGTCGTTTGGAGTTAAGGGGAAGCGAGTTAGGAAGGAGCCAATCTTCATTGGTTGATACTACGGTGTAGTAGCGGAATCCGGAAAGCTAGAAAAGAAAAAGGTTGGCGCAACCTCGTTGGAGCAAGAAGCTTGGAGGGCTTAGGTGCATTGGGTAGATTAGGCTTGGAGGGTCTATTGTCTTTGTCCTTGTATCCCAACCGTATTTTCTAGTGGATTGATTACCGCTTGGAGGGGCGGAGAGGTTTTTCGCCGAGGTCTTGGTTTCCTCTTCGATAACATATCCGGTGTTATCTCCGTGTTTGCATCTTCCTTCCTCTCTATCTCTGCCTTTACATTATCTCTTTGTGGTTTATTTTGTTATGGCTTAGATAGTTGTTTAACCAATTCAGCATTATAGCATATGTTAAGTTTCCACACACTAGTTGTTTGACATATTGCTTGTGTTGGTTAAGTTGGTTTTTTGGGGTCTAAACGTTCAAAAGTGTTTTTGTACACGTTTTTGAACTTTCAATTGGTATCGAGCGGGTACATGTTTGTTTGGTTTCATTACCATTGTGTGATCCTTGACTCCCATTTTGAGATGGATAGGTCTCAATCCCTTAATGCACCTCCATATTTTGATGGTAGTAATTATGCCTTTTGGAAGGTTAGCATGAGAGCCTTTTTATGTTCTATTGATGAGTCCTGTTTGGGATCTTTGTTGAGATTGGTTGGACCAAACTTGAGGCAGCCAAATCCACATGGGATAAGGCAAAGACTTGTCGCATCTAATGCTAACAAATAAAACACTAAATGCTATTTTCTCGTGGTGTGTCTCCGGATGAATTTCACAGATTTCTCACATTACCATTGCCAAAGAAGCATGGGAAATTCTGGAAACCACTTATGAAGGCACGAAGAAAGTGAAAGATACCAAGTTACAAATGCTGACCACTCGGTTCGAGGAGCTCAAGATGAGTGAGGACGAGTCTTTCGACTCTTTCTATGGGAAGCTAAATGAGATGGTTGTCGATAAGTTTAACTTGGGGGAGAAAACAGAGGACTCAAAGATTGTAAGGAAGATCCTTCGATCATTGCCGAAAAGTTTTCGTGCAAAAGTGACAGCCATTGAAGAGAGCAAGGACCTTGATGACATCAAGGTGCGGGGAGCTGGTTGGTTCTCTGCAGACGTATGAGATGTCATTTGCCCAATCAACGGAAGAGTAAATCTCTTGCTCTAAAGACAATTAATGAGAAGGTGGAAGATCAAGACTCATCGGGAGAAGATGTGGTTGACAAAGATGTAGCCTATCTCGTTAAAAATTTCAGAAAGTTTTTGAAATTCAAAAACAATGGAAAATTTGATGATAAGAGAAAATTCCAAAATTCGGAAGGGAGAAGAGGGATTTCAAAAGAAAGATGGAAAAGAATCCCAATCCACACAAGGTGTCACTTGTTTTGAATGCAACGGGCATGGACACTTCAAGAAGGAATGTCCTAATTATTTGAAATCGAAAGGCAAGGTGTATGCCACGACCTTGAGTGATTGACTCGTCCGACTCGAGAATCAAGAGAGCTGTGATGGAGAAGGGAACTATTCAGCTTTCATGACTATTGCTCATGTTGAGTCTTCGGATGAGTTGAGTTTGCTTGTACAAGACCTTGGAGAACATAGTGATAATGAATCACTAGGAATTGTTGAAGAATCAAAAGTCAAGAAGAAGAAAGCACAAAGAACTCTTCAAGAAAATTACAATTCACTCTTGGAGAAGTCGGGTGAATACACAAGGGTAGCCAAGGTTCTTTGTGAGAAAGATGAAGAAGGCCGAGGAGGACTACAAAAGTCTCCTAATCCCGGTATAGGGAGGCCAAATGCGAGATTGAAACTCGAATGGTGAGCTGTCCGAAGCTTACACCAAAGTGAGATTTCTTGAGAACGAGGTGATGTAAGCAAATGCTAAAATAGAGAGGGTCACCACCAAGAAGCTAGATGATGTTATATCTTCTCAAAAGAGCTTTTCAGACAAATTCGGACTGGGATATACCGGAGGAAGTAGCTCAACCGGAAATGTCACTAAAGAAGTGAAGTTTGTGATGGCCAAAGATCCAGCTTGTAAATCGACCATACCGGTGTGAAGCTCGAGGTGGAGGAGAAGAAGAATGTGGTGGACCAACGGATCTTTGAATCATCGTAATCGATCTGTGGGCAGGTCTGAATCTCGTGCCAAGTCACGTCCACGACCACAGAGAGGTCCTAGAGGAACTTATGTGTGCCATTATTGCGGACTTCAAGGGCATACTCGACCACATTGCCAAAAGTCGAGAGCAAAGAATAGTGCAACTCCTCAAAGGTCGGGAGGACCAAGAGGTGATAGGAGAACTTGGGCGGGTGATCAATCTAGAGAGCAACATGGAGATCCGGAATGATGAACGTGATGAAGATGATTGGTGCATTCACCAACTCGCTTGGAAAGCTTCTCACGAAGGTTTGAAAGCCCTAACTCCCGTACCCAATCCGTTAAGGAAATCACCCCAAACGCAAGTGACGTGTGGGTGAAAAGGGGTACTCATGCATAAGCATTACAACATGTCCATGCATTAATACTTCCTATGCTGTGTGACTATGTTTGTGTGGTATGCTTGTTGTGTTTGTTCTTGGTTGTTTGCTTGTCCACTTGTGAATATTTCTTAATTGTGTTTTATCAATCCTTTTTGTGTCTTGAGTCAAAAATTCAAAAATTACATAAAAATTTGAAAATCAAAAAGCTTGATTGACTTTGTTGAGTTCTGTCTTAAAACTCGTTTTGCCTTGTACCTTTGTGCTAATGGCTTTGTGCATTTTCGAGCATTGCTTGTTTTCATGCACTCATATCACTATGGGAAAAATCTTGAAATCTATGTGATTGTTGTAAATAGATCTTCAAACTTGTCATGAATGATTAGTGAATGATTATGTTGATCTTGAGACATGCATAGACTTGTGTCTATATCTCTTCCCACTTTTTATTTTATGTTTTGCTAAAAAGAGCTCACCAAATGTAAATCTCCAAATGAAAAGAGATATTGAGCTGCAAAAGCCTGTCGCACATTCTAGTATTTGACTAGGAAAAAGGGTAAGCGACCTTATTTTAAAAGTGAATGTTCTTTCAAAAAGGCCAAAGGCCTGTTCTTCAAAGAGAAATGTTGTATATCTCTCTCACAATGAGAGATGTTTGCCTCAAAAGATCAAAAAGATCAAAGGTTATGTTTGAAGGTGGAGTCAAATGAAAAGCTCCAAATTATGTTATCAAGTTATGTGGGAAGTCATATATTCATATTTTTATAATTGAGATTGGTCACATGATCTAGTGCTAATTGTGTATGCCTTGGTTGAATTGATCATTGAAGCTTCACATTAGACAAAGGACTATCTCATTGTTGGTATCCACGCACAACACACAAGCTTATGTTCAATAAATGCCATATTCATTTGTGTGATTGTACTTGATAAAATGTGTTTTCACATGCTCAATCTTTGTTAATTAAAGCACAAAAATATTTTTGAGTGTTTTAGGTGTTTTTGGAAAGTATTTTGGTTGAAAAATCTGAAAATTTCAAAAATACAGTTTTGCTCTGTTTTGGCGGCTCAGTCGCGGGTGTGTCAAGTCGCGAGCCTCAGTCGCATCTTTGCTGGTCATTTTTGGCGACTTGTTCGCGAGTAGAAGGTCCAGTCGCGAGGTTCACTCAGAGATTTTCGCGGCTCGGCTCGCGACTCACTCGCGGGTAGACCTTCCATCCACGAAAAACACTTAGAAAAATTTTTCAAAATTTTGTTCTTGTGTATTCTCGCGGCTTGAGTCGGCGTGGCGTATGGCGATGATGTATGGCGACTTAATCCCGATCGCGAAAATCGCGTGTTTTGCAGAAACAGGAGCAATTTTTAAACTTTTTCAGTTTTTCCTCGAATTTTTGTGACTGTTCATCTTCTCTCTAAACTCTCTCCCTCCCAAACACCCCGTGCTCCCTTTTCCAATCTCTTGTGTTGCACTCTTGTAGCTCAAAATCGTCAAGTTACAGGTGTATGGGTTTTTTGTTTTACACTCTTTTTACTTGATTTTGTGTTTTTACCCTTGATTTTTGCATATGATTGTGTTTTTGAAATGGGTTTGTGTTTGGTCTCTGCTCCTTGTTCTTGCTTAGCTTGTGGATGCTTGTTGCTATTGTTTGTGTTAAATGATTGTCATATGCTTATTGCTCTTCATCTTGTGCTTAGCTAAGTGTTTATTCTATTTCAATGCATTCTTTGAGCTGTTGAGTGATTTCTATTGGTTCGTTTCGAGGATGTGAGTTTATCTTGCGCTAGATTTGCATGTTTTAGTGTGTTATTCTCGTGGGAAGCTCTGTTAGGATCAATATATTGTTTGAGTGTCATATCATTTTTCACTATCTGTCTCAATGTCATTTATTCGCCTTTAGGATAGTTTCACCATGTTGTTCATGTGTTTCCTATCCTAGACTTGGTATATCCATATGTTTGAACTAAGTAGCTTGTTGTTTAAGTTTTAAAGCTCATTTGTATGGCTGATATCTCTCTCTGTTTATTACATGGTATCGATTGGTTATGTACATATATTGCTATATGTTGTTGTGGCCTTTTTCGATTGTTCACAGATGGCACCCTCACCTCGAGAAGAAGAAATCTACCGCAAAGAAGGCCGACAAGAGATTAAAGATGGATTCTAGATTGTTTAGGTCAGTTCACCACTTTGAGAGATACAAGGATAACTTCTTGAATGCAGGAATCATTCAAGAGAGATTTGTGGATTTGGAGGACTTAAGGCAAACTTTTATTCCCAGTTGTTTTGAAGGAAGAGGATGGGAAAAGCTTTTGGGTGGTTTCCTGTTGTGTGTGAACCCTTAATTAGGGAATTTTACTCAAATGTTTGTGATAAAGGATAATGAATTGAGTTGCTGGGTGAGGGGTAAAGAATTTGTCTTGGATGCTCATGTCATAGATGATGTACTAGGGCTTGAAGGTTTGGATGATGAAGAGTTTATCAATTTCAAGGATAGGAGTGTCTCTATTGAAACAGTTCAACAGAGGATAGGTGGGCAGAGAGAAGGGAAGTGTTTGAATACCACCGCCTTTCCAGTGGACATGAGGGTTCTAACCATAATCATGATGTTTAACCTCTATCCTATTAAGAAGTTGACCACAATCAATTGTGCTAGAGCAATTTTTTCTGATGGATCTCAAAGAGAAGAACTTCATAGATATAAGTTCCCACATCTTTGACATCATTGTGGATGAGACAAGAACAACATCTAGACCTAAATTGATCTTTCCAAGTTTGCTAATGAGGATTTTTAGGAGTAAAGGTGTTCCAATCCCTCAAGACATCAATCCCATGTCTACACCCTCCGCAATTAACAAACTTACCCGCAAAAGGATCGGTGTTAGGCTTCCAGGAGAAGAAGATGAAGGTGATGAAGGAGAGGAAGTCCCAATGGAGACCGATGCAGAGGCAGCAGGGCATGCATCCACCTCAACACCTAGGAGGAGTGGCAAAAGGTCTAGAGCTTCAACTTCTGCAGATGCACCTCCGGATGCTTTCCGGATCATTCTCGGGAAAGGCTTGATGGGATCGGGCAGTTCAAACCGAGCACTCGACGGGATGAGAGCCATGCAAGACCAGATTGATGTCTTGGTCTGCTACACTTGACAGACTTCACAACTCAAAGATGACAAGTGACCCTTTGGCCATTCCTGTCAAAAAGGGGGAGAAGTTCATTGATGATTGAGAAGCAGAAAAGCTTAAGGGGGAGTAATTAGTTGAGGGGGAGTTGCTAAAAACAGAAACTGTGTTTATATAGGGTTATGTTTTGAGTACTCTTAGTGGTTTTATGGTTTTGATACACTGTGTTTGGTGTATAACTGTTTCTAACTCTTTTCATATACTCTTGGTTTAATCTTTAATACATTTTGATGATGTTATTCAGGAAATTCTGGTTTGTACCCATTTGCTTTTGTAAGCTGTTAGGGTTATGTTTTAAGCATGTTTGTAGGCTTTATGGTATGTACCATGCTTAAGTGCAACCTTTATGCTTATTGAAATCAGTACTTTGTTCCAAATGTTCCGCATTGTGGTTTATTGTCTTGTCACTCTTGTGCCCTTGTAGGATTGTTCCTAGATGCATATGCCTTGTGTGCTATGCATTGGTTGAGTGTTGAGCATACAAGTGTCTTGCCTTGTGCTTGCTAACTCGTATGTCTTTGTGTTCATTCCAAGTGTGAATGAGCACCGTGATCACTACCTTGTGGTGATCACTTGGTTGATCAAGCCATGGTTTGTTTATTAACTCCATCTTTGCTTGATCTCATATTGCCTGTTTCATATGCATTTATAATTTTCTGCTTACAATGATCATGGTGTATTGTTGTGTTTCAGGAGTTTATGTTCATATGATTCAAGTGCTTCACTGACTTCTAGAGTTAGGTGTGAGTGAGTTTTGTTCAACTGTTCCCAACTCACATGTTAAGTCTAGAGTCTGTTTTAGGGTTTTGTCACGGAATAGCCAAAGGGGGAGATTGTAAGGTTGAATTTATTCAACCATCTAATTGGCTTTATTCCGTGCCAAATTTGCTTGTAATTCAAGCATTTAGTAACCCCGTATTTAGGTGGGATTGTTGTAAGGGTAGTGAGTGAGATAGAGTGAAGATTGCTCAAGAGTGTGCAAGAAAACAGAGTGTCGCGGCTGGGACTCGCGGCTGGACTCGTGGCTTCAACCCGCTGAGACCGCACACATGCCAAGCATCTTTGGAAGATGAACAGTCATGCTAGCCGGAGCACTATAGGACAAAACAGACAATCGGCCATACGGTTATCTCGCTGATGGAACTAGCGACTTAGTCAAGCCGCGAGGTCAAGCCGCGAGCCACCCCTCGTTTTGGAAAAACCCGACGTTTCACATTCCTCTTCACTCCAAAGATAAATACCCTTTTAACCCACGATTGAAAGAGAGCTTCCAGAGAGAATTTTAAGAGAGAAACCCTAAAGAAAAACCAGATTGTTTCACCCACAATCTCTACCTTAGAGTCTCATCAAATTCCCTCACTCTCTTCCTCTCTATTGCCAAATCCTTGAGAGGCCTTATACCAAACCTGGTTCTCACCATTATCATCTCGTGAGACGATCGTTTGGAGTTCGGGAAGCGAGATTAGGAAGGAGCCAATCTTCATTGGTTGATGCTACGGTGTAGTAGCGGAATCCTGAAAGTTAGAAAAGAAAAAGGTTCGGCGCAACCTCGTTGGAGCAAGAAGCTTGGAGGGCTTAGGTGCATTGGGTAGATTAGGCTTGGAGGGTCTATTGCTGTCCTTGTATCCCAACCGTATTTTCTAGTGGATTGATTACCGCTTGGAGGGCGGCGGAGAGGTTTTTCGCCGAGGTCTTGGTTTCCTCTTCGATAATATATCCGGTGTTATCTCTGTGTTTGCATCTTCCTTCCTCTCTATCTCCGCCTTTACATTATCTCTTTGTGGTTTATTTTGTTATGGCTTAGATAGTTGTTTAACCAATTCAGCATTATAGCATATGTTAAGTTTCCGCACACTAGTTGTTTGACATATTGCTTGTGTTGGTTAAGTTGGTTTTTTTGGGGGTCTAAACGTTCAAAAGTGTTTTTGTACACGTTTTTGAACTTTCAAACTATCTTGGAATCAAGCCATTTGCGCAATTTTAGAGTCTCAAATGAAGGAATAAACTCTAAAATCAAAATGTACACAAAAAATTGAGCAAGACTAGTCCTTAAAAATGTTAACTTTTGGTCAAGATTTATGCAAAAGTTAACTTTCTAGAAATTAGACGCTTGCGCAATTTCCAAGTTTTGAATGAAGAAACGGATCCCAAAATTGGAATGTACTCGAAAAACCGAATGGGATAGGTCCAGTTTAAAAATTTTGACTTTTTGGTCAAAGTCAAAGGTCCGATTTGGTTATTTTTTTTTTTTTTTTTTGTTGTAGGTGGATTGAATCTGGGTCAAAGCTTCTGGTCAAATCTTGGACAAACAGCTTAAACCAAATAGTGAAGGATGACATCATCCTTGATGTCAGATGCCTGTTGGCGTGTGGAAGCACATGAGATTTTTACTGCGCATGTGAGCGTGTGAAGAACTGTGGAGGTACGTGGCAGCGCGTGAGTGTTGACGGTGGTGTGTGGGAGCACGTGTTCATTGAGGTAGCATTTCTTGGAGCTTTTGGAGGCGCATGGCAGCAAGTGACAGTGTTTTTGTACTTGGAATTTTTAGGTTTTGTAGAGCAAAGGCGTAGAATCTCTTGGTATGGCATTCTTTTTTTTTAATTGTGAGCATAATTGAACATTTTTGAAGGACTTTGCCGCTGGCCATTGTGAGTTTGTGGCTACGCGTGGGAGCACATTTTAGCTCCATTGAGATTGATTTTCCTGGGTTTTTTGGATCGAAGTCTGTTTAAGATCCCCGTTGGGTAAGTTTTGTGAAATGATGTATGCATTTTCACAAATCTAAAAGAAAAGGCCGTGGGTAACAATTTGTTTGTATTGGACTCGTTGTGGCTTTTTCTGTTTTTTTTTGCAGCGGTTGCTCGACAAGGAGGTGCCAAAGTTTAGACTTGTGGGTCATGAGCAGACATGGCAAAACGGGTTAGAATTTTCTGACCTGACCCGACCCGACTCAAAAATACTTGTTTCAACCCGATTTTTTTGACCTAAAGCAAAAACAAGTTGACCCGTGACCCAACCCATGTTTTTTGCGGGTAAACCTGACCCGACTTGCGACCGACCGAACCCAAACCATTTTTTAAAACTTTTTTTTGGTAAAAAAATAGTGAAATTAAGACAATATTGGTTTAATTATTTATTGTGAGCTTTAAGGAAACAATTGATACGTACATAATCGCATGCAAATTAATTGAAAGATAAATAGTTGAGTATTCTATAATGAGTAAAGATTTTTAGATATCAAATAGCAAAATACATGCCAAGATAATCAAGTTACTGAAGAGAGTTAAAAATAGATTTAAAATTGTAGACATGTGTGAGACAAATTCACAAGTGTGAAAATAGTAAAGCCAAAGTATCAAATTAGCATAAATTGTGAATGCTTAAACCTATTTTTTAACAATTTATGTTCAAAATAAACGGCTTTTCAAAATAAATTATGATATTTCCTAGAATGTGTGCTGCTTAACAATGATATGATCTTCATAAAAGATACCATATATAAATAAGTAAGCAATCAAACTTTAATGTATATCTCAAATTGAAATAGAGTGCCAACCACAATTGATAATACATTATAAAATTAATTTTCAAAATTGTAACTTTCTTATATGTTTTTATTTTTTATCAAATGAGTTATCCAATAAGTCATTTGTAATTTTTTTTTTTGAATGTTGATATTGTGTAAAAATAAAACTTGTGTATTTGTTTTACTTATCTTTGTGTTATTTTTTTTTAGATAGTAATGTTAGGATTTGTATAATTTTAAAATTATTGAATAAGTATTAATATGTTTAATCGAGTTCATTCTTGATATAAGCGGTGAATTCAAAATAATGCATTTTACATCAAGTAATACGTTGCGTAACTTTCCAAATACATATTGTTTTCTTTATATATATATATATATATATATAAAATCATGTGAAAAATACGACCCGACCCGACCCGCAACCCGATTGACCCGAACTCGTTTGTAACCCTCTGAAAATGACCCGTTTGACCTGTGACCCGTTTGACCCGCAACCCGATTGACCTGACCTGCCTGTTTTGCCATGTCTAGTTGTGAGGTAGGTGATGAGCCTTCTAATTTTTCAGCCTTGCTTTAACCACCTTTTCTCATATTCAAAATTTGGTGCAAAATTCTTTGATTTTGAGTGCATTTGAGTTTGCAAAATTTGACTTTTAACTTCAATTGTTTTCACATTTTTGAAATGTGAACAAGATTTTTTTTTTTTTTTTTTTTCACTGGCTGGCTGGTGGAACCATTTGATGGATTGTTGACTTTCTTTATTTTTCTTGCCAACTACTTTAGTAGAAGTTCTCTATATAAGGGTTTGTGAAATTGGCTTCGTCCATTACTTAGGCATTTTTAGCCTTTAGCCTTCTTCTCAAGCTTTTAAGATTTTTTTTTTCATGTTTCTCATTTCTTTGTACTTGTTGGCTAGAAATTGATGCTTTCTCTCTTTGTCGATATATATATATATATATATATATATTTTAGTTTAGACGTGCCATGAAATTTTCTTCAGACAAGTTTTTTTGTTGTTCCTGGTTTTTGTTTTATAGCATGCACTCCTTATTCTTTAGGCTTTAACGTCAAGCTTTACATCGGGTTCTTACATTGATGTTTGTCTCCATATTATCGCATTCTTTCCTTGCAACAACAATCTCTTAGCAACATCCATCCTTGATGTTCTTATAGTGGTAGTCATCTAGGCAACAATGTTATCACTTGTGTTCATGATATAATGATGCTATTACTAGTACTTGACTTTGAAGTTGTACTGGCCTTTGTCTTGGCAATTTAAGCAATACTAGCACTGGTCATTGCAATGGAACCATGCTAGCACTTGTTTTTGCATGAAGGTGTTCCACACTTGTGTTTGAAATGTAGCCACACCAATTGTTCTTATCATGAAGCATCGCCATTACTTTGTCTAATGAAGCAATACTAGCACTTGTCTTTGTAATGAAACCTTTTCAACATGAAGCCACATCACACTTCATTTGTACAGAAGCCACGCTAACATTCATGTTTGCCATGAAGCCACATCAACACTTTATTTGCACTAAAGCTATGCCAATATTTGTCTTTGCCATGACACCGCATCAACACTCCATTTGCATTGAAGTCGCACCAACATTGGCTTTTTATAATGAAGTTGTATTAGCACCAATTTTCAAAGGAAATATGGTTCGAACATCATAGGTGCAAAGCGACGTAGCCCAGACTTTAAAGATGTTAGAATATGCCACCAAAAATTTGACATTGCACGAACATGCCCTTAGAGGAGAGATGACACAACACCAACTTTAGATACATAATCTATTATCATTTTGGAGGAAGGTGACATTGTCCAAATTTCAGAGACATGATGTGAAATAGTACCACTCCAAAGGGAGATGATGCGGTTCAAATTTCAAAGCTGTGAAGTGGCACAACCTAGAAAAGAGACAATGTAGCCTAGAATTGAAAGGTACAAGAAGATGCTCCTAGGTGATATGTGATGCAAAACATACTTGAGAGATGTGGGAGGATGTCCACAAAAGATGGACAATGCCATGTAGACTTCATTCCTTGCAAAAGAGGTTGAAGATTTTATCTTACTCCATAACGAAGAATCAACTTATATTTATCATTATTTCAAGAAAAGCTGAGTAACACCAATTCTTTGTAGTTGTCATTTTATACCACAATGATCTTTAAGTATCATATAGTGAGCAATTGGCTGATCTTAAGCAACACCTTGCCAAACAAAGGGTTCTTGAATGCATGTTGATGGCCTATGGGGAAACTCTTGAATCTAGACTGGCAATCCTTTTTCTTTTTCATGTGACTGAACTTAGTGAAAAGTACTAAATTGTCTACATACCCTGTAGAGGGATCAAGTCATTACATGGTTTCAGTTTTTTTTTTAATAATTTTTTTGATGATTTTTTTTTTTTGTTTTTTTTTTTTTTTTTTTTTTTTTTTTTTCTTTTTTTTTTCTTACAAAAAAAAAAAAAAATGAGGGCTCATGTGTGTAGTCCTCGCCGTATGCCCCATGGTATTTCATGGGTACCAATTGTGATAATCTAATTGAATTCAAGACCTTAGTCTCAAGGGTGACAAAGGCATCCAACTACCACGCCACACTCGCAAATGGTGACATAAAGTGGGGTTTATTTCTCTTTATTTGCACACCTTCAAAGATAATGGGAAGACATTATGTACCCTTGTAGCGTTGCAATGGGCGGTTTAAACTCTTACCAAGAAGCGATCCTCGATTTTCAAGCGTAGAAGTGTTGCAAGAACTTCCCATTGATAGGGATGATCCTTGCATCATTATTGTCAATTAACATGTATGCTCCAATGGTGTTTACCCCCTGCTTGAAAGTTAGAAGTACATCACAAGCAAAAATCACATGGTTTGTCTTGATAACTTCATCAAAGTCTAGATCAATCTTGTTTTCTTTGGCAAGCTTCATGATTTGTTCTTTAAAGACGAAGAATTTTTGGATTGGGTGGCCAATGATGTGATGATATTTGTAGTAGTTAGTGTCATCAACTTTCCCCATGTCTTCTAGTTGCTTGCATTTTGGCAGTTCAATCAACTTCAATTGTAGTAGTTGTTTTAAGATGTTCAGCACATCTTCATTAGGAATGGATATACTTTTTGCTCATGTTCCTTAAAAGTCAGATGATGCACCTCGTTCTTTTGCCATCCTTCAAGCCATTTTTCATTTGCTTCTCGCTCCTCGTCTTGGAACCTTAACTACGGTAGTGTTAACAATCACTAGGTCTTTAAGATTGACTTTTGCATTCTGTCATTCCTCCTTACTTCCTTCCTTTCTTTCCTTTCCTCAAGTATGAGAGGTTTGGTGTTTCGTGGCTAGCAATGGTTAGCTTCATGTCGTGTGTGCGAGTTGCTAACTCTTCAAATGTTCGAGGCTTTATCCTTTAAAGGATGTAAAGAAGTCCCTAATGCATGCCTTGGATGCACATCTCTATAGTAGATATTTCAAAAAGTATGTCCTTGCAATCCAAACTCAAAGAACACCATCGATTGATATAATCGACCACCGGCTCATTTTCCTATTGTTTGGTATTAGTAAACTCCATCATGCTCACTATTCAATGCGTTCTACAGAATCGGTCAAGAAACTCTCTTTCAAGTTGCTCCCAACTATCGATTGACTCAGGTTCTATGTTTGTATACCAATCAAAGGCATTCCCTTTAAGTGAATGGTCAAATTGTTTTACAAGGAGGCCTTCTTGAGTCCCTACGTTCTCACAAGTTTCTATGAAGTGAGCAATGTGTTGTTTAGGGTTTCCTTTGCCATCAAATTGCAAGAACTTGGGGGGTTGATACCCATTTGGATTTCTCATGTTGTCAATGCGCTTTGTGTAGGGTTTTGAAAATGTGAGAGAACTTGTAGAAGAACCTCCATATTTTGCTCGAATGGTATTTATTATCATATCTTGCAATTGTTGGATTGACAACAAAGCAACTCAAGTAGATTGTTCTCGCCGGGGAGTGTTTTCAATTTCTCTCCCTTTGTCATCCTTCGTAGATGTGAAGTCGGATGGGAATTTATGACCATGGCTTGATTCACCAAGATCTTGTACTTCGAGTTTATTCATTAGATTTGCAATTTGGAGGTCCTTATCTTCAAGTGCTTTTGTGAGAAGAACAACCCTTTGTTCCATTTCAGCCATCTTTTCTTCCATGGCAGAGGTGTTAGTCATCATGACTAACACAACTTAAGATGATGGAGAAGAAAGTGATTTGAAGTAAGCACATGAAATCTCATCTTTTGGGTTCCCTCGGTGGGAGAGAAATCATGCGACCAACTTCTTGTGAAGGAAGAAAGGATTTGCCCCCATACTCGAGGAGTTTCAAGGTAGAGATGTCCTTGTTGATGACTTTGTTTCTTGCAAGAGGGTCTAAGGAGATGATTGTTTGGACCTTGGATTCCTTAGTTGATTAAGATTGAAGTTGATTGTTTGCTTTAGGTTGGCTGCGATTGATTACACCAATGTAGTTGTTGGTGGTAGCCGTACCAAGTCTAATTGAAGTAGCTATTGTTGAAGCTTGAATGTTCTTACTAGAGGCCATTGAAGTTGGTAGCAAGATGATGAAAATTTCTTTCTTTGAAGGAGAATGAGATGAGAGGCAGAGATGTCCCATCGGGCATGCTAGAATTTGTGAACTGTTGGGTTAAGATAGCTTGATCCTGGTTAATTAATTCAATTACTTAATTTGATTAATTAAGTTCAATTGCAAGCAAATCGTGAAGGCACCAACAAATCACCAAAAATACTAAGTGCAGTGGAAAATAAATTGAACACGGTGACTTGTTAACAAATGGGGAAAACCTCGCAAGGTAAAAACCCCACCAGGTGATTTTAAGGTCACTACTCCAAAGAATCCACTAATCAACAATCAAGCGATTACAAGTATAAGGAATCTTACCAAATACCTTTGGCCTATCTTGAAATACCAACCTACATTTGAACCTTTGCTCCAATACCCAATTAGACTTGATCTTGTAGTAGCCTTCTTTCCCTTGATGCATAAAACTCTAATTTGTAACTAACCCTTTGCAAAGATCCCAAGTACATTACTAACTCCAACAGCTTGAACAGATGTTGTTGGTTGCAAAGTTCTTCAATTCATTAACAATGAAGATCTAGAAGCACTTGGTTACAAAACCTTATTTCATACAAAAACAGTAGCTTCACACAGAGAATATAAGTCTCTTGGTCTCTGTATCCATGTGTGACGGCCTTTTAAATAAGCCTTATATATGTCTAGGGTTGTGAGAAAAGAAACCCCAAACAAATATACAAGATTAGGCCAAATTTCATATTTAGAAATTCTGAAATCGTAATTTGTGATAGATCGAGTTGCTATCGAGCTATCTATCGAGCTTCACATTAAGTCTCGATAGCAAACATTTGTCTTGCTATCTGTCGAGACTTAATGAATAGCTTTTCTTCACTTGTTTCTTGGATCAATCTTCATGTCTTTAATACTTGAATTGAACAACATGTTTCTTAAATTACTAAACTCATCTTAGATATACCCAATTACTAGTAAAGTGAATTTTGTCAAAGGATTAGCGAATTACAACAAAATATAACCCCAACAATCTCTCATTTTGGCAATCTGTGACAAAAACTCAAAAAACAATTATGAGAGAAGTCTAACACAATTGTCTCATAATACAAAACTACATAAGTCTAACCCTAACATGAACTCTTGAAAAACTTTGGAAGAAGAGAGATCATGGCAAGATTCTTCAAGGCATTAAGTGTGAAACATAGACAAGTTGTATACAAGAAGAAACATGTGTATAAAAATAGAAAAGAAACAACAAATGTGATACAAAGGTGAAGAAAACATAAATCATCTCATATATATATATATATATATATATATCGAGGAATACAATGTATGTAATAAAAATGGTCACAAAACCATGGTACATGTATTGAGAAAGAATACATCAAAACCTCACTACATCCCTCAAAAACACTAAAAACTATTCTCCCCCTGTCTAGTATGTCCTATGCTAGCTCTCCCTTTAACCCCTAGACTACTCTCATTTACAAAACTACTTCCCCTTTTTGTCACAAGTGACAAAGGGTGTATCACTAAGAGGTCATCATCTCATCGTCATACTTTGAGCTAGAAGCATCATCATCATCATTTCCACCATTTGAAGAAGAGGACTCCTCAGCAAGCTCCGGTGAAGGTAAGGGCGCAAAACCACTAAGTCGAGACCGGCGGTAAGCGATACTATTGATTCTGGTGTTCATCTAACACATTTTATCGATTAGATGGTCTAGATGACTACTAAAATTAGCACACATGTGATGAAACTACTCCGTGATATCAGCAAGGGAGATAGTGGCTCAAGAAGAGGAAGAGGGGGCGGAGGATGAAGAAGGTCGAGAGGAAGGAGTTGTAGGATTTGCTAGGACTGTATCGGAAGGCTCTACCCATGGTGGCTTTGCAGCAAGCTGCGTTGCACTACGCCAAATAGACTTCTTACTAATGGCACCCATGACGTAGAAGTGATGAGAGGGAGGGATAGTGACGTGCGGGTGTGTGAGGATACACGTGATAGACGTAGGAAAGATGAGCTTATCACGTGTAGTCGTGTTGTGATAGCAATCTATAATAGATTCTACCATATGTGAAGGAAAGAGTATAGAGAGACTTTCCATAAGGGAAAGAAAACAACGAGCACGAGGCTCAAAGGATGCAGTGTTATAGTGAAATTGTGGAGTGAGTACAAAGGTCATCACTATATTAGGTAATTATGGTCCTTTAGTGAACTCGGTTGTGGAGAAATTAAGGGTACCTCCCCACAACATGGTCTTCTCACCGAAGAGTAAGGCCAACTCATCTCTAGAGATGGAAAAGAAACGAGGATGACTAGGGTAATTTGGATGATCCACCTTAGGGACATGTAGTACCTCGGAAATTAAGTTCGGGGTAATTACGATACATGTACCATAAAATACTATAGTAAACCAAGGCACAAAGGTCGTGCATATTGGAGTAAAACTTTTGTATGAACATATTGGAACACCTTGAGGGTTTCTCACAAAGAGAAGCCCATCCCCGAGAGCTAATAGCATCACGTAAAGGAGTGTCTAGGAAATCAAACAGAATGACCTAGCATTCCAAATGAATCGTCCGGTTAGAAAATTTCTCAAATTAATCACTATGTGACTTCTCATCACGAAACCGAATGGAATCGGGAGGAAAAGAAGAAGATGAAGAACCATGACGAATCGGGTTTTTAGAAGGAATAGAATTTTTGGGTGCCATGATAAGGAGACTAAACAATAGAGACAGAGAGAAGAATAGAAGCATAGTAAAAACTTTAAGGCATAGGAAAGAAGAAAGAACGTGTAGTGCATGAAGTTGCGTGAACATGTGACATGCAAAAATAAATTGCATCATGGACAAAAACCCAATCCAACCTAATAGCACTTATAAGATATAATCAAACACACAATTCTAGAATGCATGAAATAGAGTTATAATGAACTTAGAATGCAATGCATGATCATATGAGTTCATTTTAACAACACCCAACCCAAAAATTTTCTCAAAATCATAAAAACCCCAAAACTTTCCCAAAAAATGGAAACTTAGGAAGAGATAAAGAACACTTACCAAGTGAGGGAGACTTGGATTAGGCCGAAAAAATGATAGGAGTGATTTTGGTGAGAAAGAGGGTTTTAGGTCACGAGAGAAGAGAGAGATTGAAATATATGAGAAATTTCAAAACCAGGTTGAACCTCAAACTATATATAGAAACGAGCTCGATAGATCGAGGAGGTATCAAGCCTCTATCGAGAACAGAAGATCAATGGATCGAGAGGTATCGAGGAGGTGCCAATGGCAAAAAATCTCGATAGATCAAGGAAGGTATTGAGAAGCTATCGAGTCGATAGAAACCCCAAAGAATTTGGCTCGATGGATCAAGCTATCTATCGAGAGGTATCGAGAAAAACCCATAAACATCGATAGAAAGGCTTGTATCGAGGAGGTGTCGAGCAGGTATCGAGGTATCTATCGAGAGCCCCGAAAAAGAGATTTTGAGGAGGAGAAACAACACAAGATGAATGCAAACAAGATAACCATCAAAGCAAATATTCAAAGGGCAAGTGTTGATACCGTATTTTGTCAGCTCTCGATTTGCATGTTGAACCCCGAAAAATAAAAAATATTATTTTCTCTCCATGGGGCTGCGAGAGAACATCCAGAATGACGTGGCGTAACCTATTCGGACACCGGAGCACCCAAAGTGCCTTTTTAGCCAAAATGACCAAAAACGCCCCTAGTCAACCCTAGGTTGACCAAAAGTCAAACAAAGTCAAAATCCCTTCAAAACCCGAGCTTTTCAAATATTTTTGGCAACTTTGACTAAGTTTGACCAAGTTTGACCTGGAGTTGACTTTCGGCGGGCCCTAGAAACCATAATTTTGATCCGGTTGTCAGAATGGATTGAAACTAACTCAATTGTGAAGATTATAAAATTTTCAGTCCAATGACTATTCATGGGTCTAAATCGGAGTTAGAACGGCTAAGATATCATGAAAATCGAGTTAACGCACCGATCGATGCAATACTAACTTCCAGGAGTCATGAATTTTGATCCGATCGTTGGATTTTCAAGTTCCATACCTATTTAGAAACAGGAAGTCGAGATCTTTTTAGGGGTATATAAATCAACTTGATCAGAGGCCTTTTGAAGGGGGTGGCCCTTGTAGGGCCACCGCCTCAAAAAGCGTGTCGGGGCTATAAAAGGCCCTAGGAACCTCCAGACAAAAAAAAAAAAAAAAAAAAAAAAAAAAAAAAAAAAGAGAGACTTTCCGGGTCTTGCTTTCTACCTGGATGAATTTTGAATTTTTCTCCTCTCTTCCAAATACAAAAAACACATCAAAGCCGCTTGATTCTTCCTTCTTATCCAAAAATACAAGGTATTGTTCTTATACCCGATCTTCTTCTCCTTGGTTCTACACTTTGGATTTGGGGTTTAGGGGTGTGGATGTAGCTTTTTAGCTACTATCCACACCCCTAACTCTCTAAATCTTTCCCTAGCATTTATCTTGCTCTTTTTGCTTTGATAATATGATTTATTGCCTTATCTAGCATGTTTCTTGCTTTACCTTGCTTCTAGCATGTTCTTGGCTTATTTCCATATGCTTCCATGTTTCTTCATGTGTTAGTTGCCTTTTCTACATGTTTTATGCTTTATGTCATGCTTTAGATGCTTAGATATTTTCTTTCCCATGTGTTGATGTTTGGGTCTACACGCTCACATGCTTGATATTATGTCTCCGGCTATGCTTTTCTTAGATCAATATGTTTATATGCATGTTCTATGCTCCTATGCCTATGTTTATGCCTTCACATGCTTGTATGCTTGGATTTGTGTTCTTCCATGCTTTTATACTTACTTCCACATGCTTAGATGTACATTCACATGCCTAGATCGATGTTCGTACATGCTTTATGCCATTATCTCTCGTGCTTAGATGTGCTATGTCATGTTTATGTGCATGGGCCTAGACCTTGTTTGTCATGCCATGTGCTATTGTAGCCCTTTTATTCCTTTTATCCCATTTTCTTGTGTTTTGGCCTAATGGTTAGGACCCGATCTAGACCCTATGGTCTTTGTCATAAATCCATACACTAAGGCCCACATCAAAGGGTTTGGATCATCCAATTTGCATGTTTATGCTTGCTTGCTTCCATGCTTTATGCTTGTGTTAGCCTTTTTAGTTCTAGGTTTTGCCATGTTTGGTGCCCACCATGTGCTTGATCTTGTTTGGTTATATCCGATGCCTATGAGGCCTTGTTTGGGTGTGACCCTTCCCTTTTCCACTCCGTGCAATGTTATGCTTACCATGCTTGATTTGTGCACCTCCCAGAAATAAGAGGCACACCCCGTCATTGCCACATCAATATCCATGAGCCTGCACTCGCAAGAGACAATGAAGAGATCACTAAGTCGAGGGATATGTTGGATACCCCGAATCGCCATATGGCCATGCCCGTAAAGTACCCGTGCACCCTCGGATACCCACCGGGGAATGCTAAGTAAACCGATGCAATGGGTCCGCCCCTACCATCCTGGTAATACCTCACCGACCCTCAAGGTTCAATATGTGGGACTCAAACTGCACAAGTACCTCACCCAACCCTCGTATCCCGAGAAAAAGGAAGATCAAGAACTATAGTAGCCCGGACTATACTCCTACTCGCAAAGGCCTCAGGCTGATCCCTGGCAATAACACTCGTGTGGTGGCGAGAACCATAGCTGTAATAGATGAATACAGCAACCTAGCCTACCCCTACCAGTCTCTCGACATAAAGACAAGGACCTAATGGTCTCAGAAAGTATAGCAGGAATGAAAGAGGTATCATGAGGTAGGGCACTTACTAAAAGGAGAACGGCAAAGCCGACAACTCCCGACAATGAAGGAAACAACACCGCACCAAAGAAGGCCACCAGTAAGGCCTAAAGTCATCTCAGTAGCCAACAGGACACTCCAATGGATGGAACCGATCATATAGAAAATTGAAGGACATGCTCCCTCCTATCCCACTACCATAACAAGTCGGTGCCTCCACAACGGGCCTCTTTAAGCGCAACAAATCGGTGAGTCTCTTGCGGTAGCGTGGCCGCACTAATGGAACAAAAATAGTGCTTAGAGGGATAGAAAGAGAAAGAAAATGATCATACTCCTCCAAGGAGGGAACCAAATCTCCAATGGTGATACATCTCAAGACGGGATTCCAAGAAGTAATGACCTCCAACAAATGCCAATCTAGTGTGGTGTGAAGAAGAGTAGTGGCATCTCCCGAGAAGTTCTTTGGATGAATGCTCTCGGTCATCGCAAGAAAAGGAGCTTAACCACCTCCTAAGCTTCTTCTCATAGTAAGACTCCCTCTCAAGCTTGACTAAAGTGTCATAGGAGTGAGGACCAAGAGCATCCATGAACGATTCTGCTAAATCTAATGATCGCTAAGAATCTACGCGAAAAATGATGAAAACAAGTGTTTTCTACACGTTCTAGGTGAAGAAAAGAGTAGAAGAAGACCCTAGAAAATCACAGACCAAAATGAGCTAAAACTGGGTTGAACCCAACCTTTTATGCATGAAAACCGAGGCAGTGCACCTTGTAGGGTCGGTGCACCTACAAGGGACGCCGACCCTTAGGACATGTGCCAAGGTTTTTCAACCCCTAGGCATAAACCCCATGTATTTTGACCACTACTCCTCTGTTTGGGATTTTTTTGACTGCCTTAGAGTAAAGATTCCTTTGTTTCAGCATCCACCATAGTGCGTGGCTAGCCCGACAATGAACCAGATTGTCAGAAACTTTCTCTTATCCAACCGAGACTGCCAAAATCCTACATTGGAGCAGTTTATCTTTGTGCATCTCGTTTAGCACTTTTAGAAATCTTGAACCTCATTTTTCCAGGCCTGGTTCACCTGGTTCAAGGGTCGGTTCAGCCCTAGTAATCCGAGCTCACAAGAGAAAGACACTAGAGCTTGTTCTCAACCGTGCGATAGCTTTTTTAGCTTATTTTGGGAATGAAGGGATTCATTTCCCATAAGGTCACCCGAAGAAACCTGTCTTTGAATTGAAAGTGGCCGGGCGATAATAGAAGCAATTAGTGCATACCGCCTCATGGTGTGTCTAAGGAGATTTCGTTCAAAATGTCATTCATTACCAGCATTTGGTATGATCTATGAAGTCGAGGCCATTTTCAGCCAATCTGCAGGCTTGGAACCCCGCAAAACCCTAAACTGGCGCAGTTTATTTTGCGCAGTTCCCTCCACCTTGTCCAATATAAAAGAATGGGTCCGTCTTACTGAGGATGTGTCCTTCATGTCAAGAATCGCATGAAACCCTAAATTGGGACAGTTTATTTCACACGGTCTCTCCATTCTCTCTCCCCCCAACAGGACGATCATTGTCAAAATCCACCGATAAACTCGTGAAACTACGGTGCAATACATACAGAATCTATGATGAAAATTCGATAGTGCATACATACAACAATAGCCCTTTGAAAGGCGACACCTTAATTATACATGTAAGTCCAACCTGGAGGCATTGTTTCATGCATATAGCAGTAGCCCTTTGAAAGGTGACATCTAGAATTATACATGTAAGTCCTACCTAGAGGCATTGTTTCTTGCATACATTAGCAGCCCTTTTAAAGGCGACATCCAGAATTGTACATGTAAGTCCTACCTAGAGGCATTGTTTCTTACACACATTAGCAACCATCTCAAAGTCAATTTCTAGAATCATACAAGCAAAACCTACCTAAAGGCATTGTTTCTTGCATACATTAGCAGCCCTTTTAAAGGCGACATCCGAGTTATGCATGTGAGTCCCGGAGGCATTGTTTTTCACACACGTCAGCCAGACCCTCTCAAAGGTGATTTTTCTACGATGATACAAAGAGCCATTTCAAAGGCAATTTTCTAGCATTATGCATGTAATTCCTACCTAGAGGCATTGCTTCTCACACACGTCGCCATCCTCTTAAAGGCACTTATTCTATGGTGATACATTAGCCCTTTCAAAGTCGATTTCCTAGAATTATGCATGTAAGCTCTGCCAAAAGGCATTGCTTCTCACATATGTCTACAACCCTCTTAAAGGTGATTTATCTAGAGTTATACATATAAGTCCTAGCCAAAGGCATTGTCTTTCATATACATCAGCAGCCCTCTCAAAGGCGACTTCCTAGACTTTTGCATGTAAGTCTTAATAAGAGGCATTGTTTTTTTCACATATATCAGCAGTCCTCTCAAAGGAAATTTTTCTAAAGTCATACATCAACCCTCTCAAAGGTAGTTTCTAGAATCATACATGTAAGTCCTAACAAGAGACATTGTTTCATACATACACCATGAAGCTACAAAGAGATAATGCCATACATCAAGGCCCTTTGTGGGGCAATATAATACGCACATGTCCAGGCCTATCAAGAGGCGGTACATAATATACATACACAACTGGCCCACCATGGGGCGATGTTTACAAGATACATGAAGAATACATACATGCCCATGTAGGGGTTGCATCATGCTACAACAAGAAAGCTAACCCTATTGGGAATCATTATCCCTAAAGGAGTCAACAGTCTCATCATCAGAAGAAGAGTCCCCATAGGATGTAGCATAAACAGTGGCCTTCCCCTAGTCTCCTTTGGAACTCGTCCTTCATAACCTAATGCAAAACAGAAGAAATCCAAGCATAATTGGTAAGCCTATAAGTCAAATGGCAACACAAGTGAACTAAAACTATTTTAAAAACGTGCGTGTCTATACCCAAAGACACGATTACAAAGGATACAAATTGGGATAGCTGTTCGGATATCCTCTATTCCTACCCGGCCTAAGACCAAGACTGCTATTCAGATATCCACTGTTTCTACCCGACACCAAGCGGGACTACTATTCAGATATCCTCTATTCCTACCTAGCCTAAGACCAAGACTGCTATTCAGATATCCACTTTGTTTCTACTTGGCAAAAATTAGGACTGCTATTCAGATATCCTTTATTTCTACTTGACATAAATCAAGATTGTTGTTCGTAAACCTCTATTCCTACGGCCTAAGACCAAGACAGCTATTTAGATATCCTTTGTTTCTACTTGGCAAAGACCAAGGCTGCTATTCAGATATCCTTTGTTTCTACTTAGCAAAGACCAAGACTCGCTATTCGATATCCTCTGTTTCTATTTGGCAACAATCAGGATCGTAATTCAGATATCCTTTACTTCTACTTGACACAAATCGGGATTTCTATTCAGATATCCTCTGCTTTTACCCGACACCAATCGGGATCATTGTTGGATATCCTTTGTTCCTACCCCGCCTAAGACCAAGACAACTATTCAGATATCCTCTGTTTCTACTTGTCAAAAATCAGGACCGCTATTCAAATATCCTCTGTTTTCTCGCTTGATATTCATTGAGACTGCTATTTAGATATCCTTTGTCTCTACCCGGATCCCCCAAATTCAAAGGCTAACTAGCAGCCGTGTCGTACGTCTCACCATCCTATAATCACGAAGTTCTTAAGTTCCGAATCACCAGGTAAGTCCCCTTACTTTTGCCTAGCATTTTATTTTCTACATCCATAGCATCCAGCATTTGCATGTTTTTCTACCTAGCTAAAAAAAAAAAAAAAAAAAAAAAAAAAAAAAAAAAAAAAACTTTTCCTTTCCCAAGCTCAGAGATAGGTCCAGAAAATGTTTCAAAAGCAAATGCAGCAGATCGGTCCAATCGGGTAAAATCCGGTCTCAATCTGTGAGTAGTCTCCACACGCAAATTGGGGGCGACAAAATTTGAAATCAAGTTCTTTATCCGACACCTCTCATTGCACTCGAGATGTTTAATAAAGAAGGGGCAGTTGTTGATACCGTATTTTGTCCGCCCCTGATTTGCGTGCCAAACCTCAAAAAATCAAAAAAATATTATTTTCTCTATATGGTGCTACAAGAACATCCAGAATGACATGGCGTAACCTGTTCGGACATTGGAGCATCCAAAGTGCCTTTTTTAGCCAAAATGACCAAAACACCCCTGGTCAACCCTAGGTTGACTGAAAGTCAACCAAAGTCAAAATCCCCTCAAAATAGCACCTTTCATAGTTTTACATCAAACCCGAGCTTTTCAGAGATTTTTGGCAACTTTGACCAAGTTTGATCCAAAGTTGACTTTAGTGGGCCCTAGAAACCCTAATTTTGATTTGGCCATCAAAACGGGTTGAAACCAATGCCATTGCAAAGATTATCAAATTCTCAGTCTAATGACTATTCATGGGTCGAAATTGGAGTTAGAATGGCCGATATATCATGAAAGCTGGGTTAACGCAACGATCGATGCACCACTAACTTCCGAGAGCCATAACATTTGATTCGACCATTGGATCATCAAGTTCCATACATTTTTAGAAACAGGAAGTCAAGATATTTCCAAGGGCATCAAGATCAACCCAACCCGAGGCCTTTTAAGGTGGCGGCCCTTGAAGGGCCGTTGCCTCGTAAAGCATGTCGGGTTATAAAAGAGACTTTCCGGGTCCCGCTCTCGCCTATTTGAATTCTAAGCTTTTCTCCTCTCTTCCAAACACAAAAATATATCAAAGCCTCTTGATTCTTCCTTATTCACCAAAAATACAAGGTATTGTTCTTATACCAATCTTCTTCTCTTTAGTTCTACGCTTTGATTTAGGGTTTAGAGGTGTGGATGTAACTTTTTAGCTACTATATACACCTCTAGCTCTCTAAATCTTTCCCTAGCTTTTATCTCGCTCTTTTTGCTTTAATAATATAATTATTGCTTTATCTATCATGTTTCTTGCTTTACCTTGCTTCTAGCATGTTCTTGGCTTATTTCCATATGCTTCCATGTTTGTTCATGTGTTAGTACCTCTTCTACATGTTTTATGCTTTATGTCATGCTTTAGATGCTTAGATCTTTTCTTTCCCATGTGTTGATGTTTGGGTCAACGTGCTCCCATGCTTGATATTACGTCTCCGGCTATGCCTTTCTTAGATCTATATGTTTGTATGCATGTTATATGCTCGTATGCCTATGTCTATGCCTTCACATGCTTGTATGCTTGGATTTGTGTTCTTCCATGCTTTTTTACTTACATCCACATGCTTAGATGTACATTCACATGCCTACATGCATATTTCCATGCATATATGTGTAGATCGGTGTGTTACATGCTTACATCAATGTTTTGTACATGCTTTATTCCATTATCCATGTACTTAGATGCTCTATGCCATGTTTATGTGCTTAGGCCTAGACCTTGTTTGTCACGCCATGTGCTATTGTAGCCCTTTTGTTCCTTTTATTTTTTTTTTTTTTTTTTTTTTTTTTTTTGTGTTTTGGCCTAATGGTTAGGGCTTGATCTAGACCCTATGGTCTTTGTCATAAATCCATACACTAAGGCCCACATCACAGGGTTTGGATCATCCTATTTACATGTTTTTGCTTGCTTGCTTCCTTGCTTTACGCCCTTGTTAGCCTCTCTAGTTCTAGGTTTTGCCATGTTTGGCGCCCTCCACGAGCTTGATCTTGTTCTGTTTCATCCGACGCCTATGAGGCCTTGTTTAGGTGTGACCATTTGGGAGGCATCTTCGGATGCCGGGTTGCTCTATGCGTACCCTTCCTTTTTTCGCTCCACACGACACTATGCTGACCATGCTTGTTTGTGCCACCCGTTGGCTCTTTATGCATCTTTACACGTTTGCTTACATGTTCATGCATGAGTCTTGCTTGCTAGTGTGTCGTCCATACTTCAACACAATGAAGTCATGGACATCCGATCCAAACCTACATTTGTTCCCCCACGGACACCATCTTTTGTTTGCTTTCTTTCTTGTTTGCTTGCTTCCTTGTTTGTTCGCCTTCTAGTTTGCTTGCTTATCTTATTTCTTGTCATGTCTCCCGCCACGTGATATGCTTGCTTAGCTTGTATGCTTTTTTGCTTTATGCCCATTGCGCATTATCTACATATCTCTTTCTTTCCATTGCTTATCTCCTGGTTTCTTGTCTTTGCCTTTATAGGCACACATATTAAGCGAGGACGCATGGGGCTAGGGCATGGTCTCCCAAGCGCAAGCAAAAAGGGTGCGGATGCAAGCATGTAGATATGAGCCAAGTGGCTTTGTTTAGTATATTTAGGGGTCTAGCCTCTCCCATTTGGTTATGTACCCTTTTAAGCCCCCTTTCTTCCTCCCCGTCTTTCTCCCTTAGATGGGCTGTATTAGGTATATCATGCCATGTACTACTCGTCCTCATCTCTAGAGTATAGCAACCCCTGTTTAATTTCCTGCACCTATATTTTGGGTCATGCTTTAAGGATGTAGGTATTTACTTTCTTGCTTTGTATGCTTGCATTGTGCATGATGTATGTATATATACCTGCTCACCTCTTCCGGTGTGATTGCCACAGTCCATGTCACTTAAGGAAAAGTGATGCCTAATTTCCGCCACAAAAGTAAGGTGACATGTCGCTAGATTTTCGCCGTGGAAATCTGGTACTTTGCTTAAATGCCTTAGGAAAGCATAGATTGGGACCACACCCATTTAGAAGCCAAACTTCAAAGCCCTTCCATGCATGCAAAGCCCCAAAACAAAGGACTATCCTTGGACAGACGTTGTGGGGGTGCCTAACACCTTTCCCATATGTAACCAAACTTCCGGAAACAAGAATCAAGATTTTTTGCCATCCACCTTAGATTATGAGAAATGTCTTTTTTCTTAGCCTAGGATTGGTAATAAAATCAACTAGAAACAGGTGACCAATCACACCTTAGAAAAACCTAATGATTGGTGGGGACTTCACTTACCTTTGGTAATTCCCTTAAAATTTGGCCAAGATTCTTACAGTACCTCCAAAGGTATATATTCCATAATTCATTCTACAATTATCTCCACTATGATTTAAAAAGAGTGTAGTTATAGCTTTAGGAGCAAGTGAATATGGAGTTAAAGATGAAAGAACAGGAAGAGAGTGCAAGAGTTGGAAGTGAAAGCAGAAAAAGAGAGAGATTAATTGATGTATTGACACCATATATTCTCTGCATAATTACCAATTTCTTCGTCGCTGGATTGATCATAGTCGTCAAGGTCTCTTTAGAGAAAGGCTTCAGTCGATATGTGCTAGTGCCCTATGGACAAGCTTTTGGAGCTCTAACTACTGGTGTTCTTGCACTTCTCTATGAAAGGTTTCCTTCCAATTTTTCCCTTCTTTTGGCGGTCATTTCTTATTATTATTGGCACCAATCTTCTTCTTCTTCTTCGTTTTGTTTTTTTTTTCTTTTAAAACATTTTCGTGCATGTCTTTATAACCTTGTTAGCTTCTTACAAATTCTGCAATTAACAACTTCCATGGATTCTGGCTCATTATATCACAGACGTGACACAAGAAAATAAATATGAAGCTCCTGGGTTTTGGCAAAGTATTTTGAATTTCTTGTTTTTTGAACTTCTAAATTTATATACATAAGGTGAATTTATGAACAATAGTAAATAATATTCTTTTAACACAAAATTTGATAGTCAAGTTATAAATATAGAAAATGTGTAGTGTACCACCGCCCACCTTTAGTATGAGCTTCACATCTATACTCTATAGAATGCACATAATATAAATTCTTTATATATATATATATATATATATATATATATATATATATATATATATATATATATATTAATGGGTCTAACATGCTGTGAGAAATTCGTTACGTGGAGTTGATATAAGAGGTAATTATTGTTGGCTTCATAAAAAACTAATTCTTAGCCTTTATGCTTTATAAGTAGAAGATATGGAGTAAAAGATACCATTTAAGAGACACCATTATGTGAAAGATAGGGGTATCTTTCCCACCCACTATAATGTTGTCTATCCTTTATTATAGTGGGTAAGGATAGACACCATCATAGTGGGTGGGAAAGATAACAAATCAACATGCTTTTTGACTTTTATATATATATATATATATATAGATATATATATATATATATATAATTATTTTAATGTTTTCAAAATCTAGTCTACAAAAATAAAAGTTGGCCCCCCAATTATTTGAAATAGTCTAATGATGCTCTTAAAAAAAAAAATTGTTTAATAGTTATAGAGATGTAATTTTATTTTTCGCAATTCTATTTTTTATTATAAAATATACTATAATATTTGTTAAATATTTGATAAAGTTTGGTATCAAGCATATTTGAATCTATCTTTTTCAACCCATTATGTGGTGATTAACAAGTTATTGACTCACTAAAAAAATCTAGTCACAAAAATTACATATGAAGTGTGTCTTTAATTGTCACATAATGGATTAAAGCAAAAGAGTTTCAAATATATTTGGAGCCTTACTTATTCCTCCAAGTTCTGGACTATTTTTATTTTGGAGAATTTTTTTAGTTGAATTGAAAGATTTTTTACTTACTTTACTATAAAATTTGATCATTTGTATTTAAAATGAATTTTTTTAGGAATTTCACAATAAAAATGGAAAAATTGAATTTTATTTTATGAAAAATCGTCATCAAATATAATTTTGATTGAAAATACTAGCTCTTTTTTTTGGGTGTGTATATATATATATAACTTATAAAATAAAAAAGTGTGTATATATAAGAAAAAAGCATGTGTGTGTCAATATATATGTATGTGTGTGTGCATGTGTTGGGGGTGGTGGGGGCGCGTGCGCTTGTTTTGATAGATATATTAATGTCACAATTCTGGCCCTAAATAAAAATTTCTAACTCCGCCATTGTGTGTGTATATATATTTACTTGCATTCCCTTTCTATCCTTCATTTTCTCCCTTCAAATTCTATAATCCAAAGATAAAATAAGAGCATAACAGAAATTATTTGTAAATTTAATTTACAATAAATTTTTTTAGCAAATATTTAAATTAAAAAACAACTAATTTCTTCCGTCTTAGCCAGCAAAGTCTAAGTTGTGTCGTTATTGGGATTAATAATACAACGAAAGAAGGTGATTTATAAGTTGCAATTGTTTGTAAAACGGCATGAATTCTCAACCAATAAATGTAAAACTAAATAAAATAAATATTTAAAAAATTATAATTATATTTAGCTTTAATTGTGACTATAAATAGTTGTAGTGTTCATAGTATGTTCCAATTGATGTCTTCAGTAATATAACTAAACTTTCCAACTTATTATGCTAAAACTAAAACAAATATATTTGAACCATTGTCTTTCTATTTAAAATTATTGATAACAATTTATCGAAAGAAGGTTTTAAATATAAATAACGTATGTGCTCAAAATTAAGCATTTCTTGAAAAGATTCACATGTAACCAACTTATTCTAAAACTGATAAAGTGTGTATTATTTCGATCTAACTCACAAAAACATAGTTAAATTTATTTGAAATTTGATCATACAAATATTTAAATTAGTTGTAATTTATTTGAACAGAATTTTACGTTTTCAGTGAAATGCAAATTAAAAGACAAAATACGCTTGAATTTCTACTAACCATTTAGAATTTCTTTGTCAGGGATAATCATAACAAAATTAGCATTCCAATCTTGCGCAATATCTTTTTCCTGGGTTTACTAGGGTGAGTAAATTGTCTACAAATGATTCATTCAGTGTCCAAGTCTACTTTTCTTTCAAATGGCAATGGGTAAAATTTAGGTAAGCAATACATCAGTTTTAATTTTCATTATAGTCAAACATATAACCATATTGAATTTAACTGTATTTACAAAGAGATAACATTATTTGTACTTTATTGTTTCTTATAACAAAGTTTTGTAATTTAACTTATTAAGAAGAAGGTATTGTTTCTAAGTATTACCCGATGCCAAACGGAAAATATTTGTGATGCAAGCTTTTTACATAAAAATTTACAAATTGTTGATGTGGTGAATGGTTATTGATAATGAAAAAAAAAAAAAAAATGTTAGTGGTGAGCTCAGATGAGAACTAGTAAGAAATTAGCCACAACAATAATTTGTAAAATAGTTTGTGTATGTATCATTATTCCTAACTAACTCTGGACTTTCTTTGTTAATTTAGAGCAGTGTTAGGCACGACACTGTACTATGCCGGACTCAAATACACATCATCAACTTTTACAGCCGCTACAGGCAACTTACTTCCATCGATTACCTTTGTCTTAGCAATCTTGTGCAGGTATGGATCAATCACTTTTATCTATCTCCTTTTTGTGAGATACTGCTTTGCTGTGAAGAATACCCTAAACTGACTATAAGTAAATTTAGTAAAGTTAGGGATCCTGTACAGGTTAAACAATTAGCATTTGGGCTACGTAATATAGTGGACTTTTGGACCCTCGGGTCTATAATGTATCACTCATTGTCAGAGACAATGGAATAACTCATTTAAAGAAGTTATGCTTAATTTTTATGAATTCAGGATGGAGAAATTAGACATTTCTCAACGTGGTGCGCAAGCAAAGATAGTCGGAACAGTTGTTGCATTTGCTGGTGCTACACTAATGACCCTATACAAGGGTATCATTGTGGTTTCACCACTACATACCCAACACTCGCATCAAACCTTCACTTCAAAAGCATCCTTGGACAAAAATTGGCTAAAGGGATCCTTCATGCTTGTCATTTCAATCCTTTCTTACTCAGCATTCTACATCTTACAGGTGATCAAAAATCATTATCCAGCAATTAAAATAGCTTTCTTGTTATCTACTATGTTAGGGTTTATTGTTTTCTACCCTTTAAAGTTATTGGAAGGGAGCACAAAAAATGAAGATAAGAAAATAAACAAGACTGTCGGACCGTGAGCTATGTCATTTCTTTACAAAACCAATTGATGATGAGAAAGACACATTCAAATCTTTTATGGCATTCGAAATCACACATTGTAGGCGTGTTTTTAGAGTGGTTGTAGAGTAAAATTGTAGTCCGCCTAACAAAGGCAAAACACACATAAATCTAAGAAGATGCTTGACTCATCCATGCAACACCCAAAAATGACTAATTACAATTAGAGTTCTGTAAAGTTATGATTTTCAACTATGTTATGTTTGCTTTAATTCCGTGTCAAATTTTATTCTATTTAGTAAATCATTTCCCTATATGTTTGTGGGATTTAATGTAAGGGTTGAGTGTGAGAGTTTGGTGAAAATTTGTGAAGAATAGTGAAGTGCGTGACTTGCTCACGAGTGGACAACCCGTAAAAAGGCCACGTGAGAAGCACATGCTGGAACCTAAGGTGATGTTTGGATTTTGCAAAACTCAGTTAACAAAATTGAGTTTTGTTAACTCATAACTCAAAATCACGTGGGGCCCACAACCATAACATTGTTTGGATGATTTTTGGGTGTGCTCACTCGAGTTAACAAAACTGAGTTTTTGGAGATGTAAGTTAACAAATTTGGAAACAAAAAAGCTTGTTTTCAAGTTAATGAAATATAAGTTTTGTGGCAATATTCTAATTTCATTCACTAAATGGGACCCACTGCAGTGTTTTGTCTAATCACTTTGACTTTCTTTTTTTTCTTTTTTTTTTTTTTTTTTTTTTGAAACTCTCTTTCTTTTTTTGGTTCTTTTTCTTTCTTTCTTTCTTCTTCTCTTTACGTCCGCTTCTCTGTTTCTTCTTTTCTTTCTTTCTTCTTTCTTTCTTCTTCGACCCACTGTTCAGTTCTTTCTTTCTTATGAAATATAATTGTCATACCATATTTCTTTCTTATTACAGCAATTGAAGCTCAAATTATCAAACTTTTTTTTCCAAATGCAAACAAAAACAGACTAATTCTGTAATTAAAAAAAAAAAAAAAAGAAGAAGAAGAAGAAGACGAAGTAGAAAGCAAAAGATTAAGTGGGTATTATGTGAAAATCAATAAATAATGGTGCATTCGAAGAATGATAGTGATTGTGCAATGGAACAAAGTGAGCAAAAAAAAAAAAAAAAAAAAAAAAAATGGAATTCAGTGGATAAGATTACTTGAGTTTTCACTTTTCAGTTGATGGATCGGAAATGGGTCGGAGCCACGAAAGGTGACAAAAACCTCAATGGATCGATGCTATGCTCTAACGTGATTGGTGGGTTTGAGGTGTTTGAGAGGGGAAAGTGAAAGGGGGAAATGAGTTTGCTTTCGCATAGTGAGAGGAACTGGGGTATTTTCCAACTAGAGGGTTTCATTTTGGGTTTCTCAAGTTGGGGACAGTGTTTTGTTGTGGAAAGGGCGTGAAGAGGAGAGAGAGAGAGACAACACGGGTAGGCTATTGACCGTTCTATACACCCGATCCGCAAATTGATTTTTGCCCCGAGTGTGTGACATAAAGGTAAGTGTTTGAATTGAAAAATTGATCGAGATATTCCACCCAAACAGGCCACCAAATAGAGTTATAAGAAATTGGGGTATTTTTGAGTGATGAGTGACAAAAATTGAGTAAGGAGTGATGAGTGATGAAAAAAAGTTAACCAAACAGGGCCTAAATAGTCAAGTGCTAGGAAGCATTTCACGAGTCATTTCGCAATTGGAACAACTCACAAATGACCTATGAAACTCATTTCCTAGGTGATTTTAAAGTGTGCTTTCCTCACTTCTTTACCTACACTATATAAGCCCACATTACCCAGGAAATTGTAAAGAGATTTTCAAAGAGAAAACCCTAGAAATAAACTTGAGAGTTAGAAATTTTAAACCCACAATTATCTAAACAATTTTTCTTAGTTTTCCTCTACTCTTACCTCTTTAATTACAAATCCTTGAGAGGTTCTTAGCCCAAACACTTACCTCACTCAATCTAAGTGTTGAGAGAAGTTTTGGTTTGTGGGAAGCATTGAAAGAAGCCATTGATTGGTAGATGCAATTTGGAGCTAATTATGGGGATAACTAGTGAAGACATGAGTCGGTGAAGTCCGTTGGGAGCTGGAACTTGGAGGGTTCAAGTACATTGAGTAGATTAGGCTTAAAGGGTCTTTTTGATATCTTTGTACTCCAACTTTATTCACTAGTGGATCATTTTGGCTTGGAGGACTGTAGAGAGATATTTTGCCGAGTACGTTGGTTTCCTCTTTGATAACACATCTTGGTGTTATCTCGTTTTTGTATCTCTTTTCCCTTACTCTTGGTGCTTTACATTTATTGTTTATTGTTTATGTTTATGCACTAGAGAGTAGTTCTAGTTTATTGCATTTCATTTACTCTTATTTCGTACTTAGTTAAGTAGAGTAAAACCAATTTAGCTATAAGTTTAAAATTAAGGGTCTAAATAAGCTATAGTGTTTTACACTATTGAGTCATCAAGTTCCTTGTGTAAAGTTGTGATTTCCAATTATGTTGTGTTGGCTTTAATTCTGTGCCAAATTTGATTGTAATTTATTCAATCATTTTTCCTGTATGTATGTGGGTTTAATTGTAAGGAATAAGTGTGAGAGATTGGTGAAGAATCAAGTTTCAAAAGATAAACAAGTGGATTTTCGAATCTGGCTCACTAGTAGCTTGCGAGAAGCAACCCATGAAAAGGCCACGTTTAGAGCACATAACTGGAAGATGAAGAGTCGTGCTAGGCTGTCATTTTCGTGACTATTTTTTGTAGTAAGGCCAATCTATGAAGGACCCACGAAAGTCTCTGTTTGGCAAAAAGTTGTGTTTTTCTTTACCAAGTCTTTATCCACACTATATATACCCTCATTACCCACAAAGTGTAAGGAGTGCTTTTAGAGAGAAAACCTAGAAAATACACTTGAGAGTTAGAAATTGTTATACCCATAATCATCTACACATTTTCTTGTGGTTTTCCATCTCTAGATCTTTGAGAGGTTTCTAACCCAAAAACTTACCACACCCATACCGAGTGTAAAGTGAGATTTTGGTGTTGCTGGGAAGCATTGGAAGAAGCCATTCATTGGCGGATGAAATCGGGCTGAATTGTGGGATTCGTAAACCTAGAGAAGACAAGGCTCTGAGAAGTCAGTTGGTAGTAAAAGCTTGGAGGGCTCAAGTACATAGGGTAGACTAGGCTCGAAGGGTCTTTTGTTATTCGTGTACTCCAACTTTATTCTCTAGTGGATCAATTTCGAATTGAAGGGTCGCGGAGAGGTTTTTCACCAAGTTCTTCAATTTCCTCTTCAATAACATGTCTCGGTGTTATCTTGTGTTTGCATCACTCTTCCGTTATCAGTTCATTGTGCTTATTTACTCTTGTTCCGCACTTAGTCTAAGTTAGAGTAATAGCAATCTAGCCGTATTTTTAATTGGGGTCTGAACAAGTTCTTGTGTTTTACCACAAACCGAGCTTTCACCTTGTAATCACTTAAATAATCTAAATCAACTCATAAGGGTGTTCACAAATTTAATTGGGTTTAGGATCAATTGCCACATGACCCAATCATGTTAGGCTAGGAAGTTAGCAACTCAAAATGATAAAAAAAAGCTTAGGTTATCAACCAAGCTTCAATTTTAATTTAGCACTCAAATACAATTGATTTCACTATCTTTCAATGTTGATGATGACAACAAAGAAGAGAGGGAGAAGGGTGGGGTGAGGGGGAAGTGAATCCAAGAGAAAGAGTGGGCTTGATGGAATGATTGAAGGTTGTGAGAGAAATGAGAATGTGAAAGAAAAGATTGGGGAAAAAACTTTCCATCTCAATCTCATTGACATTGAAGTAAAAACAGCAAAACTCTAAAGACCATTGTGGTCATCGGGTTGGCTTCCCACAACAATGATCTTTGATATCTTTGAAGGCCACTTTCGCTACATGAAACTAGTTATAGGACTTAAGAATTAGAGGATAGCTAAACCAATTTAGGGTTGGAATCATGGGGTTGTTTTCAATACCTAGTGCAATGAGACTTGTCTAAAGGGATCTTGGTGTATTGTATCAATGAAACTGATCAAAACTATTAGACTTGAATTGGGTTATTTGATTTCATTGGGTAAGTTTGTTGTGTGTTTAATCCTATCAACTTTATAGGCAAGGTAATAGATCTACCTATTTACTAGTAAAACGTGCTTAAGCATTGTTGATTTCTTTGTTTAGATTGAAGAAAGTCCTTTTTCTTAGAACAAGTTCTTTTTGAGATATAATTATTGCTTCTCATTTTGAATAATATTAGTAGTCTTCCCATAAATAAATAAATAAACTTAATACATGTCTAATGTGAGTCCCAACATTTGAATGCACACATTGTTACAATCCAAATCAATGGCACTTCACATTCCAAATCATTGGCATCCTATCACTATTGTTTTTAAATTTGTACAAGGCGAATTATTCCAATCATTAAAATAATAATAATAATAATAATGTTGAGTGTTCTTGTACATTGGACCCAAACCTGTTCCATATAGAATGTTAAGGTCATATTTTGTTGTAATTAGCTAATCATTTGACAAAATGCACTTTACTTGTAATTAGGAAGATCTAAAATGAGTTTAGTACTTCAAGAAACATGTTGTTCAAGTCAAGTATTAAAGACATGAAGATTGGTCCAAGAAACAAGTTAAGAAAAACTGTTCATTAAGTCTCGAGAGATAGCTTGATAGATGTCTACTATCGAAACTTAATGTGAAGCTTGATACATAGCTCGATAGTAGCTTGATCTATCGAGAATTACGATTTCAGAATTTCCAAATCTGAAATTCATTGATCTTGTATATTTGTTTGGGGTTTCTTTTCTCACAACCTTAGACATATATAAGGCTTATTTTAAAAGCTATCACATAAGGATACAGAGACCAAGAGACTTATATTCTCTCTGTGTGAAGCTATTGCATTTGTACGCTATAGGGTTTGGTAACCAAGTGCTTCCAAATCTTTATTGTTGATGAAGTGAAGAACTTTGCAGCCAACAAAATCTGTTCAAGTTGCTAGAGTTAGTCACGTACTTGGGATTTGTGCAAAGTGTTAGTCACAAATTAGAGGTTTGTGCATCAAAGAAAAGAAGGCTACTACAAGATCAATTCCAATTGGGTATTGGAGCGAAGGTTCAACTGTAGATTGGTATTTCAAGATAGGCCAAGGGTAGTTGGCAGGATTCCTTATACTTGTAACCACTTGATAGTTGATTAGGGGATTCTTGAGAGTGGTGACTTTAAAATTATCCGGTGGGGGTTTTTGCCTTGCGAGGTTTTCCCCATTTGTCAACAAATCACTGTATTTAATTTATTTTCCGTTGCACTTAGTATTTTTGGTGATTTGTTGGTACTTTCACAATTTGCATGCAATTGAACTTAATTAATCAACTTGGGTAATTGAATTAATTAAACGGGTTCAAGCTATCTTAACCCAACATAGCATTATTTCTTATATTTCAATGTGGGACTTCAAAAAACTCTTTCTCAAGACAAAACTAATCACCTTTTGAAAAATTAACAAGGATTTTAACCATATATTTACTTATAAATGAGCTATTCTTTCATTTTATTTTTCATCGTTGAATTGGAAAGGTCCTGCAGTAAGGATGTCTTTATGGCCTATTTCCTCTTTCTTTTATTTATTTTTCATTTTATTTAACGAGGAAGCATGTTTAAGAGTAATTTTTCTCAAAATTTAATAAGTCGAGAGTCATATATTTAATTAAAGTATTTATTATTTATGAGGTCATTGTCTAATCCTGGAGAAATTATACAGTCCTCCGGTAGATCACGTCACTTGTCCACCATTTCACTAAAAGACTCCCACTTTTTTAAAATTGCTGAGTTAGTAATCAATTTTTGTTTAAAAAAAATTTCTAACTTAGAAATTTTAAACAAGTGTGAATCTTTTAGTAGAATGGTAGACTACGTCACTTGTCCACCATGTGGACCTTATAATTTCTTCTAATCCTGAATCAAAACTTAGTCCATTTTTTAATTGAAATTTTAGTTCAAAACTTTTTGAATTGAAATGTTTGTATGTTGTGGTATGTAATAGGTAGTGTGTAATAGACACTACCCACTTCAATATGCCCCACTTACACTTTGGAAATTCTTATGAATTGAAGGTAGGCATTTGCTACTATAACGAAAGCCACACAATACCCAAAGTCGCATATAAGTAGTTTTGATACCATTTTTCAAGAACCATGTATTCCCAACATCTAAAACTATTATATCCATTTTTATTTTCTTTTTAACGATTAAAATTAAAAAAAAAAATCAAAATCAAATTTGGAATTCACTAGGTTTTTTTTTTTTAAAGAAACAAACACACACAAGGGATTTCTAAATCCTAAGCATTCTTGATTACCTTTTCTCAGTGCAATTTTTATGTTTCCCTGCCTTGCTTGCATTAGCTAGAGGATAACATTGTATAAAACCATATATTGTTTATACTTTTTGTGATGATACTAACTGATGTCTGATGATTAATCCAGGCTAAAACAATAAAGGAGTACCCATCACCTTTAGCTCTTACAGCATTGACATGCTTATCAGGCACGTTACTCTCAACAATCATGGCAGCAATTTTTGATCATAAACTTTCCTCTTGGAGGTTGTCATGGAACATCACTCTTCTTGCCCCCATTTATAGTGTGAGTTCTAGAACAATACCCATTTTTCAAGGAATTCGACTATATGGAATTACATATTGTACATAGTTTTGATACATAATTTAAGCTATTATGTAAATGTCACATTTTATAGGGAGTTGCAATATATGGAATTTCGTATTATCTTCAAACATTGGTTTCACAAAGAAAAGGTCCAGTTTTCATGACAGCATTTAGACCATTGAGTACTCTACTTACAGCTATTATGGGACTACTAATTTTAAGAGAGGCATTGCACTTGGGAAGGTATATACATTTACTTGCTTGGATCACTTCCCCAATTGTTTGAGATTTTTTTATTTTTATTTTGGTTTACAAGCCTTTTCTCTTTTCTTTCAAAGGAATGTGAATGGTAGATTCTGATTTAATTCTATTTTCAAACATTTGCAGTATCTTAGGTGCTATGTTGATCATTCTTGGTTTGTACATGACTCTATGGGGAAATGAAAGTGAGAGAAAGAAGAAACACACTGAACGTGGAAGGTATGGGCATACTACTGAGATCAAATTAGAAAATTGTAATGAACGTTGATGAGTACCTAATGAAGTCTGTATGAGTTGAATGAAATAAGTAGTGGGGCCCAGGATAGTGACTCATGCTTTGATCTTCAGTACACTTAATAGCTGAAGGCTTGGCAGCAACTTTACTCCACCAGTACTAGCAATATGGATTTGATCTTCGGTAGGTGCTTGTAGAGTTAGGAGATTATAGAATCTCATGGATCTCACAGGTATAACTCTCAAGACTTGAAAAACGTGTATTAGGGTTTTCTTTTTATACCTAGCAGTGTTGGACTTTAATTAAAATTCTACAGATTGTAATTTGATTGGTTGAAACTCTCTCTCGATCAATCGAGCTTGACAGTTTCTGAATTCTTTTTTCTGCAACTTGTATGTTTTTGAATCTTGACTTGTATCAATTTGAGCAATGTCTAAAACACTTTTAAAACACTAAGAACTTATACTAGACATTTTTTGTTCTCAGTTTGCCAACATACAATAAAATTAGGACCTAAACATTTAAGACAAAATATTTAGAACCTGAAACTAGAATTACTCTTTTTTTTTTTTTTTTTTTGAGAAAGAGTTACTCTATTTTGGCCTGTGTATGGTGCCCTGAAGTTTATATAGCTTTTATTTTTTATTTTATGGGACTGAACCACTATAAAAAAAAAAAATTCCATTGAGAACATTCAAAAAGCACTAGCCTCTGTTAAAGTGCAAGTGGAATCAATGTAGAATTTGCATTCAGTATTAGGTCGATTTGGTTTTGTGCACAATCGAAGAACATATAAGATTAATTTATTGTCTTTTATTTAGTAATTAATAGTTTGAATTACATTAATTAAAAGGAGAGAACATAGTACTGCTCCTTAAATGGTTTATTTTTGGTTTTCCAATTAAAATCACCTATATAATTTTACGGATAAATACAGTAACTATAGTATTATCTTTTCTAAGATATTAAAATCGATAATAAAGTTATATTGGTTAAATATAGTTTTTTTTTTTAATTTTTTAAGGGGAAATCTGTAAATTCATTGAAATAAACCGGCTAAATCAACTTGAAGTACATGAAAAACTTGTGGTGGGGTTTCCACCATCCATACTAAAAAGTCTTGAATGTTAAGTGCATGTTTGGCCAAACTATGAGCAACACTATTACAATCTCTTGTTACATGAGAGTACAGTAATTTTTCAAATGAATAGGAGTAGTACTTAGCATCATTGATCAAAGGTCCTATGTGAGACATGGAGCTCTCGGAATCTGTTAAAGTGTTGACCACCAGCAATGAGTCACCTTCCAAAACTGCATTTTTCACGCCAATTTCTGCAGCAAAAGACAGCGCCAGGCCTGCTGCCATAGCTTCGACTTCACTGCTATTGTGCACTTGATTGACCACCTTGGAACAAGATAACAAAAGTTGACCCATGCTGTCTTTAATGACCATGCCGAGACTTGACTTGTTGGTGCCTGAGCAAGTTGTGCCGTCGAAGTTTATTTTCACCAAATCCGCTGGTGGAGGCTTCCATCTCTTCTTGACACGGGCTGCTCTCATTGTTGTAGGTACCTGACAGGCTAGGAATTCACTATACCTTTCCTTTGAGAGCTGGACGATCTATTGGAGTGATGTGGAAGGTTGTTTGAGCCGAACCTGTTTCCTTTGTGACCAAATAGACCACATAATCATCGCTGCCTAGTCCCACTTCCGTTTGCTACTGTATTACGAAGCTACAAGGTCTTTGAAGTCCGAGAAGCTTGATTGTCTTCTTATATGCTCTAGCCCAGAAGATGCCCACACCGTGTTCAGCTCTCTACACTCCCATAGTGTGTGCAAAGGTGTTTCATGCTCAGCTTGGCACCAATCGCATAATGGATCTTCAATAATGGTTCTTCGCACCAAGTTGGCTTTGGTTGGCATCGCATTTTGGCAAGCACGCCACAACAAGTTTTTAGCTTTGTTTGGCCCACTAAGACTCCAAATTTTTTTCCAAGGCATTGAATCCTGGTTGTGGGGTTCTTGGGCAGTTTGCAATTGAGCTTCCTCCTTAAGAAATCTATATCCTAACTTGTAGTTGTACCTTCCATCCGGGGAGTATGGCCAGAAAAGGATGTCCTCTGAGGCAATTCGTCCAAGTGGGATTTTCTTGATGAGGGCAGCTTTATCTTGTGCAAAAACATCAATAACTTCATGGTTCCATTGCCTGGTGTTGGTATTTATCAAGTCAACTACCGTGGCTGTCTCCGTAGACGCAATAGGAAAAGAAGTCACTTGTGAGGGGTGCTTTCTTGGAAGCCAGTTGTGCTACCAAATTTTTATTGACTCCCCGTTCCCCACTCTCCATCTTACTCCCCTACTAAGCACATCCCTACCATGTAAAATGTTTCTCCAAGCATATGAACCCGACCTTGATTCTTTGGCTTCCATAATAGAGCAATTTGGAAAAAACCTTGGCCTGAATACTTTATAGAAAAGTGAGGTTTTGTTGTGGAGAAGGCACCAAGCTTGTTTTGCCAAGAGTGAGTCATAATGAAGTGCTAAATCACGAAATCCCATGCCTCCAACCATCTTACACTTGGTCAATTCTTCCCATTTTAGCCAATAGATCTTCCTTCGGTCACCCTTTTGCCCCCAAAAGAACTTTTTAATTAGACTTTCAATCTCATGACACAACCCTAATGGGAGTTTAATGCAACCCATAGTGTAGGTAGGTATGGCTTGGACTACGGACTTAATCAACACTTCTCTTCCCACTTGAGATAATAACTTGCCTTCCCACCCTTGAAGCTCTTGCCATATCCTCTCTTTAATGTAGTTGAAACTAGCCTTTTTCCTTTTCCCCACAAGAGAAGGCAGCCCCAGATACTTGTCATCTTGCAAAATCTCTTGGACTCCTAAAGCTTGTTTGATGCTATTTTTTATATCTTCCGGAGTGCTCTTGCTAAAGAAGATGGTTGTTTTGCTTCTATTAACTTTCAGCCTCAATGCCTTTTCATACACCTCCAATATATTTAGCACCTTTTCACATTCCTCCACCATTGCCCTACAAAATAGAAGAGTATCATCCGCAAAAAGCAGATGCGTTAGTTTTGGGCCTCTTCTACAAAGAGAGAAGCCATGAATCTCTCCACTAGTCTCTGCATGCTTAATTAGGCCATTCGGTCCCTCAATACATGGTAGATGTACGGCACCGAGATCCCAAGACCCATATGGGCCCCGGGCTCAGGCCCAATGGAACGGCCCCATTACCCTAAACCCTTCTTGAAACCGCCTTCATAAAGAATGAGTTTTGGGCCTTGGATCCTGAGATGTGCTCGGCATAAAACTTCCCAAACAATCATATAAACCTTGTCCGGACAAGTCATGGGATGCTCGGGGAACATCATTACCGAGCAAATTCACCCGAGCTGGAACCACGTTCCAAGGCCATAATTGTTACATCCCACTCTCACCTAAACACCCACTTAAAACAGATAATATTGGACCTTCAATTGCACTAGCGATGGCAGTAATCATGATCTCCCCACTAACCTAAGCTATAAATAGCAGAAGTTGGGGAAGATGAAGGGGTTCAAAAAAAGAGAGAAAACAGTCACTTAGAGAGGGGAGGAACATTACTTTGAGTCTCTGTGCCGAGAACGACCCAAAGTAGAAAATCTCGAAGCCCACTTTACAAATAAATTGTGAGCCCAAGTGAGGTTGAGCCCAACATCTCTCGTTTAGGCTTGCACAATTGGCGCCTACCGTGGGACTCTTCTACAAAGTTGTGGTTCAACCGAGACTCAAATAAGGGAAATGTCCGAGGGATGTTCGGGGGGCGTGCCCCAGAGCGGTTCCGTGGGATCTTCTCGGGGTCCACATGGTGGGAAAAGAAGACAAAAAGGGCGCGAGGATAAGGAGCGCTGTGAGGAGAGGAAGAGTCGGCCTCGGGAGAAGGGTCGGATCAGACCGCCGAACGGTGTCGGGTGTCTCGGGACACAGGCGAAGATGATGACAGAGACCGAGAGTTGGAGCGGTTTACAGGTGGTGATGGATCTAGAATCGGGAAGCAAGGGGTCGACGCCAAGAAAGGGACCGCCACCACCAGCAAAGAAGAAATGATAGCACGGGAAATCGGGACGAAGAGGGCTCTAGCCAATCCGGTACACGACGATTCCAAAACCGATCACCCTCTCAAGAATCGCACCGGCATAGGAATCACTCACACTCCCAAGAGACACGTCATTGCCGAAACCGTTCGCGTTCGCATGGATACAAGGACCGAGGGTCTCGATTCGCGGAAGGAATGACGACTCCACAATGCCGCCATGGACGCCATGAGCCGAGCCTTACGAAGGGCTGCTCGGTCACCATTCTCGTGTGAAATTGAACAGGCCCCTATGCCGAGTAAATTTACAAGACCGCCATTCAATTCCTACGACGGGAAGACAGACCCTGTGGAGCATGTTAGTCATTATATCCACATGATGTCCTTGCATGCACACAATGATGCCTTGATGTGTAAGGTATTCCCCTCCGGTCTCGGCTCCACTACGAGATGGTTCAATGGGTTACGAAAAGGCTCCATTCGTAGCTTTGCCAAGCTGATTCAAAAGTTCGGCAATAGATTCTTGACATGCAGCCGAGTGCCGTAGCTAGTGGATGTGCTACTTTCCATAGAGATGAGGGTCGATGAAACCCTTCGGAGTTACGCCGGCCAAGATCTTGGGAACTCTACAATGAGATCAGTGGAGGAAATGAGAAGATAGCGGCAAGCACCTTCAAGATGGGGCTCCCCGAAGATTCTAAATTACGGGAGTCGTTGATGAAAAGACCTCCCGAGGATATGAGGCAACTTATGAGGCGCATTGAGGAGTATAAACGCCCGGAAGATGATCGGCTACAAAATAAGGGGAAAGCCCCGTTACTCAGGAGATCTTGGCAGGGTGTTATCCCAGCAAGACCGAAAAAAGATTTCAGGATGCAAGAACCAGAGGCGCAAATTGAGGGAGTTAATGTGGCGTTCAAAGAACCTATGCACAAAATTCTAGATCGAATTAAGAACAAATCATTCTTCAGGTGGTCGAACAAAATGGGGGGTGACCCATCTCGGAGGAACCAAAACTTGTACTGCACATACCATAGGGACTAAGGGCACACCACCGAGCGGTGTCAGCATTGAAAGATCATCTCGGGCGATTAGTAAAAGCAGGGTATCCGAAAGAGTTTGTAGTGGACTCACGACCGAGATTCTCGGCCAGGGTGTTCAGTGAGAGAAGGAATCCCTTCCCACCACCACCGGGAGTGATCGAAGTCATCCACGCTGCCCGAGAGGTACGACAGCCATGACTAAAGGGGAGTCGATGGTGGCTTGCACAAAAGGAGAATCGGCCGAGAAGAGGATGAAAGTTGGTCGGCTAACCATCTCTTTTGGCGAAGAAGACTTGCAAGGGACGATCCAACCTCATGATGATGCGTTGGTAGTAACAGCTCGGATAAGCGGATTCTTAGTAAAAAGAGTGATGATAGACCAAGGAAGCGGAGTCGGCGTGATGTACCCGGACCTGTTCGAAGGGCTCTAATTGAAGAGTCAGGATTTGGCGAAGTATGACACGCCATTGGTCTCGTTTGATGGAAGGGTCATGGTTCCCGAAGGGCAAATTTCTCTCTCGGTGGACATGGAAGGCAAGGAAGTAATAGTGACCTTCATAGTAGTTCGGCCATTCTCACCGCACATCGCAATCCCGGGAAGGTCGTGGATCCACGCAATGAAGGCCGTTCCGTCCACCCCGCACGTGAAAGTGAAATTTCCCACCGAGTATGGAGTCGTCGTGGTGCGAGGGAACCAACGAGTGGCTAGGCGGTGTCCGGTCACCGCGGTCAGATGGAAGAACAAACAGCTCGGACCAGCAAAGGAGACCGAAAAAGAGCCTTTATAGCAATCACAGAAGCGCCGAGGGGAAATGGGGGCAGGCGTTGCCGAGGAGGTTTTAAAGGTCAGAATTTTTCCGGATGAAGACAGGTATTTCCAAATAGGCATGAGCATGAACGATCGAGAAAAGGTAGAAATGTTGTTGTTTCTTTTATAGAATGTGGATGTTTTTGCCTGGAGTCCGTACGAAGTGCCCGGCGTAGATCCCGAGTTCATTGTCCACAAGCTTAACGTGGACCCATCATTCCCCCCAAAAAAGCAAAAACCGAGAAGAGCATCGAAGGAGCATGCTGATGCGGTGAACTTAGAAGTCCGGAGGTCAAGGAAGCAGGGGCGATAACGGAAATATTCTTCCCGAGGTGGTTAGCGAATACGGTGGTGGTGAAGAAAAAGAATGGTAAATGGAGAGTTTGTGTGGATTTCACATACTTAAATAGGGCATGCCCCAAGGATCCATTCCCAATGCTCAAGATTGATCAACTAGTAGATGCCACGTATGGGCACCCGAGGATGAGCTTTTTGGATGCTTTCCAGGGGTACCACCAGATTGCCTTAATGCCCGAGGATCGAGAAAAGACAACATTTATTTCCCCGAGTGCTAACTATCACTACGAAGTCATGCCGTTTGGGTTGAAGAACGCTGGTGCCACATACTAGCGGATGATGACGAGGATGTTCCGAGAGAAAATTGGGTGCACGGTGGAAGTATACATTGAGGACATGGTGGTAAAGAGCAAAAAGGAGTCGCAAGACACGGAAGACCTCCGGGGAGTATTTGAGATACTCTGGCAGCATAAGTTGCGCTTGAACACCGAGAAGTGTACTTTCGGTGTGGGGTGGCAAGTTCTTGGGTTATCTGATTTCTACTCGGGGGATAGAAGCCAATCCTGACCGGATAAATGCCGTGAATCGCCTCATACCGTCGAGCAATCCAAAGGAAGTACAGGTGCTAACCAGGATGTTAGCCGCCTTAAACCGATTCATCTCCAAATTCGCGAATCATTGCAGACCATTTTATCAACACGAAGAAGTGGAAGGGGTTTCATTGGGACGAGGAATGCGACATGGCCTTTCGAGGGCGAAGGAGTACTTGGCAAAAGCGCCCATGTTAACAGACCCCGAGTTCGGGAGGATTTGTTTATGTACCTCTTAGTGTCCGACCATGCCGTGAGTGCTGTGTTACTAAGGGACCAAGGAGTACAAAGAGAGTGTATTACATAAGCAAAACCTTAGTAGATGCCGAGACGAGATACCTACCCCTTGAGAAGCAAGTTTTGGCACTAGTGCATGTCACGAGGAAGTTGCCGCATTACTTTTAAGCTCATACGGTATTTGTCCTCACCGAGTATCCCCCGTAGTCGTTGCTAAAGAGATCGGACTTCACGGGCCGAATAGCCAAATGGGGAACTCGTTTGGTTTAGTTCGACATAAGGTACCGACCGGTAGAGGGACAGGTTCTTGCTGATTTCATTGCAGAATTCACTCCTAAGAACGACGAGAAGATAATCTGTAATGCGGAGCGTCGTCCGTGGAAAATGTTTGTAGACAGCGCTTCGAATGCTATGGGAGCCAGAGATGGTCTTGTCATAATCACCCCAGAGGGCATACGATTAGAGCACTCCTTCAGATTAGGATTCAAAGCCTCAAACAACGAAGCTGAGTACAAGGCCTTCCTGGCCTGGTTGAGGGCGGTATTGCGTTTAGGCGCAAAAGATGTTGAGATTTATTTGGACTCTCGGCTGGTCGTTTATCAAATCATAGGAAGCTTTGAAGCTCGAGACTCTCGGATGAAAGCCTATCTAAATGCAGCTAAGCAGATCATTGGCGGTTCGGGACAGTGAAGGTAGCCCAGATAGGTCGGGCACAAAACAGACATGCCGACTCACCGGCCACGTTGGCTTCATCCTCTACCGAGAATATACCTCGGCAGGTCAAGATAGAGCTTATAAGGGAGCCAAGCATCGAGGTGAAAAGTGATGACAACCTCGATGGGGTTGAAGTTGCCATGATGTCAATGGCAAATCCGTGTTGGATGAACCAGATCATAGACTTCATAGCCGAGGATAAAGTTCTGGACGATGAAAAGGAGGCCAAAAAGATTCGTCGAGTGGCTTCCCGATCGGGCTGTCGGTAGATCGCAAGTTGTACCGAAGGTCTTTCGCATGCTCTTAACTTTTATGTCTACATCCCGAGAAAGTGAACAAACTTTTGATCGAGCTGCATGATGGAGTGTGTGGTGGCCATGTCGAGGGACGGTCTCTAGCGCACAAGGCCATGACCTAGGGGTTTTGGTGGCCATAGATGCGGAAGGATGCCGCGGAATACGTCGGGAGGTGTGAACAATGGGGGCTAGACATCCTCGGCCCTTTTTCCCGAGCAACATGTAACCGCCGTTTTGTATTGGTGGCTATGCATTACTTCACGAAGTGGGCGGAAGCCAAGGCCTTAGCCAACATTCGGGATATCGACGTGAAAAGGTTTGTGTGGAAAAACATAGTCACAAGGTTCGGGGTACCGAACTCACTAGTATCAGACAACGGGCTACAGTTCGATAGCAAAGCTTTCCGGGCCTTCTGCAGCGATCTCGGCATTAAGAACAAGTACTCAACCCCGGCATACCCTCAAAGCAACAGCCAAGCCGAGGCGGTGAACAAGACGATTTTGAACGGGTTGAAGGGAAGGCTAGACTGGGCAAAGGGGAGATGGGTTGAAGAGTCGCCTAACATTTTATGGGCTTACCGTATGACTCCCGGAAGATCCACGGGTGAGACCCCTTTCTCTTTGACATATGGGGTGGAGGCCGTAATACCAACCGAGCTGAGCTTGTGCAGTGCACGGGTCGCAGGATTTGACCTTTCCCAGAACGCCGACCTAATGATGGAGCGCTTGGACTGGTTAGAAGAATGCCAAGAGGCCGCAACCATATGGCTCGCAGAGTACCAGTAGAAACCGTCCCAGAGATATAACTAAGATGTAAAGGAGAGGGAATTCAGCACCGGGGAACTGGTTCTAAGGAGGTTCGTGAGAAACATGCGAGACGTAGCTACCGGGAAGCTTGCTCGGACATAGGAAGGGCCGTGCAGAATTACCGCCATCACCGGCGCGGGGGCTTACTACCTGGAAGATCTTGACGAGAGGCCGCTCCCTCGTCCATGGAATGCTCACAATTTAAAGAAGTTCTACCCGTGACCATCCATATAGTAATGTAAGTCAAAACTTTGTACTTCACTAAAGTCAAGATAATGATGAAGTTACTTGTCTAAGCTGTTTTCAATCCTGTCATTGCACATTAAGAGAATTGCATGTTTTGTACAAAAAAATTCTAAGGACAGAAGCCTCGTCCTTGGTTCGATCAAAATCACCGAGCAGGCGGAAACCTTATCGTTACAAAAAAATTCTAAGGACAGAAGCCTCGTCCTCGGTTCGATCAAAATCACCGAGTAGGCGGAAACCTTATCGTTACAAAAAATTTCTAAGGACAAAAGTCTCGTCCTCGGTTCGATCAAAATCATCGAGCAGGTGGAAACCTTATCGTTACAAAAAAAAAAATTTCTAAGGACAGAAGCCTCATCCTTAGTTTGATCAAAATCATCGACCAAGTGGAAACCTTACCGTTAAAAAAATATATATAAAAAAAAAAAAAAAAAAAAAACCATTGTATGAATGCGATACACTAAGGCATGATTTAACCAAACGGGCAGCTCTCGGCTTGACTTACTACAGTATAAGAAACCACTAACATAATCTAAGCAAACACACAAATAAATAGAGAGTCATTCAATGAGTTGAAAGCAAAGTTAAAAAGCAGAGTTAATATCTTGTCGCCAAAACTCAGCAATTGTTTACGGGTCATCCCCGTGAAATAAGGAAATTGTTCGTTCACCACAACCCGGTGACGTAGGCAAATATACTATTGAGAAAATAAACTAATAATGCTATAAAGATAAGTAAAAGCATGAAAAAACTAGACTGCAGATAATCATTTGAAGGGCCGGGTTGGATCTGTCACTTCTTGCTAGTCGGTCAAGGGGTAATACGGGTTTTCACCAAGAAGGTCCTGTACGGTTGGGATCTTTGGTGGCCTCCATCTCATCCGGCTCGGCATGAGCAACGATCTATTCAACCAGCTCCCTCATGCTTGCCGTTTCTTCCTCTTCGGCGGCAATCGGTGGATCTCGCACGGCGAAAGTAACGGGGCTCGGGAAGGGAATTTGGCGGGGGTCTCTCAGAGGGGAATCCTTGGGAACTCCTAGAGCTTGAAGAGCGACAAACCACCCGGCCTCAAAACCCAGCTTCCGGGCCTGGGCCACTACCGGTTCCGCAGATTGCTCGGCATCGATAAATCCCTCGTTGTACCACTACGCTCGCCGCAGGCCTCCGTGGCTGCCCTCAGGTCGGTTAGCTCCTCGGCTTGAGAGGTGTTGAGGCTAATGGTTTCGGCTAGCTTCACGTCCGTTTCGTTCTGCTTAGCCAAAAGTTTAGCACACCTTTTCTCCGCCAACGCTCTATTTTTCTCCGCGGCAATGCCCCTCTTCTTGGCGGATTCAGCTGCCTTTAGTTTTTCCTTTGCTGTTTTGGCGGTTGATTCCCGCACCCCCTTTTCCCGGTCGATCTCCTCGGCAAGATCCCGTGCACGGCCAGCCGATATGTGAGCCAGTTGGGCAGCCTGGCAATCACAAAAGTTAGTACGAAAGTAGAAGTAAATGTATGGAAAGGAATAGACAACTAAGGAGTTACCGCAATAGCATGCCACTCTAACCGGTGCCCCACGGACTCCTTAGACCCCTCCTCGAAGGCATGCACGTCGTCGGGAAGAAGAAGACCCTCGTACTTAAAGCTAACCCATGTCTGCTTTCCATTCCCCAAAGAGACAAGGCATCCTCGGCACAAAGGGAGTGATAAATCTATTGAAGCCTGAACTCGTAAAAAACTACCCCCGTCAGAGTCCTTAGGTTCAATAGGGGAAGAAACATCCCCAATGACTAAACTAATCTTTAACGCCGCCTCCATAGTCATAAAGCGTATAGGAATACCATGAAGCTGAACCCAAAAACTTGCTTTGTTGAATTTGAGCTTATGGATGGCTTCCCCTTTCTCATATCGTTACATCACTACTAGGTGTTTGTCAAAACTCCGTGGCTCGCTCCGCAAAATCCGCTCGACACCCGCTTTATTGTCAAAGGTAAAGAGTATTATGTGGTAACCCATATTCTGAATCTTGAAGCCATTACATGTCCTCCACAATGGGGTGAAGGTTCTTGCGATGACATCAATATTCAGAGCTCGCTTTGTGAAAAACTTTGCTGCAATGTAAAAATCCTTAGTTGAATCCTCTTGGTTGAGGCAACATCCCGGCCCCTCCCTCTTAGATAAAGTTAGACGGCTCCAATTTTGTGTAAGGTCGTCCATTGATTGGTTGAAGGCGTAAACCTCACTCTTGTGTTTCCCTAAATCCCAGAAAAGGAACCCACTACCCGAGGAATAATCTTGTTTTTCCACGGAGACTAAAGATGCCTTCGTAGTGAAGGGACAACCTATTCTACTGCAGCAAAGAAGTTAAAGGGAGTTAGAGGAGGAGAGTACATTATAGTCATCTGCTATTCACATTGGTCCAATATCTCTCCATTATTTTAGTCAAATTGAACCCCGTATGAGTTGAATGAAATAAGTAGTAGGGTTGTACGTACTAATTTTAATGGACAGGGCGTGCGAGTGAGGTGGGTGGATTGGGACCCAATTTTGTTTCATACTTTGGTATTGCATAGAGGGGGAATTGAGAAAAGAGAATCTATTCTTTCATAGCTTCATCACTATGAAAAGGATTAGCATTATTGCCGTTGGTGGCAATAATATTTTCATATACCATCATTTATTCAAGAGTTAAATGGTGCAAGAGTAGGAAGTGAAAGCAGTAAAAGAGAGAGATTGACTGATTTATTGACACCATATATTCTTTGTGTAGTTGCCAATTTGCTCTTCTCTGGATTGATCATAGTCATCAAGGTCTCTATAGAGAAAGGGTGCAGTCGTTATGTGCTATTGTCCTACGGACAAGCTTTTGGAGCTCTAACCACGGCTGTTCTTGCACTTCTCTACGAAAGGTTTCCTTCCATCTTTTCTCTTCTTTTAATGGCCCTTTCTTATTATTCTTGGCACTAATCTTCTTTTTCTTCATTTTTTATTTCCTTATAAAATATTTTCATCTTTGTCTGTTTACCTTGGAGGTTGGGGTTGAATCACTGATGTTTCCATTGGAAACACTAATAGCGATTAGAAATACCTGAAAGTTCAAAAACGTGTATAAAAACACTTTTGAACGTTTAGACCCCCAAAAACCAACTTAACCAACACAAGCAATATGTCAAACAACTAGTGTGCGGAAACTTAACATATGCTATAATATGGAATTGGTTAAACAACTATCTAAGCCATAATAAAATAAATCACATCGGATAAAGTAAAGGCAGAGATAGAGAGGAAGGAAGATGCAAACACAGAGATAACACCAGATATGTTATCGAAGAGGAAACCGAAGACCTCGGCGAAAAACCTCTCCGCCGCCCTCCAAGCGGTAATCAATCCACTAGAAAATACAGTTGGGATACAAGGACAGCAATAGACCCTCCAAGCCCCGATCTACCCAATGCACCTAAGCCCTCCAAGCTTCTTGCTCCAACGAGGTTGCGCCGAACCTTTTTCTTTTCTAGCTTTCGGATTCCGCTACTACACCGTAGCATCAACCAATTAAGATTGGCTCCTTCCTAACTGCTTCCCTTAACTTCAAACGACTGTCTCACAGAGATGATAATGGTGAGAACCGGGTTTGGTATAAGGCCTCTCAAGGATTTGGCAATGGAGAGGAAGAGAGTGAGGGAATTTGATGAGACTCTAAGGTATAGATTGTGGGTGAAACAATCTGGTTTTTCTTTAGGGTTTCTCTCTCAAAATTCTCTCTAGAAGCTCTCTTTCAATCGTGGGTTAAAAGGGTATTTATCTTGGAGTGAAGAGGAATGTGAAACGTCGGGTTTTTCCAAAACAGGGGTGGCTCGCGGCTTGACCTCGCGGCTTGACTAAGTCGCGAGTTCGATCAGCGAGATAACCGTATGGCCGATTGTCCTGTTTTGTCTGTAGTGCTCCAGCTAGCATGACTGTTCATCTTCCAGGATGCTTGGCACGTGTGCAGATTCTCCCAGCGGGTTGAAGCCGCGAGTCCAGCCGCGAGTCCCGGCCGCGACACACTGTTTTCTTGCACACTCTTGAGCAATCTTCACTCTATCTCACTCACTACCCTTACAACAATCCCACCTAAATACAAGGTTACTAAATCTTTGAATTACAAGCAAATTTGGCACGGAATAAAGCCAATTAGATGGTTGAATAAATTCAACCTTACAATCTCCCCTTTGGCTATTCCGTGACAAAACCCTAAAATGAGACTCTAGACTTAACATGTGAGTTGGGAACAGTTGAATAAAACTCACTCACACCTAACTCTAGAAGTCGTGAAGCACTTGAATCATATGAACATAAACTCTGAAACACAACAATACACCATGATCATTGTAAGCAGAAAATTATAAATGCATATGAAACAGGCAATATGAGATCAAGCAAAAATGGAGTTAATAAACAAACCATGGCTTGATCAACCAAGTGAACACCACAAGGTAGTGATCACAGTGCTCATTCACACTTGGAATGAACACAAGGACATACAAGTTAACAAGCACAAGGCAAGTCACTTGTATGCTCAACACTCAACCAATGCATAGCACACAAGGCATATGCATCTAGGAACAATCCTACAAGGGCACAAGAGTGACAAGACAATAAACCACAATGCAGAACATTTGGAACAAAAACTCGATTTCAACAAGCATAAAGGCTGCACTAAAGCATGGTACAAACCATAAAGCCTACAAACATGCTTAAAATCATAACCCTAACAGCTTACAAAAGCAAATGGGTACAAACACATTATATTGAATAAAAACTTAAACAATATAAACTAAAAGTGCTTAAAATTTCTCCCCTTCAAAGTGATGAGAAGCTGTGATGCACTTGGAACATATATATACTTGTACCCTGAAACACTTGCACAAAACACATTAGACCCTCAAGGTAAAGCAAGTAATAAATGAAAAGTATAATATAACAAGTATAGAAATGACTACAATGATCACATAGCAAAGCAAATGATCATCCGAACATGCATTCACTCAAGCATAATCACATAGGGATATATGCATGTCCAAAGCACAAACATGATGCAATGAGAACACCAAAGCATAACACATAACACAAAGCACCATAAAGCCAACAAGAAAACAAACAGAACAAGGTTTTCTAGTTAACACAATGTCTTCTCCCCCTTGGTATATGCATCTCCCCTATGGAATATCTGTCCCCCTACAAATGTGCATGAGAAATAGAATTTCTCCCCCTAAGGATGTGCACAAGAGTCATATAGAAATGACAAAATACTCCGAAACATTCTCTAGAGTATACTCACTCTCCCCCTTTTTGTCGGGAATAGACAAAGGGTCAAGAAAAAACGAGGGCAAGAGATGAAGGTATGAACAATGCTAATGATGCATGATGGGTGCAAGATGAATGAGAAAATAAAGCTCAAACCTAAGACAAAGTAACATGCTACAAAGCATAAGGTAAGCATGACATGCTAGGATGAAACTTGAGCAAGGTCAAGACCAATGCATGACAAGGGTAGCAAAAGTGTGTGCAAGAGGTGGCTAAGTGCAATGCATGACCAATGCATGAAAAATGCACATGTGGGGCAAAGTGTGCAAAATACACAACTAACTTAACCAAGCATGTTCCTAATGAGGAAACATGAGAAACCCCAAAGTTTGGTACTCATCGGAGTCCAAACAAGCAAGAAAATGTCTAAGAGACATTTTATCAAACACCTAGCATGCACACTATGAACAAAAATGTGAAACAATGCATGAACATCATGAAAACCACCCTTAATACATATTCTTTCTGCCACAAGGTGCCAACATCCAATGCATATCAACAAAAGAAACCAATCCCATGAAGAAAATTGACAAAAAAATAAGTTTTTCCAACCCCTATGATGAAAATCCCAACCAAGAGCACAAAACTCTCCAAAACATAATCTAAGGATCAAAATCAATGAAAAGAGTTTATAATTACCTTAGAGATGTTAATGGATTGAAAAACCATTCAAATTGGTTGGGTTTTGATGTAAAAATATTGAAAGAGGGGTTTTAGAGAGGATGGGAGAGGTTTAAAACAAGTTTCCCACGAAAAAGCTCTTTAAAAGGCTGATTCGGGCGACTCATGATCGGGCGAGTCGCGAGCCAAGTCGCGAGCGAGCCGCGAAACCCTCTCTGTCTCGAGCTCGCGGCTTGCAAGCCGCCAAACCAACCAGCCAAAAGCGGCGGTTCTTTGGCAGCTCACGCAAGTAGCCAAAATGAGTGGCCAAAAAATCGACACTTGTTTTTCAAACAGAACATGTTTAAACATTGAAAAACAAAGTAAGCACTAAACAAAAACACAAAAAGTGATAAAAATCACTTCCAAAAACATATAAAATGATCAAAAATATTTTTGGATTGAACCATATATGATTGAGCACACACACATCACATTTAGACAAGTACAATCTAACAAATGAATAAGACATTCATTGAACATTAGGCATGTGTGTTGTGTGTGTGTATCAAATGTGGAATAGTCCTTAGTCTAGAATGAAGCTTCAATGATCAATTCAAACAAGTCATACACAACTAGTACTAAGTCAAGTGGTCTATCTCAATTATAGAAATGAACATATATGACCTCCCACAAGAAAATGATTACATACAATGAAGCTTTTCATTTGGCTTCTTTACAATTCTTAACATTTGATCATTTTGAATCAATACAACTCATTTTGAGCAATACATCTCATTTTTGAGATTGATGCCTAAAAATTTTGATATTTCAATTTGATGAACAAGCCTTTGGCCTTTTGGGCATCATACATTTTCATATAAGTCGCTTTCCCTTTTTCCTAGTCGAATACTAGTATGTGCGACGACTTTTGCAGCTCATTATCTCTTTTCATTTTGAGATTTACATTTATTGAGCTCTTTAAGCAATAAAAATAAAAGAGTGGGAAGAGATATAAGCACAAGTCTACGCATGTATCAAAACCAACATGACTATTGACAAATCATTCATGACAAGCTTGAAGATCGATTTACAACAATCACACAAAGATGTCAAGATTTTTCCCACAAAGATATAAGTGCAAAAATAACAAGCTAAGCTCGTAAATGCACAAAGCCATTTGTACAAAGGTACAAGGCCAAACTCACATGTGATATGTGCTCAAACAAATATGATCAATCTTTTTGAATTTTTCACTTTTTATGTGGTTTTGGATTTTTTACTCACACAAAACTGAAATATAAAAGAAAGATAAAAAACAAAACAATGCATACAAAAAAATGCAAGATGCACAAAATGCATGAAGATATGACATTTAATGCATGAAGGGTCCTACAAAGATCGAAAGAATTAGATCAAGGACCAAAAGAGCAAAAGCTCAACCATAGGAACCCTTCCTCATCCAAACGGAATGATTGTTTGGAATGAGTGTCTCATGAGAAATGAGACGAGGGTTGGAAGAATGAGAACCGGAGATGCACATAGTCAAGGAGTTAAGAGCATTAAACATTTTCTTTAACAACATGACTTAAAACCGGTTTACTCTTTTTAGCACAACTTCCAAAAAGCTCAAGTTTTTCTTTTCTTTTGATTCTTTTAAAAGTATGAAACTTAGAGCATTGAGGTCTTACATGACCAAAGGCACCACAATGGTGACACACAATGTGTTTAGGCCCACTAGGCCTTTTGGGAAGGGATCTAGCAATATGGTTTTGTTCCTTCTTCAACTTATGACATTGAGGTCTTATATGACCAATCACACCACAATGGTGGCAAGTTGGAACAAACTTAGATCCACCCAAAGCCTTAGGTTGAGACCTAAACAGAGGCTTTGACTTATGACCTTTCTCTCCACATTTTGATTTCTCTTATATGGAGGAATGTACACCGATTTGTCCTTTAAGGTAGAACACACACTAGGCACAAAATCGGGTACTATAACATGATTGCAACAAATATTTTCATCCTTTTTAACAATAGGTTCAGCAATCAAACACTTGGCATGCATCTTAAGAGATTCATTTTCACATTTAAGATCATCAACAAGTTTGTTAGACAAAACAAGTTTAGCATCCAAGTCCATATTCAAACATTCAAACTCTTTCAGCTTTTCATGAGAAATTTCAGCAAGCTTTTTATATTTCTCAACCAATTTGTTGGATTCATTGAGCTTAGCAATCAAATCATCCTTTTCACAAAATAACTTGCTCAAATTCTTTTGAAACTTCTTAGCATTTTTCTTTAAGAGTTTTTCAACACCACCCATAAATTCAAATAACATGTCATCACACTTATGAGGATTAACACTCATAGAGGCAATATCACAAACACGTGGCATGTTACATTCATTACCAACCAAATCATGCAAAGAGTCATACAAAGCACAATCCATGGCAAATAAACACAAGTGGTCAAGGATCACACTTAGGTATTTAAACCACAACAAGTGTACCCGCTCTGATACCAATTGAAAGTTCAAAAACGTGTATAAAAACACTTTTGAACGTTTAGACCCCCAAAAACCAACTTAACCAACACAAGCAATATGTCAAACAACTAGTGTGCGGAAACTTAACATATGCTATAATATGGAATTGGTTAAACAACTATCTAAGCCATAATAAAATAAATCACATCAGATAAAGTAAAGGCAGAGATAGAGAGGAAGGAAGATGCAAACACAGAGATAACACCAAATATGTTATCGAAGAGGAAACCGAAGACCTCAGCGAAAAACCTCTCCGCCGCCCTCCAAGCGGTAATCAATCCACTAGAAAATACAGTTGGGATACAAGGACAGCAATAGACCCTCCAAGCCTAATCTACCCAATGCACCTAAGCCCTCCAAGCTTCTTGCTCCAACGAGGTTGCGCCGAACCTTTTTCTTTTCTAGCTTTTTCGGATTCCGCTACTACATCGTAGCATCAACCAATGAAGATTGGCTCCTTCCTAACTGCTTCCCAGAACTTCAAACGACTGTCTCACAGAGATGATAATGGTGAGAACCAGGTTTGGTATAAGGCCTCTCAAGGATTTGGCAATGGAGAGGAAGAGAGTGAGGGAATTTGATGAGACTCTAAGGTATAGATTGTGGGTGAAACAATCTGGTTTTTCTTTAGGTTTCTCTCTCAAAATTCTCTCTGGAAGCTCTCTTTCAATCGTGGGTTAAAAGGGTATTTATATTGGAGTGAAGAGGAATGTGAAACGTCGGGTTTTTCCAAAACAGGGGGTGGCTCGCGGCTTGACCTCGCGGCTTGACTAAGTCGCGAGTTCGATCGCGAGATAACCGTATGGCCGATTGTCCTGTTTTGTCTGTAGTGCTCCAGCTAGCATGATTGTTCATCTTCCAGCATGCTTGGCACGTGTGCAGATTCTCAGCGGGTTGAAGCCGCGAGTCCAGCCGCGAGTCCCAGCCGCGACACTCTGTTTCCTTGCACACTCTTGAGTAATCTTCATTCTATCTCACTCACTACCCTTACAACAATCCCACCTAAATACGGGGTTACTAAATGCTGAATTACAAGCAAATTTGGCACGGAATAAAGCCAATTAGATGGTTGAATAAATTCAACCTTACAATACCAAATGATACTGTAAAGTTGTGATTTACATGTTTTATGTTGGATTTATTCCATGATAAAAAAGTGTTGTAATTGCTTTAATTTTGTTCCTTGTATTTTGTGTGATTTTATTGTATTGGGTTTAGTATTAAGTTGGTGAAGAATCTAGCATGAAATGAAGATCAATGCATTTTGCGACTAACTCGGGAGAAGGGTTCCCTTGAAAAGGGCATGTGAGAAGTACATGATTTGGAAGTCAAGAGTCATGTCAGGCTATCAATTTTGCGAGTATTTTGTGGGTATCGCGAGATACCCGCGAGACTCTTTGCTTGGAGGACTTTTAAGTGTGACTTTCTTACCCTTCACCCATGCTATATATACTCTCATTACCCACAAAAGTAAAGGAGGTCATTCAGAGAGAAAAACCCTAGATAGGTTTTCTACAACACACACACCCATCTTTTAGAGAGAGAACTATTCATCCTTAGTGAGAAATCATTCTAGCATCTTCTCCTTCCCTCTCCCATTGTCATGCCTTGAGATACAACCCACACTTATTCTGAGTGTAGAAAGTGTTTTGGAGTTTGGGAAGCTTTGGAGATTTTCCAAAAGAAGCCAGTGAGGCATTGCAAATGCAATCGGGCGTATTGCGAGATCTAGAAAGTTAGACAAGACACGGTTCTGAGAAGCCTTGTTGGAGTAGGGACTTTAGAGGGCTTAGGTACATTGGATAGATTAGGCTTGGAGGATCTCTTGCTATTCGTGTATCCCAACTTATTGTCTAGTGGATCAATTTACCGCTTGAAGGATGGCGGGGAGGTTTATTGCCGAGTTCTTCGGTTTCCTCTTTGATAACACATCACCATGTTATTTTGAGTTTACATCTCTCTTTCCTTACTCTTATACTTTACTTTTATTGTTTGTTGTTCTTGCTTATGCACTAGAGTTGTATCGATTGATTGCGCTTTATTTACTCTTGTTTCCAAACTTAGATAAGTTAGAGTAAAAGCAATTTAGCCATAATTTTTAATTGGGAGTCTAAATAGCTCTTGTGTTTTTAACACAAATTCGAGCTTTCAAATGCCAATTTAGTTACAAAACTCTTAATAACTTCAAATAATTCTCTCATTGATTATCAAAAAGTTATAAAGTGATATAATACTAACCATAACTTATTAATGGGAAATGTTAACCAATGCACATTGGTTTAGGGGTTATTTTGAGAAACATTTTATTGGGAGAATGATAAAACAATAAATATTTTTATTAACAATTGCTTTAAGAGCATCCATTAACATGATTCTTGATGTATATAGAGTATAGCATAAATCTTTGGACATCCCTTATCTTCGATGAACATCAACAACAAAAGAATTTACTCATTGCCATGGTAAAAGGTACGTCACACTTGAATTAGGAGAGTATTCAAGTCCTTATTCCTCACTAATCATCAAATAATTGCAAAAAATGATTTTCAAAAGCTTGAAAAATGCAAGAAAGCGTCTTCTAATCAAAGTTTTCAAACCCAGACTGGACCGTATGGTCCGACTTGGATAACCAGGAACCTCTCACTAACACGATTCTTTTAACTACTAGAACCGTTCTATGCACAAAAAGCATGAAACTGTTCTAGCCAAGGTTAAACCGCCCGAATTTGAGAACCGTGAACGGTTCTCATGGTTCAGATCAACGCTTTAAAAAAATAAAAAAATTAGAATCTCACAACACCTTATCACCATGGTTGAAGCTTCAACCACTATGAGATGCTGTCAAACATTGAAAATATTGATATCCTATTATCTCTATTTTGCTAGCTCTGTCTTTCGTTTGTTCTCTGTCCCGAACTTTTTTTCTTAATCTTCTTCTCTTTCTCTCCCTGTCTTGTTTTCCTGCCTCTACTCCATCTAGATGTTGTGTAAACTGGTTTAAGAAAACTAAAGAAAGGTAAAAAAGAGAAAAGGTATGAACTGGGAAGTTGGAGTGACGGAAGAAATGAAGGTTAAGAAGATGAAAGAAGGGAAAAATATGTAGAAGTTAAAGGTTGACTTGGTGTAGAGATTTTTTTTAAAGGTGTGGTGTAGATTAAACCTTGGGAAATGGAAGCCTTGAGGAAATAAAATAAATAAAAGGTAAAGTTGATGTCCTGATCCAAACGTGATGTGTTGCTGTGGAGTGGCAGGTGAATGGAGGGAATAAAAAGAAAAAGATTTTAAATTTGTATTGGGTTAGAAATAGAAAGATTATGCCTACGATATTTTCACAATAAATTTTAAGTGGTGGATTATTCTTGGTTGTCATTGTTGGAACAAAAAAGTCATCTCAATGATACGTTCAAATTTGAACCAACCTATAATTTGTTGTAAAAATATTGTGGACGTAGATGTTTAAGATTAGAAATTAACGTAATGATATTTTTACTTAATATTTTTATAATATTTATACAATAAATTCTTGTATTAGATTAATATTTAAAGTAATGTTAATTCTCTAAATGAATTAGACTATTTTAGTTATTTTTTTTTTTAATTTTTTATTAATTTAATGTTTTTATATATATTTAAAATAATTATTAAATTAATTATGACGTCATCACGGTTCGACCTCGGTTCGATTTCAAAAACCTTAAACTTCTCCCTTTTACGGTTCAATGAACGGTCCAAGTCTGAAAACATTGCTTCTAATAGTTCGTGTGTTGATTTGCGCATGCTTGAGCCCATTTGACATGCAAAACTATTACTTTGATGTCTTTGGACAAGTGTGTAACACGTGTGGGGGGTTATGCCATGTCCTTGTATCCCGTTCTAACACTTATAGAGGCCTGTTCTAAAAAAAAAAAAAAAAAAAAAAAACTACTTTCCAAACAATAAATGGTTATAAATATTTACATAATATATATGCAATGATTTGATAATTTGAACTCACGCTGCTCTACTCTCCCAAGCACTTATGGCTTGGGCAGGTACAAATTCTCCCAACAGTGGTCAAAAAGTCTAGGATCACGCTTTGAGTTTGACACAACTTAGACACAAGAGAAAGGGTGGTTAAATTACTTTTTATTAAGTACAGATAGTGAACCCATATGTAAATAATATAACCAAATCACACATTAACAAATATACAAATTGTGTCAAAGTGTTTGTCTATAAATGAACTGAACGGGCAGTGGTATAGGAGATAACGATTATCTCCATATAGGCGCTTAATTCTTGGCCTTTTATAGGTCCATCCATCCATTTTTTTATAGGCCAAAATGGGCAAATGCCCTTTTCGTGCAAATTATACAGCCTTCTACCCCTTTCCCAAACTAATTAGGGAAATGCCCCTCTTTTGTAATTCGATTTTCTAAAAATCGAGTTTCAACTTAAAACTCAATTTTTGGACAATCAAGTTATAACAAATTGAAAATTAAAAAAAAAAAAAAATTGCTGAAACTCGAGCTCCATGAACTCGAGTTCCATGAAATTTTTTAAAGCCCTATAGTAGCATTTTAAAATCCTATAGTAGCGTTTTAAGTCCGATCGCTCCATAGGGAGCCCTATAGTGGCGTTTTAACATGAAAGTTTTTTTCTTAAGTCCGATCACTCTATTAGGGAGCCTTATAGTGGTGTTTTAAATATCAATAGTGGCATTTTTTTATGGAACTCGAGTTCCATGCATTTTTTTTTTTTTTTTAAGTTTTACCTATAGCTGCGTTTCATGGAGGACTATAGTGGCGTTTTTTATGGAACTCAAGTTCCATTCTTTTTTTTTTTTTTTTTTTTTTTTTTTTTAATTTTGATCGCCCCATACATGATTTTATACAAATCGAGTTATACATTGAAACTCAATTTTGAGAAAATCGAGTTACAAAATAGGGCATTTCCCTAATTAATTTGGGAAAGGGGGTAGAAAGTTGTATAATTTGTGCAAAATGGGCATTTGCCCAAATTCCCCATTCTTTATAGATACAAGAGAAACAGTGATTGAATTACTTTTTACTAAGTACCAATAGTGGATCTATGTGTAAATAATGTTATCAAATCACGCATTGACAAATATATAAGTTGTATCATAGTGCATGTTCATAAAAGAACTGAATGGACGGTGGTGCAGGGGATAACTATTGTCTCCAAGGGCGCTTAATTCTCAGCCTTATAGGCCTGCTTGTCCGTGCTTTATAGATGGAAGATACATAATGATTGAAGAGAAGTCATTAAAGAGATTTCGCCTCTTCCCGAGTTCTCTCCCTACAAATTTCATAATCAAAAGATAAATAAGAGTATGACTAAAATGGACAAAGTTTGACTAGAAACTAGTTTGCAGTTAATAGTCACAACTACACTCCATATATATATATATATATATATATATATATATATATTATATAGAATGTTGATTTTGGCAAATTCTAATAGGCCAAAAACGTATTGACCCCTTGTGATAAATTAACCAATTAATTTAGCCATGTGAATTAATTAAGTTAATTAACATGCAAACGCGTGGTAGCACAAACAAATCACCAATAAACTAAGTATGCAACGGAAAATAAATTTGACATAGTGATTTGTTTACGAATGGAGAAAACTTACACGGCAAAAACCCCAACAGGTGATTTTCTGGTCACCACTCCCGAAATTTCACTATTATCACAACAAGCATTTACAAGTAAAGGAATCTCGATACTTTATACCAACCTACAGTTGAACCCTTACCCCAATACTCAATTGGACTTATTTTGTAGTGACAATTTCTTCTTTCGATGCACAGCTCCCAAATACGTGACTAACCAATTGCGCGGATCCTAGTACACGACTTCAATCACCAACTAGAGAAGGTTGTTGGCTGTAAAATTCTTCAATTCATCCCAACGATGAAGATCATGAAGATGTTTGGTCACAAAACCCTACATTGCACAAACACAGCAACTTCTTCAAGAACGATGAATTAGGGAAAATTCTGTCTCCGGTTACAATTTGCTTGAACAAACTTTGCTCAACACTTGTGCAACTTGTGAACACTTTGACGGTCCTTAAAATAATCCTTTTATATGTCTAAGATTGTGAGAAAAGAAAGCCTAAACACATAAAACTAGATTGGAGTCAAAACAGAACTGGAATTCTATTTTTCATAAAGCTAAACAGAGATACTTGTCTATCGAGATGTTATCGAGCAATTTGTCGAGTCACGAGGCTGGAACGACTTCTTAAGCTAGTTGTCGAGCTTTAATGAACAGCATTTCTTGAGCTTGAATCTTGGACAGACTTGCATGTCTTCAACACTTGATCTTGAAACACAGTTTATTGAAGTATTAAACACATCCTAGACCTACCCAAATACAAGTAAAGTGCGTTTTGTCAAAGGATTAGCCAATTACATAAAATAGTGACATATGTTCCTAACAAGTGAATCACATATTTCCTAATAAATTCACTATTAGATTACATTTTCTTCTTATATCCTCTATGCTTGCCAAATTTCCACAAGACCAAATATCAATATTTGTGTCATCAATCAAATGATTAAATTTTAAATTTTTGTAGTTTAAAATTATGCATAAAAAATAAGTTTATGAATAGAATAATAAATAACATTTAATTGGCACATAATTTGACATTTGTGTTAAGAACACAAAGTATGTGCAATCTAATGGTTGGATTTTCAAAATATGAAGTCATTTTAATTTTTTAGGGGAGTTGTAGCCATTGTCTAGTTTTTCAACCAAGTTTCTTCCAAAAATATTATTTTTATATTTTTTATATTAACTATTTTTAATAAAAATTTAAATTTACAAACAACTAATTGCTAATGATACAACTAATATGTTGCCAACCAACTATTCCAAAACTTGTAAGGGTATATTATTTTGATATTACTCACTAGAATAGTGGAATCCATATAAAATACAATCTTACAGCTCTTTCAACTAGTTGGAATATGGCTTATTTGAACAGAGCTGTCACATATCAGTGAAAAGCTTTAAAACAATAATAAGAAGAGGAAGAAGAAGGAGGTGTTTCTTGAAAACATTTAGGTGCGACCAACATATTCTAAAACCTTATATAATAGTCGAGAAATTGGCTGACGACAAGATTACATATTGGCACGATTTTGATCTAGTGTTTGTGCCATCCCACTAACCCCAAGAGTGGGTACACCAAAGACAGAGACAGTCCAACCAAAGAACAAGGGCACACCTTCACGGCTTTATTTGCCGTTACACGAGTACTTATTCATATTTGTGGAAGGCATGCCACACTAGGAACGGTTTGTGAATAAGAAGTATGGTCAACTAGAGGGAAAGCTCTATCAACTCCTTATCTCGCTTCACATCCTCAGAGAGATACATTGTTGCCATTGTGACTTCGTCATCAAAAGAAAGGGGCAAGAACAACCTTAAAGCACTATCAAATGTCCTAAAAGTTTTCAATCCTTAGCATCTTGAGTGCCAACAAATAACTTTGGTTTCACTTGATTTGAACCATCTCCATCAAGCCATTGCTTACTTCCTTTTGTTGTATGCAGACCTCACCTAATGATGCCGAAAAAGTCACCAGTGAGCCATAGGTACTTGCACACTCGAAATAGCACCTGCACAACACAAAAGAGAAGACCTTGCAAAGAGCACTGGTGTGGTGTGCGGCCAAGTACCCTCCGAAGTCAAATTATAACTTCTTACAATTCTAGAGTGCTAAAGAGGGGTGAATTATGCGTACCTTGGCTAGTAAGATCTTGGGGCTTTTATAGTAGTAGAGGGTTTACATCTCTTCCTTAGTGCAAAAGTCTTTTCCTTATAGGAGTCTTCTTGGGCATATTTGGCAAGATCCTTTTCTTATAGGGATCCTTTGAATAGCATCAAATGTGGAGGGCAAAGCATTTCCTTATATATGCAATCGTGAGCAACAAGTAAACTTGCATCGGGGTCGTCAACTTATTTATTTCTTTCAGCCTCATCGGCATCGGTTTGTTGATGTCGTCAACCTTTAGGTGTGTCTTGCGGACTCCCCTCATTGCCCCAATTTAGAACATCATTCATTAACTCCTACAAGAGGAAGGCGACGGTTGTAACTGTACTCGTCGACTTGATGGCTTTATCCAAAACCGTCAACTTTATGCTTTATATAAGTAAGTATGATTTTTATCCTTATCATCGCCCATACTCTCTAAAGCTTGCCACCCTTATCTATTGGATAAGCTTGAAACACTTCTTCCATTATGTAATAGTCTAAGGTTTTTCGGAATCTTTGTTGGAATCGTCCTGTGAACGTTTTCGTTTGAATGTTCGTTTAGTTGTCCGATTAGGAAATCTCAAACATCGAAGACAATTTGGGCCATTATGTTAGCCTCAACATTAGCCTTTCTAGGAACAAGGTCAATCTGAATTTCATCAAACTCAGCAAATCCAATCTAGGGCTTCTTTTGTGCATGGCTGCTACGTTGCTTGATTTGCCTAATATTCATCGATGACTTGTCTCACAACTAGCCGAGAATCACCCTTATTAACGTTAACATGGTTGGATTGCATGCCCATTTCTACAGCTAGTTCTAACTTGATAAGCAAGACTTCATAGTCAGCTACATTGTTCATGCATAGGAAAAAAAGTAGCACCTAGCACAGCCGGAGAGGCCTAGCCTAATTTCAGAAGTGCTACTTTAGTTCGGATAGACTTCATTCAAGAATGCCGCTGTCCTTGGAATTAATAAGAAAACAAGTGCTTTAGACCCTTGAATAAACTGAAATGAAAGAAAATATGTTTCTTGCTCGACACCTAAAGCGCACTATGCTCTGCTTCAACAAATTAGATATTTCGATGGGCGGTGAACCACACTAACTAGCTAGATGTGTGCAACAAAGGGCTCATAGTACTCGCTAGTGTAGCTATGCAATGGAAGGGAAGAGGCCTAAATCAACCCCCTTCCCCTTTTTTTTTTAGACTAGCTACGCAGTGGAAGGGAAGGAGTCTATATTGACCCCCTTCCTTCTTCTTTTTCTTTCAAAAAAACAGATTCAGAAAATTAGTTATTGCCTTTTTCACTTCCAAAAATACCCATAATTTAATTAACTTACCCTTATTCTTAAAAAAGAAATGAGGTTAAACAGTAAATAAACAAAAATTAACAACAAAAAACCTATCAGTTATCAACTCCCCACTAGATAGCCAACCTACCAATGTTTAACACAAAAAAATTTAACTTCCCACTTGTTCTATCAAGAAAACAAAAAACTACCTCCCACCTTCCTATCAAGAAAAGAAAAGACTATCCTTTTTTTTTTCTTAGCGACAGAGAAACAAGTGATAAAAAGAGCCACAATGACAAACACAACGCAATTAACAATCCAAACCCTATCATAATCATTCAAAAACCCAAATAGCACACATTATCAAAAATACATCTTTTTTTCCCTAAAAATTAGCACAAATTATCTTATCTCACACACTCTTGTTGAATCTTTTTCCTAAAAATTAGCACACACTATCTCTATTTAAAAATATCTCACACATCTCTTTTTCGGTTTCTTTGCAGTTTGCAAAGACTTCTATATTGCCTCAATTTCTTGGTCACTTCATCAAAATCTCCAATTTCAGAAAGGGTTGTTTCCTTTGACATTGTTGAAATCATTAATTTATTAGTTTGTTTATTTTGTTACCATAATTTTTACTAATCTCACATGTTTTTTAATCTCCTTTTCTTTATCTTTTTCCCATGGGTTTATTATTTTGAATTTGTGTGCATTATTTCTTTACCTTTTATCTTTTTCTCCATTAGCCACGGAAATCTATTACCTATCTGGCGCTCTTTATCTGAATAACTTTCATATTTAAACTGCCAGTAATTGCAAACCATAGTCAAAGTCAAGTTAATTATCAACACATTGCGGGCCATCCATAACCATCTGTAGACATGTAGAAGATCAGTTTGCAATTGAGACCAAGTTTCTTCTTTGCTCTCCACCTGATTTATTTCAAGTATAAAATAATATGTGATTCTAAATTACTCTTACAACCATCAATTAGTGAGAGAAATAACTATGGGATTAAACTTTCTCAAAGAATTAGAGATCATTTATTTTATGTAGCAATTACATTTGTCTCTCTTCTTAATTCCTCACTTTTCCTAAAGAATCCCACGTCTATGGAAAAAAGAGTTTCTTTTTCTTTTCTTTTGTAGGTGGAAAGGCAAAACCTTTGAAGCAACCTAAGTCTGATAATAAACAGTACAGCAAGCGAATTGAAAGAGGTAAGTTTTCAGTTAATTGAAATTTATGTGTATTTGTGTTTTCAAAGTTTGTAGCTTAATGGATTGGTAATTTACTGATGTGCAGAATGGATTTTTTTAAAGTGAAAGTTATTCTAGGTTAATAATTTCCATTCATCATAATTTCAGATTGTTCCATTCTTCAATCACAAAACCATATAGAGGTGTGATAAAATTGTGCATTTATAGGTGAAATTTTTTTTCATATAAATCTCATCACACCTCTAAGTATTTAGTGATTGAAGAATGAAACAATCACCAACTATAATGAATAAAAATTATCAATCTTAAAAAAAAAAAAAAAAAATAGAAGAGTCATTATTCACACGCATGAGAGCATACTTAGAGACTAGTAAATTACGTGTATACTTAGAGGCTAGTAAATTAATAATGTCAGCATGTAGTGCATGACTCACATGGCTCATATATTTATGCTGTTTGAAAAGGGACCTGGGCGCATAACCATTTTGATAAGACCGGAGCCACTAGACCACTACCATGTTTACTTTCATAAAAGTAATAGTATTTCTATCGCTATCGCTATCTCTATAGGTACTTGTATCTCTTTTATTTATTTATTTATTTTAAATTTTTATAATCTTATCATAACTTTCCCCAGATATCATTTTTGAGCAAATTAATTTCCTTAGTTTTATCGATGACTACAAATAACAATAATTCTAATAACACAACCTCTAGCACACTCTTTCTCATTATTCTAGGTGGATGATAGCGAATGATAGAGGAAAAAATGGTAGATACATATAAAAGTGAAAAATAGTTACAATTCATCACATAATATAATTGTGAGGAATGATGCTACAAAAATTGTTATACAATTTTTCACAACCAACATGCTTTGAGTTTGAGTTATGGCAAATTACAACTGGGCTGCATATCATTTTTACATAAACCCACAATCTTTTCTACTACTCACAATCTGTAACGTCAAAGTTGTGGCAAAAAAGTTTATGATCCTAGATTTTTCTCTTTAAGTTAACATGTTCGAGTGCTGTTGACTAAAATTTTAAGTCACTTATTCATCATTCAATATTGAACCTTTGTCTACCAACTTCTTAGTATATATAAGGATCCTCTTTGTTTCCAAGTGAAATGGTAAGTGCCCATATTTAATCAAAATTTAATTAAACCAGATTTTGAAAGGTTGTTGATAAGGGTATATATTATTTTGAGTTAAAAAGAATCTATAGAAAAAAAAAAAAGTTGACAAAAATTTTTAACATATGTTGATGTGACATATTGTTAGTGTTGTATAAAAAAGTAATATCCATGATGAATCCAAATAAAAACTTGAAAATTTATTAATTTAATGATTATGAAATTCTTTGTGTATGGAGTAGCATTGCTATTTGAGTCACCCGTAAGACAATGATGTTATTTTGTCTGCTAACTTTTTAACTTTTTCAAAAAGAATATACTTTTATATAAGTTATTGTATTTTGACCACTATCTTTATGTATTATATTTATTTTCAATAATCTTAACATAATCTTTACCGACTATCATATTTGACTTGGTAAAGAATTTATACAAATGAATATCAAAGAATCATGTAATTTTTGTATGTTTTATTTTGTGATTCAATATCTTGACATCAAAATAAATATCCCCACCCTTGGTGATTACTAATTACCATTATATTTTTGTATGTATTATAAAAATAAATAAAAAAACCAAACAAAAACCCAAAAGTTGCTTTGAATAATGGTGGATCGAAATAAAGGAGATTGATTTTTGAGTTAAAAAATTCCCCTCCCTATTCGGAAATGCAAAACATTTGCATCCTAAAACACGACATCTAGTGTGTGTTTGGATAGAACTTAATGGTGGAAAAACGAAAAGAAAAACACGAAAACATGTAGCAAAATAATTTTTAAATGTGTGAATAGTATCGTGGGACCCATTTTTAATGAAAAAATTGATAAAAAATGAAATTTTGGGTCCGTGAACCCGAATGCCCTATTCACGTTAAACCGATCAAATGTTGCACTCTTTGTTCAAACATTTGCTAATGCATACAAAACGCGTGAACCAAAAAAAAAAAAAAAAAAAAGGGAGAAAACTAGAAAAAACAAACGCGAATGCAAACAGAGCCCTAATCACACTCCTATATTTTTCAATGAATGAAAATATGCAACAATTCTAAATAAATATAAATATATAAAAAGTATTAGCCTTAGAAAAAAAAATAGCCTCTAAGCATGCGCTCATACGCGTGCTTAGAGGCTCTTCTATTTTTTTTTTTAAAGGTTAGTAATTATATAAATAAATAAATAAATAAATAAATAAATATATTTATATATATATATATTATGTGGTGACATGTGTCACAATCTGATTAGAGGAGCTTTAAAACTATTTCTCCAAGACACATGGCATCTTTTGATTGGCCGAAATGTCTTGATTTTCAAGGTGACACTTGTCAACACTCGATTGGACTGCTTATGTTATTGCTTACATGCACCAGGTTGTTTATGTCATTGCTTACACGTGCTGATGTGTGATTGATTTTTGCATGTTTTTTATGTCTTTATTTCAACGACACTTACGAATTTTTGTTGATTTATGAACATTGATAGCAAAACCTAGTAGCAATACGTGGTGCTTTGTAATTGGTTATACTTTGCGGACTTGGTAGTATGATGTGTTAACTTGTGATAGGTCGGGAATTTTCCCTCTCCACATATATATATATATATATATATATTTTCCATAATTCATTCTACAGTTATCTCCACTATGATTTAAAGAGAGTGTAATTATAGCTTTAGGAGAAAGTGAATGGAGTTAAAGATGGAAGAACAGGAAGAGAGTGCAAGAGTTGGAAGTGAAAGCAGAAAAAGAGAGAGATTAATTGATGTATTGACACCATATATTCTCTGCATAATTGCCAATTTCTTCTTCGCTGGATTGATCATAGTCGTCAAGGTCTCTCTAGACAGAGGCTTCAGTCCATATGTGCTAGTGCCCTATGGACAAGCTTTTGGAGCTCTTACTACTGGTTTTCTTGCACTTCTCTATGAAAGGTTTCCTTCCAATTTTTCCCTTCTTTTGACGGTTATTTCTTATTATTATTGGCACCAATAATCTTCTTCTTCGTTTTGTTTTTTTCTTTTAAAATATTTACGTGTTTGTCTTTATAACCTTGTTAGCTTCTTACAAATTCTGCAATTAACAACTTTCATGGATTCTGGCTCATTATATCACAGACATGACACAAGAAAATAAATATGAATTTCCTGGGTTTTGGCAAAGTATTTTGAATTTCTTGTCTTTTGAACTTCTAAATTTATATACATAAGATCAATTTATGAATGATAGTAAATAATATTCTTTTAATACAAAATTTGATACTCAAGTTATAAATATAGAAAATGTGTAGTGTATCACCGCGCGCACCTTTAGTATGAGCTTCATACATAATATAAATCCTTTATATATATATATATATATATATATATTAATGGGTCTAGTTTGCTGTGAGAAATTCGTTTTGTGGAGTAGATACAAGAGTTAATTGTTGGCTTCATAAAAAACTAATTCTTAGCCTTTAATAGGGGTGTCTATGCTTTATAAGTAGAAGATATGGAGTGAAGATAGAGACACCTATGAGCATTAGCATTGGGGTGTAAAAACTCCCTAGTTACTATTTTGCCCACCAACAAGTGAAAAACCAGCTACAGCCGGGTATGGGTTTCTAAATATTTTTAGCAACTATGAATAGTTAGATTGTGTATTTGAACCTACTGTAGCTAAGGATGTAAACAAAAAAAAAATTATTTTATTAAAATATCACTTCTTTCTCTATCTTCTCTCAATCACACGGTCACTCCTCTCTCTCATTTCTCATCTTTCTCTCTCCCCTTTCTCTGATTCGGTGTCTCTCTCAGATTGGCGTGGACTGGAGATCAACATTGGCGGCATGGACTGAACATCGGCGGTGACAACGTGGTGGTTTGGAGATCGGCGGTGGCGGTGACGGTGGGTGGTTTGGAGCGACGATGGTGGATTCTCACTCTCTTATTCCAATTCTCTCTTTCTCTCACTCCGATTCTCTCTCTCAAATTGGATGTGGGTTTTGGTTTTGCTTTGAATTTTTGTTATGGGTATTGATGCCAAATTCATGGTGGTGGCAATGAGGGGTTGTTGTGTTGTTGGTGGGGATGGGTTTACTGTGGGTTTGCAGAGGTTGCTATAGATGTGGATGGTGATTTCGTGGCTGTGGGTCTATGGGTGTTCCGATTCTCTCTCTCAAATTGGGTTTAAGTTACGGTTCCGCTTTGAATTTTTATTGTGGGTATCAATGCATCTGCATGTTCATGGTGGTGGCAGTGTAGGGTTGCTGTGATGGTGATGGGGATGGGTTCACTATGGGTTTACGGAGGTGGCTACGGATTTGGGCCAGATTTGTGTTGCGTTGCAGTGGGTCTGTGGGCTTATGGGCTTTGTAGTAGGTCTATGGGTGGTTGGTGGTGGCAGTTTGTTTTTGGAGTAATTTTAGTGGTAGCGGATTCGATGTTTGTGACTGAGTTTTGGTGGAAGGTGTTGTGTGGGTTTGTCAAAGAGACAAAAAGAAAAAGGCGGAAAGAAAAGAAAGATGGGAGAGAAGAGAGAGAAACTGAATTTTTTTATATTATTTGTTATTACAATTTATATTATTTTAATGAGTTCGATGTAATAATAGAAATTAGGATATTGAATAAATTGTAAAATGAGATGATAAAACTGATAAAGTAGGTTTTGAAAATGTAAAATAGAGATTGCGGTAGAAATCTAGATGCTAGAGCTCTTATAGTGTGTGGGAAAGATACCCAATTTACATGCTTTTGGACTTTATATACACACACACGAGGGCAGAGATATGTACAAGGTGGGGGGCCATGGCCCCCCAAATTTTGAATTTTTTTTATATAAATAATTATTTTAATATTTTCAAAGTTTAATCTACAAAAATAAGAGTTGATCTCTCCCAAATATTTGAATTAGTTCACACACACACACACACACACGAGGGCAGAGGTATGTACAAGGTGGGGGGCCATGGCCCCCCAAATTTTGAATTTTTTTTATATAAATAATTATTTTAATATTTTCAAAATTTAGTCTACAAAAATAAAAGTTGATCTTTCCCAAATATTTGAATTAGTTCACACACACACACACACACACACGAGGGCAGAGGTATGTACAAGGTGGGGGGCCATGGCCCCCCAAATTTTGAATTTTTTTTATATAAATAATTATTTTAATATTTTCAAAATTTAGTCTACAAAAATAAGAGTTGATCTCTCCCAAATATTTGAATTAGTTCAATGATTCTCTTAATAAAAAATAATTGGTTTAATAGTTATAGAGATATAATTTTTATTTTTCGCAATTCTATTTTTTATTGTAAAATGTGTTCTTATATCTATTAAGTATTTGATAAAGTTTGGTATTAAACATGTTTAAATCTATCTTTTTCAACCCATAGTGTGGCGATTAACAAGTCATTGACTAATTAAAAAAAAATCTGTCAAGTAAAATTATACATGAAATGTGTCTTTAGTTGCCATAAAATGGGTTAAAGCAAGATAGTTTCAAATGTGTTTGGAGCCTAACTTATTCCTCCAAGTTTTGGATCATTTATATTTTTGAAAATTTCATTAGTTGAATTGAAAGATTTTTTTACTTATTTTATTATAAAATTTGATAATTTGTATTTAAAATGAAATGTTTTAAGAATTTCACAATAAAAATGAAAAAATTGAATTTTATTTTATGAAAGATCACCATCAAACATAATTTTGATTGAAAATACTAAGTTTTTTTCTTTGGGTGTGTATGTGTGTGTGTGTGTGTGTTTGTGGGGGGAGGGGTGGCTTGTCTTGATAGATATATTAATGTTGCAATTTGAGCCCCCAAACAAAAATTCCTAGCTTCGTCATTGTGTGTGTGTGTATATATATATATATATATATATATTCACTTGTATTCCCTTTCCATCCTTCATTCTCTCCCTTCAAATTCTATAATCGAAAGATAAAATAAGAGCATGACAGAAATTATTTGTAATTTTTATTTACAATAAATTTTTTAGCAAATATTTAAATTAAAAAACAACTAATTTCTTCCGTCCTAGCGAGCAAAGTCTTAAGTTGTGTCGTTGGGATTAATAACACAACAAATGAAGGTGACTTATAAGTTGCAATTGTTTGTAAAACGGCATGAATTCTCAACCAATAAATGTAAAACTAATTAAAATAAACATTTAAAAAATTATAACTATTTAGCTTTAATTACAGAAAAAAAGAAAAGACAATGAGTAAAGTGGCTATAAATAGTTGTAGTGTTCATGGTATGTTCCAATGGATGTCTTCAGTAATATAACTAAACTTTCGAACTTATTATGCTAAAACTAAAACAAATATATTTGAACCAATGTCTTTCTATTGAAAATTATTGATAACAATTTATCAAAAGAAGATTTTAAATATATATAACGTATGTGCTCAAAATTAAGCATTTCTTGAAAAGATTCACATGTAAGCAACTTACTCTAAAACTAATAAAGTGTGTATTATTTCGATCTAACTCACAAAAATATAATTAAATTTATTTGAAATTTGATCATACAAATATTTAAATTAGTTATAATTTATTTGAACAGAATTTTACTTTTTCAGTGAAATGCAAATTAAAAGACAAAATACGATTGAATTTCTACTAACCATTTAGAATTTCTTTGGCAGGAATAATCACAACAAAATTAGCATTCCAATCTTGCGCAATATCTTTTTCCTGGGTTTACTAGGGTGAGTAAATTGTCTACAAATGAGTCAGGCAGTGTCCAAGTCTACTTTTCTTTCAAATGGCAATGGGTAAAATTTAGGTAAGCAATACATTAGGTTTAATTTTAATTATAGTCAACATATAACCATATTGAATTTAACTGTACGTATTCACAAAAGATAACATTATTTGTACTTTATTGGTTCTTATAACAAAGTTTTGTAATTTAATTAAGAAACCTTATAAACTTTACTTAAGGTATTGTTTCTTTTTCTTTTCTTTTCTTTTTTTCTTATTAAGAAGAAGGTATTGTTTCTAAGTATTACCCAATGCCAAATAGAAAATGCTAGAGATGTAAACTTTTTACATAAAAATTTACAAATTATTGATGTGGTGAGTGATTATTAGTAATGAAAAAAAAAAAAAAATGTTAGTGGTAGGCCCAAATGAAAACCAGTAAGAAATTAGCCACAACGATAATTTGTAAAATAGTTTGTGCATGTATCATTATTCATGCCAAGTTAAACCCTAACTAACTCTAGACTTTCTTTGTTAATAATTTAGAGCAGTGTTAGCCACGACACTGTACTATGCCGGACTCGAATACACGTCATCAACTTTTACAGCCGTTACAGGCAACTTACTTCCATCGATTACCTTTCTCCTAGCAATCTTGTGCAGGTATGGATCAATCGCTTTTATCTATCTCCTTTGTGTGAGATACTGCTTTGTTGTGAAGAATACCCTAAACTGACTATAAGTAAATTTAGTAAAGTTAGAGATTCTGTGCAGGTAAAACAATTAGCATTCGGGCTACGTAATATAGTGGACTTCTGGACCCTCAGGTCTATAATATATCAATCATAGTTAGAGACAATGGAATAACTCATTTAAAGAACTTATGCTTAATTTTATGAATTCAGGATGGAGAAATTAGACATTTCCCAACGTGGTGCGCAAGCAAAGATAGTCGGAACAGTTGTTGCATTTGCTGGTGCTACACTAATGACCCTATACAAGGGTATCGTTGTGGTTTCACTACTACATACCCAACAATCGCTTCAAACCTCCACTTCAAAAGCATCCTTGGACAAAAATTGGCTAAAGGGAGCCTTCATGCTCGTCATTTCAAACGTTTCTTACTCAGCATTCTACATCTTACAGGTGATAAAAAATCATTATCCAGCAACTAAAATAGCTTTCTTGTTATCTACTATGGGTGGGTTCCTGCTTTGGACAAGGCCCAAGCCCAATAATCCGAGAGGATCCTGGGCCTCCAAAGGATAGTGTAAATAGTTGGTGGATTGGGCTTGACTCTCCGCGGCTTTGTTGGGCCATTTACGAGCCAATCTGTGCACAAGACATAGGCTCCATAGCACAAATACACATAAACATATATATATATATAAATATATATATATATATATATTGATTAGATGAAGAACTAAGGAATAGCAAAGGAACTCAAAAGTGCAAATAAAAGGAACGTTAGGGATCCCAAAAATAAAGTGAGATTATATTTTCATTATATCAAATATTTGAATACATTGAGTCCTACTCAGCTGGGATATATCACAAGTTTCAATAAAGTTAAAAAATCACTGACTTAGATAGCTCTCTTGGGGTTCCAAGACTTGTGAGATTTGAATCCCTTTTTCGGTATATCAAGTGCTTCTTTGCTGAATGCCTTTTGGTTGGAGCTTTAGTCCCTTTTATAGTGCCATTTCTAGGTTTTTTCCATGCCATTGATCCATACTTTGTGCTTTCGTTACAGTAACTAATGTTAAGTTAGTAACATTGGTGGTTGGTCCTTTCCCCATTCTCTCATTATTTCCCCTTTTGATATTTGGCAACCCAAAAGTCCTTAGCTGACCTTCCTCTTATGGGAGATCCTATTTGAGCAACCCTAGATGCTTTTTCCCAAGTCAAAGCTTCTCATCCTTTTCCCATGGTCTCTAAAAAGACATTTCAGAGCTCTGGCTACTTCACATTTTATCCATTACCTCTAAATGGGCAGATTCTTCATTGTTGATGATGGAAGGCAAAAAGGCTCCCAACCACCTTCCTTTTTGATTCCCCTTCCTGCTTTGTCCGAGGTACTAGGCTCCTTCATCAAGTGCTGATTCCTAAGTTACCATTTGTTCCCAAAAATTTTCTTCCGAATTGTGGGCGGCTAATGGGACATGACCTTCTTCATTCCTTGTGCCCATGGGCATGCCTCCCTAAAGTTTGTCCAAATCCCGGTGGTGACACTTCCCAAGGATCACCTCCCTTTAACTCTGATGGATCCTAGGAAACTTGGCCTAGCTCCCACTTGCTTCCCTGTTGGGCTTCCTTGAATACCTTCTTCTACTTAAGCCCGTGACTTATGCTTCCCTTTGTGTCTCTCTTTCTTCCTAAGACCCAATATTTTATTCTTTTCTCTCCATGGGCCAAATTCCTTACTTCTTTATTTCTTTAAGGGCTAAGCCTTTCTTCTTCATGGGCTGGGCCTCTCTTACTTTTAAGGGTTGTAGTTCCTTATTGTAATTTTGGACCTTAACATATATCGATAAGGGTTGTGGTTCCTTCACTTTTGCTTCCCTTCTTTCTCACTAACACATCTCGATAAGATCTCCTGGGTAACCTCCTATACAATTCCCCTTCTATCAGAGTGTAGTCATTGATATCCTTGATATTTCCTCCATGCCCTAACTTTTCTACATTTCCCTTTATCGATCTCCTTTAATCTTTTTCATCTGGTTCCTTTGGAAACATCTTCTTGAGAGTCTCTCGTGATGGAACTCGCTACTTACTAACCCTTATCGGTGTACATTTTTTTTCTCGAAGGTTACCTGGGATGCCAAAGTAGCTAGTGCATTAGAAACCAATTCTCACTCCTTTGAGCATACTCCACACTAAAGGCTTGGAATTTTCTTTCCACTTTCTGTGCCCAAGCATGATAGGATGCTAAGCTTGGCTCAAAATATCCCCTAACTTGAAAAACTACAAGGTTGGAGTCTCCAAATACTCTTATGTGCTTGATTCCCATGCAAATATGGCTAACCCCGTCGGATATGCCTCATACTCAGCAGTTTTTTTTGAGCAAGGGAACTCAAGCTTGGAGGAGAATGGCATGATTCCTCCATCCTCACAACTTAGCAGGATTCCTACACCATTCGAAGCTGCTGTTGCGATCCATCAAACCTCATAGTTCACTTCTTGCCTGGGAGCTCCACCATGACTACTTCTCCTAGGATCTCCTCGCTCAGTGGGCATTCTTTTTCTCTTGGGAACTGGGCCAATAAGTCTACTATAGCCTGGCTCCTAATAGCTTTGGGGGTCCTCAGGCCTATATCATGTTGAGAAAGCAGCACCAACCATTGGGGCACTTTTCTAGTCAAGAAAGGCTGATGAAGAAGAGGTTTTATAGGATGAGACTTTGTCACTAAAATGATTTGATGAATTGAGAAATAACACTTTAACCTTTGAGAGGTATAAATGACCATCAAGCATGCCCTCTCTGTCTTAGGATACCTTGTTTCCAATTGCTTGGGAGGTGGATGCCAAATACAATAGTAGAGGCTTTCCACGTATTAGTGCTTGTAGTGTAGATAGATGGTTCATGATTTGTTGAAGTTTCTAGAAGGCATCCTATTGCTCAGTTCCCTACATGAATTCAGGTCCCATCTTTAATAGTTTGGACAGTCCATAAGTGATCGAGGCTAGGCTTGGTCTAAACAAGCCTGATATAGGAGACTCTTCCCAAGAAACTTTTGAGCTCCTTGACAGTAGTAGGTCTTTTCATGGTTGCTATGGTAGTGTCCTTAGCTGGATCTACACTTATTCCTTTGTGATGTACTAGGAAACCAAGGAACTTTCCAGTGGACACTCCAAAGGCACACTTTAATGGGTTCATGCACTGACTTATAAATGGTACACCATTCAAAGACTCGTTCAAGTACACGAAAGTTCCCTTTCCTGCTCTTTAATTTTACCACAATATCATCTACATAGTTTTCCATCTCCTGGTGCATCATATCATGGAAGATGACTGTGTCATGGTACGTTGGTATGTAGCTCCCACATTTTTAAGGCCAAATGGCATTACAATGTAATAAAAATTTCTAATTGGGGTCTGAATGATATTTTCTCTGCATCCTTAGTTGCCATTTGTATCTAATTATACCCATTATATCCATCCATAAAGGAAAACAAGAAGCTCCTTGCATTTGTATCTACAAGGAGATCAATATTAGGCAAGGTGAACTAGTCTTTAGGACATGATTTGTTTAAATTACGAAAATTACACACAACACTTGATTTGTCCATTCTTCTTCTTTACGGGAACTATATTAGAAAGCTATTAGGGATGCTGGATGGGCTTGATGAACCCTGCCGCCAATAGCTTCTTTACCTTTTAAATGATCTGTTCTTTCACCTCAATGTGGAAGATCCTAGCTAGTTGGACTACTAGCTTGGTTCCTTGATCAACATTAAGAGAATGGACCACCAACCTAGGATCCAGGCTAGGCATCTCATCGTAGGTCTATGCAAATACATCCACATATTTCTTTAATAACTTTAGTAGTTGCTCTTTTTCATGTGCTAACAGTTGGCTACTAATGAAAACTGGCTTAGGATTTCCTGGGTCGGCCCTAAGGTTTACTTCTACCAACTCCTCTTTGGGTAAGATCTATGCTTCTTTCTCCATGTCCTCTAAGATCTCCTCTTAGGCCATCATACAATACGGTGGGTGGGACCCTCTCGCAGGTGCATTTAAGTCCCACACACCTTCATAAGTGATATATCAACCTTCCCTTGAGCTCTTGAAGAACCACACATTCTCGGGATCTTGACGAACTATTTTCTTTCTTCTACCCTTTTCTATCCAAGAGATCCCTTAGGTCATAGTTATTACTTCCTTCCTCTTCTTCTAAGGCAAGAGCCCTTAGGGTCCCTAGTGTGGGACACTCATCATCCAGTGTCGACTCTTCATAAAACATAGTCTCCACAAAATTTACTTCTTTCTTGTTGAAAGGACTAGGATTGGTAGAGATCCTTATGGGCCTCCCATTTAATCTTCCCTTCATGCATTGATGTTAATTTGATGGGACTAGACGATGTTTGTAGAGCCACGACCACCTCAACAGGATGTGATAAGAAAATTCTGAATTGATTACATAAAAGCGAGTTAAAGCCATTATAGAGCCCACACTTAAAGCCAACTGCACGTACCTTTCAGTGGATTCTACAGTTCCTCCAAGTCCTGTTATTTCCATAGAAGACCACAAGATCTTTTTGCCAAACATCTCTACCGCTTCCAAGGTACTCAAGGCAGTGAGGTTGAGTGAAGCTCCTGTCTCTACCAATACTCTTTCGATCCGAACACCATTTATGGTGGTTGCCAAATAAAGGGGTCTTCAATGGTCTAGGTACTCAACCTCCATATCCTCATCTCTGAAGGTTATTACGTTTGTAGTCTCTAAGAAAGCTCTGCTTGCATGAGACCGTGGCTATGCTCATGAGGGATTTTGTTGTGATCCTCTTTGCTTCTGGTCTAAATCCTAGTTAGTTGAATAGGGACCTAAACTTGGGGTTCCTCTCTGGAGAGTCTTAACGATGTTTGGGTGAAAGGATCTCTCCAATTCTTCTGCTTCTAAGTCAACTAGACTCTTATGGATTATAACGGTCACTACCCCTTTCCCTTTGTGAGTGGGCAAGGGGTTCCTCTACACCTACGGTTCTTGTTGAGTGAGCTCCGGGGTTCCTTCTCTTAGATTTTTATGAAAGAGCCTTTGAAGGGTTCAACAGTCCTTGGTGGCATGCTTAACATAGTTATGAATCCTGCAAAATAGTGGGTTCTTTCTTTCTTCCTCTGTTGGTGGTTTGGACACGAGATATGGCTTGACAACCCCGTCTCCTATCCATTTTTCCAAGATGTGGTTCAACTTTTCTGTGGTACATGGGATCACTGGAGGCTTCTTGGTCATCTTTCCCTCGGGTCTCCTCCTCTTTTCTCCTATTGAAGTTGTCATGGCTTGAGAGATTGACACTCTTTTGGTCTTTATGGTCAAGGCTATCCTTCTTGTTCTTTAAAATAAATCAGCAAACCGAGTTACACACAGATTCTCCAAGTTGAGTTTGTAATCAAAAAGCATGTTGGATATGCGGGTTTCTACGAGTTCCTTTTCTTCATGGTCTTCATAACAATCCAAGGAAATATCCTCAAATCTCTTGATAAACTGGATAGGATCCTCTCTAGGCCTTTGCTTCACCATCCGAAGGTTTGCGAATGTGACTTTGTCTTTGCCTAGATAGTATTTAGTATAGAACCTTTTTACCATGTCGTCCCAAGTCCCGATGGACCCAAGCCTTAAGGTGGTGTACCACGTGTATGCTTGATCTACTAAAGACTTAGCAAATTCTCTTAAACATAATTCCTTGTCCCCGAAATAGGGACCTATGATGTGTACAAATCTGCTTACATTCTCCATGACACTCCCTTTTCTTTGATCAAAAGGGTGGAATTTTGGTGATTCATATCCTTTAAGATAGGCCTTACCAAGGAGATTTCTTGGAAAAGGGGGTTCCCTAGGGAATTGCATGGGAATCCCCGAATGCTTCTCTCTTTCTTGCTCAAGAAAAGCACTTACATTTGCTAGGGTGAGGTACTCGGGATTTCCTCCCCTTCCTACTGCTGATCCACCCTCTAGTTGGGCACTTTCCTTGTTGGCCAATGGAAGGGCGTTGTCTCTGATCTCCTGGTCCTTTCTTTTTTGATCCGACGGATCTTCTGCTAGATATCATCTCTACCATTCGAACCATGGGATCTGGTTCTTTTCTATCGTTCCTCTACTTGGAGACAACTTCATTTTCTCCCACGGGCTCCGATGCCGCAGGTGGCACATTTGTACCCTTGCTGTTCCGTAGTCTTGGAGCCATACTTACAAAGGGACTACTTCTTCCCTCTCCTTTTTCTAATCCCCAGTGGAGTCGCTTTTTAATGTGGGTTCCTACTTTGGACAAGGCCCAAGCCTAATAATCTGAGAGGATCTTAGGCCTCCAAAGGGTAGTGTAAATAGTTGGTGGACTAGGATTGACTCATCGCCGCTTTGTTAGACAATTTACAAGCCAATCTGTGCACATGACATGGGCTCCACAACACAAATACATATAAAAATGTATATATATATATATATATATATATATATATATATATATATATATATATATATATATATATTGGTAAGAAGAATAACTAAGGAATAGCAAAGGAACTCAAAAGTGCAAATAAATGGAACGTTAGGGATCCCCAAAAATAGAGTGAGATTATATTTTCATTATATCAAATATTTGAATACATTGAGTCCTACTCAGCTGGGATATTTCATAAGATTCAATAAAGTTCAAAAATCATAGACTTAGATAACTCTCTTGGGCTTCCAACACTTGTGAGGTTTGAATCCCTTTTAATTCAATTGTATTCTCCAATATTTTTGTATGATCCCTCGCTATATCTCACTTTTTTTACTATATTTCAAGCTTAATACTCTTTTTTGTAACTTTTCCCAAGACAAAGCCTCTCATCCTTTTCCCAAGGTCTCTAAAAAGACATTTCAATGCTCTGGCTACTTCACATTTTGTCTCTTTCGTCTAAATGGGTAGATTCTTCATTGTTGATGATGGAAGGCAAAAAAGCTCCCAGCCACCTTCCTTCTGGGTTCCCCTTCTGCTTTGCTCGAGGTACCGGTCTCCTTCATCCGGTGTTGATTCCTAAGTCACCATCTGCTCTTCTTCCTTGCATTTCCCAAAGATCCCCTCCCTTTGATTCTGGTGGATCCTAGGTAACTTGGTCCAACTCCCCCACCGCCTCCTTGTTAGGCTTCCTTGAATACCTTCTTCTACTTAAGCCCATGACTCATGCTTCCCTTTGTGTCTCTCTTTCTTCCTAAGGCCCAATATTGTATTCTTCTCTCCACGGGCCAAGCTCCTTACTTCTTTATTTCTTTGAGGGCCAAGCCTTTCTTCTTCATAGGTTGGTCCTTTCTTACTTTTAAGGGCTATGGTTCCTTATTGTAATTTTGGACCTGGACATTATGTTAGGGTTTATTGCTTTCTACCCGTTAAAGGTAATGGAAGGGAGCACGGAAAATGAAGATAAAAAATAAACAAGGATGTTGTACCGTGAGCTATGTCATTCCACCTCAAAACCAATTGGTGATAAATAAGACACACTTAAATATTTTGTGGCCTTCGACTTCACAAATGGCTGGCCTGTTTTTGAGTGGTTGTAGAGTCAAATTGTGGTCCCCCAACAAAGGCAAAACACACACAAATCTAAGAAGATGCTAGACCCATCTATGCGACACCCAAAAATGACTAATTACAATTAGAGTTTTGTAAAGTAATGATTTTCAACTATGTTTTGTTGGCTTTAATTTGTGTTAAATTTGATTCTATTTAGTAAATCATTTCGCAATTGGAACAACTCACAAATGACTCATGAAACTCATTGCTTAGATGATTTTAATGTGTGCTTTCCCCACTTCTTTACCTACACTATTTAAGCCCTCATTAGCCACAAAATTGTAAGGAGATTTTTAGAGGGAAAACCCTAGAAATACACTTGAGAGTTGAATTTGTAAACCCACAATTATCTACACAATTTCTCTTAATTTTACTCTACTCTTACCTCTCTAATTACGAATCCTTGAGAGATTCTTAAGCCAAACACTTACCTCACTCAATCTAAGTATTAGGAGATGTTTTGATGCGTGTGGGAAGCATTGAAAGAAGCCATTGATTGGCGGATGCAATTTGGACCTAGGCATGACTTAGTGAAGTCTGTTAGGAGCTAGAACTTAGAGGTTTCAAGTACATTGAGTAGATTAGACTTTAAGGGTCTTTTTGATATCCTTGTACTCCAACTTTATTCACTAATGGATCATTTCAGCTTGGAGGACGACAGAGAGGTGTTTCGTTGAGTACTTTGGTTTCCTCTCGATGTTATATTTTATTTGCATCTCTCTTCTCTTACTCTTTGTGCTTTACATTCATTGTTTATTGTTTATGTTTATACACTAAAGAGTAGTTCCGGTCTATTGCAGTTCATTTACTCTTATTTCACACTTAGTTAGGTAGAGTAAAAGCAATTTAGCCGTAAGTTTAAAATTGAGAGTCTAAACAAGCTATAGTGTTTTACACTATTGAGCTTTCAAGTTCCTTGTAATCACTTAAATATTCTAAATCGACTCATAAGGGTGTTCACGAATTTAATTGGGTTTAGGATCAAGAAGTTAGCAACTCAAAAATAATAAAAAAGCTTAGGTTATCAACCAAACTTCAATTTTAATTTAGCACTCAAATACAATTGAATTCACTATCTTTCAATGTTGATGATGACAATGAAGAAGCTAGAGGGAGGAGGGTGGGGTGAGGGAGCAGTGAATCTAAAGAGAAAGAGTGGGCTTGATGGAATGATTGAAGGTTGTGAGAGAAATGGGAGTTTGAAAGAAGAGATTGGGGAAACAACTTTCCATCTCAATCTCATTTGACATTGAAAGAATAGATTTGCCTATTTACTAGTAAAACGCACTTAAGTATTGTTGATTTCTTTGCTTAGATTGAAGAAAGTCCTTGTTTCTTAGAACAAGTTCTTTTTCAAGATATAATTATTGCTTCTCATTTTGAATAATATTAGTAGTCTTCCCATAAATAAATTAAAAAAAAAATACGTGTCTAATGTGAGTCCCAACATTCGAATGTACACATTGTTACAATCCAAATCAATGGCACTTCACTTTCCAAATTGTTGGCTTCCTATCACTATTGTTTTTAAATCTGTACAAGGTGAATTATTCCAATTAAATTAAAATAATAATGTTGAAGTGCAAAGGAATATATATAGCATGGGTAAGTTTTTTTTTTTTTTTTTTTTTTTTTTTTTTTTTGAACATTAGCATGGGTAAGAGTTGAGTTTAGTGTTCTTGTACATTGGACCCAAACCTATTCCGTATAGCATTATTTCTTATATTTCAATGTGGGACTTCAAAAAATGTTTCTCAAGAAAAAAATAGTCACCCTTTGAAAAATTAACAGGATTTTAACAATATATTTACTTATAAATGAGCTATTCTTTGATTTTATTTTTCATTGTTGAACTGGAAAGGTCCTGCAGTAAGGAAGTCTTTATAGGCCTATTTCCTTTTTTTTTTTTTTTTTTTTTTTAACTATTATTATGTTTAGAAGATCCTATTTCCTAGAGGAAGTAAGTTTAAGAGTAATTGTTCTCAAAATTTAATAAGTAAATAATCATATATTTAATTAAAGTATTTATTATTTATGAGGTCATTGTCTAATCTTGAATCAAAACTTCGTCTATTTTTTAATTGAAATTTTAGTTCAAAACTTTTTGAATTGAAATGTTTGTATGTTGTGGTATGTAATAGGCAGTGTGTAATAGGCACTACCCACTTCAATATGCCCCACTTACACTTCGGAAATTCTTATGAATTGAAGGTAGGCATTTGCTACCATAGGGCTGAAAAGCCAGGGAGCCCATATCTATGTATATGTTGGGCCAAGGGTCTAGTCCGAGGAAGAACTCCTTCTTGGCCGGACAAGGTTGAGGACAAAGGGAATGGTCTACCATTAAGAGCGACACTCCGGACCATTCCATGGAAAATGATAAGTATTAAGAAAAAATAGGACAAAGGAAGGAATGGAAATATCTAAGAGAAAGCTGCTACTATTGCATTAAATGCTCTGCAACTAACCCATACTTTTCAACCTTTACAACCACTCCCAAAGACATTAGGGAGGGGGTGATGGGACAAGTATCAACACTATCAATCTGAATCTACACATAGACGGTGGAAATGAGAGGAAGATAGTATAAAACAGAGGAGAGGGAAAAAAAGAAGGGGAGGGGGAACAATCTGGGTGCTAGACTTGTAACAAAGTCTTAAGAACAATACTTAAGAATCGACCTCCTCGGGTAAAATCCAAGACATCTTTCCCAAGTAAACATATGTTAACTTTCTTTCTTTATCATCAAAACCTATTGGTCGATCATTTAATTCGCAAAGGTCTAAGTTTCCAACCCATTCTCTACAAATTCATTGTATTGGGCTCATTGGATCAAGACTCCATACATTTTAGGCTTGGGCCCCAAATTGTGACCATACAATTGGCGCTATCTGTGGGAACCTGGTCTTTTAGCGAGTTGAACGCTTAACATACCGAGGCGATGCAGTGATATATCGACCATTGGTGGAGGAGACCATTTTGGCAAAGTGGCGCATGCTATGTGGAGGATTGCTCGAGTGGAACAACATTGGGGGCTTTTAATATCAAATACATATCTCGTGCCTCCGTTGCCGAGATAGCTGAACCCTCGTCAGATGGAATGATAGAAGCACAACACATAGATGGAAAATTAGTTGACACGGTCTCACTGCGTGTGATCCTTTGTCCAAAATGGTACATGTTGATGGCATTACAAATGAAAGGTGATCCGAAGTGGGGCTGGTTCTGACATCTCTTTAAAGTGCTTAAACAGAACCTAATGTGTGTCGGGGTCCTCGAACCAGATGCTTGGGGGAAATTAACATTATGACATTTTTGTAAAGTGCTTAAACAGAACCTAATGCATGCCTGGGTCCTCGGACCAGATGCTTGGGGAAAATTAACACTATGACATCTCTGTAAAGTGCTTAAACAAAACCTAACGCATGCCCGAGTCCTCGGACCAGATGCTTCGAGGAAATTAACACTATGACATCATTGTAAAGTGCTTAAACATAACCTAACACATGCCTGGGTCCTCGGACCAAATGCTTGGAGGAAATTAACACTATAACATCTCTGTAAAGTGCTTAAACAGAACCTAACGCATGCCTGGGTTCTCGAACCAAATGCTTGGGGGATATTAACACTATAACATCTCTATAAAGTGCTTAAATAGAACCTAACGCATGCCTGGGTCCTTGGACCAGATGCTTTGGGGACATTAACACTATGACGTCTCTTTAAAGTGCTTAAACAGAACTTAACACATGCTTGGGTCCTCGAACCAGATGCTTGGGGGAAATTAACACTATGACATCATTATAAATGTTGAACAAAACCTTAGTACACGATGGTCCCCTCGGATCACTTGCTTTAAATTCCACGTTCTTTGATGGTTGCATTGTTCGCGAGATAGAGCACACGGTTATTTTCCTGATTATTTCTACATAGTTAACTCATTTAAAGTTAGCGGTCGAGTGCTACTGTCGGTTTTGATAAAGTCATGATGACAACTTTTCGTTATCGTCAACAACATCAATTCTAAGTCCCATTTGAGGGAAAAATAACAACACACGCATTCATGAAATAATTATTGCAGAAAAAGGAAAGATTCATAAAGTAAAAAGTGTAGCCCTTTTTTATTAAATAAAAGAAAAGTACATCATATACAAAGCGGCTTAAGCAGGCTTGTTTTAAAGCTAACTATAAAAGAGAAAGCTCATAGGAATGGTAGATCCATAATGTCGTTCTAGCAGCAATCGAGCCAAGATGGATGGTACTGGCAATGAGAAAGAAGAAGAAGCGGAAACGCTTGATCCAAAATCTTGTTCTAGCAGCAATCGAGCAAGTATGGATGGTATCGGCGATGAGAAAGAAGAAGAGGCGGAAACGCTTGATGGACCCCTTTTCTCCTAACTATAAGATGTTACGCTATCAGGGCCGAGAAACAAGAGACCTGTCTCTCCTTGTCCTCGTTGATTTGCTTGATCAACCTTAGGTCGTTTTCACATCTGTGCACACATGATATATGTCCCTAGGTGAGACCTAAACTTTGTCGCACCAAAAATCTGATGTGATCTACACCTACTTTGGGTCTTGGCTAAAGGAGAAGGGACTTCTTTCTTGCTCGGTTGAAAGGTAGGAACGTCTTTGGCTTCTGCTTCCCTTGCCTTAACTGCGTCGTCCTAGATCTTGGCGGCATCCTTGGTTTTCGAGGAGGGTTTGGTTTCCTTGCCTTTGCCTTTATCCTTGGCCACCTCATTCCTTGGACTTTGATCACCATCTTGGCGGGGTCCCCAAGAATGCACGAAGGGTTAAGAACTTGAGATTCCTGCAGAACTCAAGGATCTGTAAATAAGGAAGAACAATTCCCCCAGGGTGTCTTATATAGAAAGTGAAATCTAGTGCAAATTAATTCGCCCGAAATTGAAAGAAAGAGTTACAAGCGAGATAAATCCCGTTCAATTTCCAAAGAAATCCTCAACCATTGGATCTGCGTCACTTTGTAAAGATATTAATGAAGGCGCGCCTCGTGTATTGAAACGTCAAGAACGTGACTTGGATAACTAAAAGATACCTTGCAATCAGAAGTGGTGTAAAATGGGTGCGAAGGGGCTACTATCACATTGAGATCCTTCTTTCCTCCCATGGAGAAAGAAAGAAGAATCCTGAGGGGCTATTGTGGGGGTGAAAGGCCAAGAAGCCCATATCTATGTATATGTTGGGCCAAGGGCCCAGTCCGAGGAAGAACTCCTCCTTGGCCAAGCAAGGCCGAGGACAAAGGAAATGGTCTACCATTAAGAGTGACACTTGAGACCATTCCATGGAAGAGAATAAGTATTAAAAAGAACAGGACAAAGGAAGGCATGGAAATATCTAAGAGAAAGTTGCTACTGTTGTATTAAATGTTTTGCAACTAACCCATGCTTTTCAACATTTACAACCACTCCCAAAGACTTTAGGGAGGGGCTGATGGGACAAGTATCAACACTATCAATCTGAATCTACACGTGGACGGTGGAAATGAGAGGAAGATAGTAAAAAACAGAGGAGAAGGGAAAAAAGAAGGGGGGGGGGGGAGGGGGAGCAATCTGGGTGCCGGACTTGTAACAAAGTATTAAGAACAATACTTAAGAATCAACCTCCTTTGGTAAAATCTAAGGACGTCTTTCCCAAGTAAACATATGTTATCTTTCTTTCTTTATCCTCAAAACCTATTGGTCGATCATTTAATTCGCAAAGGTCCAAGTTTCCAACCCATTCTCTACAAATTCATTGTATTGGGGTCATTGGACCAAGATTCCATACATTTTGGGCTTAGGCCCCAAATTGTGATCATACAACTACTATAATGAAAGCCACACAATACCCAAAGTCACATATAAGTAGTTTTGATACCATTTTTCAAGAACCATGTATTCCCAAAATCTAAAACTATTATAACCATTTTTATATTCTTTTTTAACGATTAAAGATTTTTTTTTTTAAATTTTGATTTCCCTAGGTTTTTAATTTTATTTATTTATTTAAGAAACAAACACACACAAGGGATTTCCTAAATCCTAAGCATTCTTGATTACTTTTTCTCGGAGCAATTTTTATGTTTCCTTGGCTTGCTTGCATTAGCTAGAGGATAACATTGTAAAAACCATATATTGTTTATACTTTTTGTGATGATACTAACTGATGTTTGATGATTAATCCAGACTAAAACAATTAAGGAGTACTCATCACCTTTAGCTCTTACGGCATTGACATGCTTATCAGGCACGTTACTCTCAACAATCATGGCAGCAATTTTTGATCATAAACTTTCCTCTTGGAGGTTGTCATGGAACATTACCCTTCTTGCTCCCATTTATAGTGTAAGTTCTAGAACATTACCCATTTTTCAAGGAATTCGACTATATGGAATTACATATTGTACATAGTTTTGGTACATAATTTAAGTGGTTATGTAAATGTCACATTTTATAGGGAGTTGCAATATATGGAATTACATATTATCTACAAACATTGGTTTCACAAAGAAATGGTCCAGTTTTCATGACAGCATTTAGACCATTGTGTACTCTACTTACAGCTATTATGGGACTACTAATTTTAAGAGAGGCATTGCACTTGGGAAGGTAAATACATTAGTTGCTTGGATCACTTCCCCAATTGTTTGAGATTTTTTTTTTTTTTTTTTTGGTTTGTTTGTTTATTTGTTTGTTTTTTTACGAGCCTTTTCTCTATTCCTTCAAAGGAATGTGAATGGTAGATTCTGATTTATTTCTATTTTCAAACATTTGCAGTATCTTAGGAGCTATGTTGATCATTCTTGGTTTGTACATGACTCTATGGGGAAAAGAAAGTGAGAGAAAGAAGAAACACACTGAACGTGGAAGGTATGGGCAAACTATTGAGATCAAATTAGAAAATTGTAATGAACGTTGATGAGTACCTAATGAAATCTGTATGAGTTGTATGAAATAAGTAGTGGGGCCCAGGATAGCTACTCATGCTTTGATCTTCAGTATACTTGATAGTGAAGGCTTGGTAGCAATTTTATTTCGCCAATACTAGCAACATGGATTTGATCTCCGGTAGGTGCTTGTAGAGTTAGAAAATTACAGAACCCCACGGATTTCATAGAAGTAACTCCTAAGACTTGAAAAACGTGTATTAGGGTTTTGCTTTTATACTTAGCAGTGTTAAACTTAAACCCTAAACGTTTCACAGGCTGTTGGGTTTCAATTAAAATTCTATAGATTGTAGTTTGATCGGTTGAAAGTCTCTCTCAATTAGTTGAGCTTGACAGTTTATGAATTCTTTTTTCTGCAACTTGTATGTTTTTTAATCTTGACTTGTATCAATTTGAGCAATGTCTAAAACACTTCTAAGTCACTAAGATCTTGTACTAGACATGTTTTTGTTCTCAGTAAAATTAGAACCTAAACATTTAAGACTAAATATTTAGTCTAACGACTAGAATTGCTCTATTTTGGCCTATGTATTGGCCTATGTATGGGACTGAGCCACTATAAAAATAATTTCCATTGAAAACATTCAAAAAGCATTAGCCTTTGTTAAAGTGCAAGTGGAATCAATGTAGAATTTGCATTCCGTATTAGATCAATTTGGTTTTGTGCACAATCGAAAAACATATAAGATTAATTTATTGTCTTTTATTTAGTAATTAATAGTTTAAATTACATTAATCAAAAGGAGAGAACATAGTACTACTCCTTAAATGGTGTATTTTTGGTTTTCCAATTAAAATCACCTATATAATTTTATGGATAAATATAGCAAATATGGTATTATCTTTTCTAAGATATTAAATTCGATAATGAAGTTATATTGGTTAATTATAGTTGATTTCAATAATTGAAGAATTAAGATACAACACCTAAAAGAAAATAATATGTTTGGAATAAAGGGAGTTAAGAGGAGGAGAGTACGTTATAGTGTTAGGTTTTGAGTTTGCAATGTTGGCAAACCATGACAAAACATGACAAAAACTAAGTCTCATTAGTTTAGAATGGTCTACATTGAAGCCCAAGACAAAAAACTCAAGTTTGGGATAAAAACAAATGAGTTACAAGCTGGTTGGTTTGATTGATACTCGATTGATGCTAGTGATTTTCGATTGATCGAAAATCGCATATCAACAAAATCGAAAAAAACATAAAAAGGCCATAACTTATCTGTTTGAAGCCCAAATCACGAGCAGTTTTTTCCAGTATTTAAAGGACATTATAAGCTAACCCTAGGTGGGGTTTTGAGATTTTGTAGAGAGATTAGAGTGCATCTTGTGCCTCTTTCTTAGATCTAGGATTTTGTACCCAAAAACTCTCTTATGTCTTCTACAGTGTTATTCCTTGAAGAATCTCAAGATCCAGGTGTTGTAGAAGTTGTTTGCTTTCTCTAGTCATCAAAGGTGTTGATGATCTAAATCTTCAAGGGTGGTCTTGGAGTCACAAACAGGAGAGTTTGTGTTGCTAAACCTTTGAGTGGGATCTCAAAGTCATAAACGTGGGTGTTTGTGTTTTGCAAAGGCCAAAGAAAGAAGGAGTTTGTGGTCTCGGAGCTTACACGTGGTCGTGTCAATAAGTTTCTACTGGTGGGTAGTAATAGGATGTTAGCGGTCTAAGTCCTATTGTAAAACTTCGATTCTTTCTAGTGGATTTGCTATTTACCTTGAGGATAGATAGGTTAAATCATTCCCAGGTTTTTTACCCTTTTGGTTTTTCTAGGTTATCATATCGTTGTGTTTTTTATTTTCCTTTGCTATAAACTGATATGATATATTTGTGTTAACCTAGATTTGTTAATTTGACTAAGTAATCACTTGGCTAATTACCTAGGTTAATTTGATTGTGGTTTTAAGGGGTCTAAAAACTATCATATAGTAATCTCCTATTCACACATTGGTCAAATATCTCTCCATTATTTTAGTCAAACTGAACTCCGTATGAGTTCAATGAAATAAGTAGTGGGGTTGTACGTACTAATTTTAATGGGAAGGGTGTGCGAGTGAGGTGGGTGCACCGGGACCCATTTTTTTTTTCATGCTTCGGCATTGCATGGAGGAGGAATTGAGAAAATAGAATATATTCTTTCATAGCTTCATCACTATGAAAAGGATTAGCATTATTGCCGTTGGTGGCAATAATATTTTCATATATACCATCATTTATTCATCAGTTAAATTGTGCAAGAGTAGGAAGTGAAAGCAGTAAAAGAGGGAGATTGATTGATTTATTGAAATCATATATTCTCTGTGTAATTGCCAATTTGCTCTTCTCTGGATTGATCATAGTCATCAAGGTCTCTATAGAGAAAGGGTGCAGTCGTTATGTGCTATTGTCCTACGGACAAGCTTTTGGAGCTCTAACCACGGGTGTTCTTGCACTTCTCTACGAAAGGTTTCCTTCCATCTTTTCCCTTCTTTTATTGGCCCTTTCTTATTATCTTGGCACTAATCTTCTTTTCCTTCATTTTTTATTTCCTTATAAAATATTTTCATGTTTGTCTGTTTACCTTGGAGGCGGGGTTGAATCCTCGATGTTTTCGTTGAAAACACCAATAGCAATTGGAAATATCAAATGATGCCAATTCAGTTACAAGACTCTTAATAACTTTCAATAATTCTCTCATTGATTATCAAAAAGTTATAAAGTGATATAGGGCAAAACTTAAGTACAATACCTTAGGTATAGTACCTTAGGTTCCCTACTTAAAATTTTGACATTTGTCCAATTTGTTAGGACATATGTGATTCAATATTAGGAACATGTGTCAATATATAATTGACTAATCCTTTGACAAAACGCACTTTACTTATAATTTGGTAGATCTAGGATGTGTTTAATACTTCAAAGAACAAGGTTTCAAGATTAAGTGTTAAAACCATGCAAGTCTGTCTAAGAAACAAGTGAAGAAGTGCTGGATTTTAAAGTTCGATAGCTAGTAACTATTGAGGTTCAAAAAGCTATTTTAGGCCGATACTTGACAATCGCTTTCGATAGATAGGTTATTTGTCAAGGTTTATGAAATTTAGTTTTTTAGAGCTGATTTCACTCCAATCTGTGAATAGATGTTTGGACTTTCTTTTCTCACAACCCTAAACATATATAAGGATTGTTTTAAGGGCCGTCACAACTGATACAACTCAATGCAAAAGTTTTTCACAAGCATATTGTGAACCAGAGAGATGTGTCCTAGTTCATCTTTCTATTCAAGAAGCTATTGTGTTTGTACACTGTAGGGTTTTGTAACTAAGGAGCCTCATGATCTTCATTGTGTTGATGAACTGAAGAACTTTGTAGCCAATATCTTTCTCAAGTTGGTGAGTAAGTCGTCGATTGGGATTCACACATCGAATTGATTAGTCACGTACTAGGATCCATGTATTAAAAGGAGAGATTGTCACTCTGAGAACAAGTCCAATTGAGTATTGGGGTAAGCGTTCAACTATAGATTGATATAAGACACTGGAATTCCTTTACTTATAATCGCTTGTTGTGATAATATTAAATTCTTGGGAGTGGTAACCTTAAAATCACCTAGTGTGGTTTTTGCCGTGTAGGTTTTCTCCATTCATAAACAAATCACCATGTCAATTTATTTTCCGCTGTATTTTAACTTAGTTGGTGATTTGTTTGTACTACCACGCTTATTGCATGCATATTTAATTAATTAATTAACTTGGACAATTAATTGGTTAATTCATCACAAAGGGTCAATACATTTTTGGCCTATCAAGTGGTATCGGACTAGGCACACTCTAATTAGGTTTTAATCTTTTTCTTGTGTGATCCATTGACCCCTATTTGTCATGGATAGAGGACAATATCTTATTATACCTCCTTTATTTTGTGGCACTAACTATGCATACTTGGAAAGTACGCATAAGAGCTTTCTTGTAGTCATTAGATGAAAAAGTGTAGTAAAATGTGGAGATAGGCTGGACCAAGCCAAAGGAAGCGCCGGCTGATTCGGATGATGCTAAAGATCAAGGCGGCTAACTTCAACGGCAGGGCATTGAATGCTTTATTCGGTGCGTTGACGAATGAAGAGTTCAAGAAGATATCCTTTATTGAAACTATGAAGGAAGCATAGACCATCCTCTAGACAACCTATGAAGGAACCAAGGCTGTAAAGAATTCAACGCTTCAGAGGCTTATCATGAGCTTTGAAGATATTAAGATGGAGGAGGATGAGTCATTTAATGAGTTCTATGCCAAACTCTGCCTTTACTCTTGGGGAAACCATTCCTGAACTCAAGATTGTTAGAAAGGTGCTTAGATCTCTACTTGAGAGATTTCATGCCAAGATTTCCGCAATTGAGGAATTGAAGGATATTGACAAAATTCCTTTGATAGAGTTAGTTGGCAATCTGCAGACCTATGAGTTGGGTTTAACAAGGATAGGGAAATCTAGTAAGGGAAAGAGCATGGCATTGAAGGCTAAGAGCAGTGACACAGATGAGTCTTGAGACGATGAAGATTCTAAGATGAAATCCTATATCATGAGGCAGTTCAAAAAATTTATGAAGAATGCCAATGCTAAAGGATTTGATAAAGATCGCAAGCAGTCTAGCTCATCTTAGTTCATGAATCAAGACAAAGGAAAGAAGGATGCGAGGGATGGTGTTCAGTACACTATTCCCTTAGGACCAAAATACTTTGGTTGTCAAGGCTTCGGACACATGAAACAAGAGTGCCCTACATATCTCAAGACCATTGGGAAGATGATGGAATCCTAAATGCCTTCACTACCACTGTAAATCCTACTAAAGGGATTGTTGAAGATGTGGACGAAAAAGAAGGCTTGGTGAAGTCTAAATTTGAGAAGATGGATGAACAAGATGACATCCACACAGCCTATGCAAAATTATATAAGGTCTTGAAAAACATAAGAAGTTGTAAGGGTGGCCACCAATAAGCTCAGTGAAGTGGAGCTTGAATGAGAAGAAATTTCCACAAAGTTTGATGAAGCCAATAAGACCATTGGAGCATTGAGATTTGAGAATAATTTCTTTCGAGAAGATCAAGAAGCTTGAGATATAATTGTTCCAAGTCAGAGCTCAGTTGAAAAGGATTTCAAGTGCAAAGCTTGATAAGATGCTTAGTCTTCAAAAATCTACTTCCAATCGAATCGGTTTAGGGTATGATTTATCTTCTCCTAGTATTGCTTCTACTAGGACTACTATTTTTGTTCCTCCTAGTAATAATGTCGAAAAATAATGATTTGCAAAATGTGTTAGCTAGTGAGAATATAGACAAGGGTAAATCTATCTTAGGAGCACCCCCTAAGTAGGATAAGAAAGAGATCAAAAACCCTAGGGCTAAGAAAGGAAACACTTAAAAGCCTAAATAGAAGAAGCAGCATAACTCTGTCATCACTGTGGAGCTGCTGGACATACTCAACCTAATGCTACAAGTGGTTAGCCACTCACAGAGAGCAACATTATGATCTCATCAGAAACCAGAATAAATATTCATCCTCTTTTGCTCCTCTTGAAATCTTCTCAAAGCCCTCATGTTCCTTTCGAACTTGAACGGTTTCAATTCTTCCCCTTCAATGCCAAATTAAGGGTTTGCTAAATGGAAAGGTTCTTCTAAGGTATGGAAGGAAAAAGGCTCCAAGTGATTTAGTCACTTTTTCTCTCTCTCCCCTTCTTGTTTTTGATTTTGCATTACTTGTGTGTTTTGCTTTCTTGTTTTTAGTCAGCCTAGTTTTATGCATTGCTTTGTTTAACATGGTTTTGTTTATTTATTTTTAGTTTTGATTTTTTTTTTCATAAAAATAAAAATAAAAATTGAAAAATCAGAAAAATACAAAAACAATGTGTGTTTGTGTACATTGGTACTTGTATACCTTGGATGGCCATTGAAACAAAGTTTTCTAAACTTTGTATTTGTACCTTAGATGAACATCTCTATACACAACTAAACAAGTGAGTATTGTGGCTCATGTTTGTGATGAGTAAGATTAACTAATCTCTTGTACTTAACACTTGTATCACTTTTTTTTTTTTTTTTTATTTATGGGAATGACTAGAAAATTCTAAAAGAAATGCATAAACCATCTCACCACTGTTGCCCACCAATCATGAAATGATATTTGTATACTTCGGTATAGCAAAAGTGGAATGTCAAATGCTTAACATCATTGGGTATTTATTTTATATCTCTTATATGCCCATGCATGGTTTGCTTAAAAAAAAGATATGCAAAGAAAAATAAAAAGCAAAAAGAATCAAAATGCTTTATATATGATTGCAAGCGTGTCTTCTAGGAGATGTGGGAGTTATAGAATGTACCTCGAAGGTAATAGTTCCCATCAAACAGTTATGATTGTGTGTGAGTTAAAGTGATTTTCTCATATCTCAAATCGTCATAACATGTAGACACGTATGCAATCTTGCGATATTTTTCACACATGACACACAATATTCTTTGCTACTTTTGATACATGTTCAGGTACAATGCAATTTGGTCATCATAAGGAATATGTGTTAATGTATACTCACTAAACTGTCTTAACTTGTTTTTGAAATATAAAATTGGTTAGACTTGTTTAGTGTGTGTGTGTGTGTGTTTTGGATCGTTGTGCTTGACATTTTTCTTGTTGAGAGATGATTTTGAGAGTTTAAAATGTTGGTTGGATCTTTAGTTGAGTAGCATGTTTGATTGCATTCATGTCTGTGTTTTTCTCTTCTTTGAAAAGCTATTTTAAAGTAATCTCAACAGACTTCTAGACACCTCTCAACAATGACTAAGCTATCTATCAAGCCCCTTGACTTCTTTTATCGCATTCTCGATAGTTTCTCGATAGCTACTCAATCCAGCGAGGAACTTTCTAGATGCTCGATAGCTTCTTGATCCATCGAGCCCCTTTTCTTTGTGGACACCTCTTAACATATCCTCGATAGCTATTTCTCGTGTTTTTATTCTCGAAAAATCTCGATACCTCTCAATCCATCGAGAAATTGTAGTTCTTACAAATAGGGTTCGTGCAATGTTTTCTTCATTTATGCTCGATATCCCTAGATTGATCTTTCTTCTTCCGGTAAGATCTCCTTCTTTCACTTTTTCATGTATTTCATGTTTTTGACCTAACTTTTGGGATTTTTGATAAACTTTGGGGTTTTTCAAAAATTTTGGACTTTTGTGCAATTTTTGGGACGGGTTTTTATTTAAATGAGTCATGAATATTTTAGATGTGTGTTTACTTTGTTGCAATGATGTGTCTTTGGTAGGTCCGGATTAGGCTAAGCCCATGATGTTTTTAAGTTTACATGTCATATGTTCATGCATATATACCTTCATTTTTCTTTATTTTGATATTGATTTGTGTTGTTGCTTTTCTGTGTGTTTCTTTCTCTCCAAGTTAGACTTCTTGGAGAACTTTTCACAACGAGGCATTCATTGTAACGCCAAGTCGTTCTATAATCATACAGGAGTTTTACTCCAATATACACGGATTTGATACTTGAGTACCACATTTTATTACTCGAGTTCGAGGTACACACATCATAGCTACTTTGGATATTGTATTTGAGGTGCTACACATTCCTAGGGTAGTGCATCCCGACTACCCTAGCTACGATCATCTAAGGACTATGTCCAAAGATGAACTCTCGTCTCTATTTTATGAGACACCTTCATCTTGGGATGACCGTCAAAACATCCCTTGCTTGGGCTTTGCAATAGGTCTGGGATTCCTTAATATGGTGATGACATTCATTCTCCATCCATTGTCTCACTATAACTCCATCACAGAGCCTCGTGCTCGATTTTTGTAATCCCTCTTGAGGGACTTTCTATTGATTTTCCCTTTCACTTCATCTTATCCCTCATAAATGTCTATAGGGATACAGCGACCCATGAGAAGCTCATTTTTCTTTCGGCTATCATGCAGATCCTTTGCCTTTTTTTTTTTCTTTTATCCGCGTCTCCTTATTTCTCGGTCATGTGTGCCATAGATATGGCTACCGTAAAACGGAGTGAGGCCCGGCTTTTTGACTCGAAGTGGCCACAGACATAGATAGCGGCTCCACCAGCTTCATCGGTGGGTGGTGTAACCCTCGAGGCAATCATGGCATAGCTGCAACGCATAAATGCTTGCCTTGAGACACTTAGTGATGAGTTGTGTCAAGTGAAGACCCGTGTCGGCCGTATTGCTAGACAGTAGGCTTGCCTTGGTGGCTTCTTGGAGTCTCCCTCTCCTTCTTTAGAGGCATTTGAGGATGGGGACAATGATGGTGACTCCGACGATGAGGATGAGGATACTAGCTTGCCCAGTGATGATGAGATGTCTACTTGATTTACTTACCCTTTGTCACTCGTGACAAAAATGGGAAGTAGTTTTGATATGAGAGTAGTCATATACATAGGAGTAGAGTTAGTATAGGAGATTTTTGTTAGGGGGAGTGTCTATTTTTTAGGGATGTAGTGAGTACTTATGTATATTTTTTTTTTTCTTCTTTTAGAGATACATTATTATTACATTGTGATAGCAGACCTTGTATTTATGATGTTATATATATAATGAGGTTGTTATTACAGTTCTTTCACATATCTTTACATGTGTTGTTTTTTTTTTCTCTCTTTATGCACATGATTCTTATATATTGTATGCAATCTTTTATTTCTGTTTCATACTAAGATGCCATGATGAGTTTTGTTTAACGTGTTTTTAAATACTGATTGTCAAAGTCTTCTTGCCATGAACTCTCTTCTTGCAAAGTTTTCAAGAGTTTGTGTTAGGATAGATTTTATTGTATTCAACAAGTGACTATGAGTTGAATAATTTATGATTTTAGTGAAAGGCATAGATCCTACCATTTGAAAGATTTGAAGTCGTGGGTTCTCTTGCGGTTGCAGTACAGGAAAAAAGAAGGAAGAAGGGAAAGAAAAAAGAATTTTTAGTTTTAACGCCGTTTGCTTGGGTTGTTAAATTGGACAGATGTCAAAATTTTAATTAGGGAATCTAAGTTTCTGTACCTAGTTTTACCCAGTGAAATAATGCTATCCATAACTTATTAATGGGAAATGTTAACTAATGCGCATTGGTTTAAGGGCTATTTTTAGAAACATTTTATTGGGAAAATGATAAAACAATAAATATTTTTGATCGCTTTTTATATTTCCCATGAAAGTTGTGGTAAAAATTTTCTATTATAATTTATTAGTAATTGCTTTAAGAGCATCCATTAACATAATCCTTAATGTATAAAGAGCATAGCAAAAATGTTGGACATCCGTTATCTTCGATGAACATCAACAACAAAAAGAATTTACTCTTTGCCATAGTAAAATGTAGGTCGCACTTGAATTAGGAGAGTATTCAAGTCCTCATTCCTCACTAATCATCAAATAATTGCAAAAAAAGATTTTCAAAAGCTTAAAAAAATGCAAGAAAGCGTCTTCTAATAGTTCATGTGTTGATTTGTGTATGATTGAGCCCGTCTGACGTGCAAAATTATTACTTTGATGTCCTTGGACAAGTGTGTAACACGTGTGGGGAGTTATGCCACGTCCTTGTATCCCGTTCTAACACTTATAGAGGCCTGTTCTATAGAGTAGATGCAAGAAAAAACTACTTCAAAAAAAAAAAAAAAATTAAACGGTTAGAAATATTTACATAATATATATGCAATGACTTTGATAATTTGAACTCACACTGCGCTACTTTCCCAAGCTCTTTCAGTTTGACACAACTTAGACACAAGAGAAAGGGTGGTTGAATTACTTTTTATTACGTACAAATAGTTGACTCATATGTAAATAATATAACCAAATCATACATTAACAAATATATAAGTTATGTCAAAGTATTTATCCATAAATGAACTGAATGGGCAGTGGTGTAGGAGATAACTATCGTCTCCATATAGGCACTTAATTCTTGGCCTTTTATAGGTCCACCCGTCCATGCTTTATAGAAAGCAGATATAGAATGATTGAAGAGAAATCATTATTAATGGGGGAGATATGCAATCCAGCTATTTTTGGACTTCTAATTTGGTGGGCTCAAGGATATTTCGCCTCTTAGTGAGTTTCTCCCTACAAATTTTATAAACAAAAGATAAATAAGAGTATGACTAAAAATTAGACAAAATTTGACTAGAAAGTAGTTTGCAGTTAATAGTCACAACTCCACCCAATATTTTTTTATTGAATGTAAATTTTGACAATTCATCATTGGATTACATTTTCTTCTTAAATCCTCTGTGCTTGTAAAATTTCCATAGATCAAATATCAATATTTATTTCATCAATCAAATGATTAAATTGCAAATTTTTGTAGTTTAAACTTATGCATAAAAATAAGTTTATGATTAGAATATTAAATAACATTTAATTGGCAATTTGACATTTGTGTTAAGGACATAAAGTATATGTAATCCAACTATTGGATTTTCAAAATATGAATCTATTTTAATATTTTTAGTGGGAGTTGTAGCCATTGGTTAGGTTTTCAGCCAAGTTTTTTCCCAAAAAATTATTTTTAATAAAAATTTAAATTTAAAAACAACTAATTGCTAATGATACAACTAATATCTTGTCAACCAACAATTCCAAAACTTGTAAGGGTATCTTATTTTGATATTACTCACTAAAATAGTGGAATCCGTATAAAATATGATCTTTCAACTAGTTGGAATATGGCGTATTTGAACAAAGCTTTCACTTATAAGGTGTTGCTTGAAAAGATTCAGATGCGACCAACATATTCTAAAACCTCATATAGCAAGAAACTATTCCAATTTCTAAAAATAGCTTAGTTAAATGAATGGTCGAGCGATTGGCTAATGACAAGAATACATATTGGCTTTGCATCCCCAAAGAGATATGTCATGATTTTATGTAATTGGCTTATCCTTTGACAAAACACACTTTACTTGTATTTGGGTAGATTTATGATATTTTAAATACTTCAAGAAACCTTGTTTCAAGATCAAGTATTGAAGCTTTCAAGTCATTCAAGAAAATAAGTTCGAGTGCAAAATCATTAAAGCTCGACAATTTGCATCTATCAAGCTTAAGGAAGTTGTTCTTCATTTAGTGTGCTCGACACCTGCTCGACACCTGCTATCTGTCGAGATTTAAAATTTTCAGAATTTCAATATGATTTTCTTAGGATCCGTGAATATGTCTTTAGGCCTTCTTTTCTCTTAAACCTAGACATATAAAAGGATCAGTTTAAGGGCCGTTAAAGTGTTCACAAGTTGCACAAGTTTTGAGCAAACTCTGTTTAAGCAAATTGTGACAGGAGACGAAGTTCTTACCTTAGTTCATCTCTTTCTCTTGAAGAAGTTGCTGTGTATGTGCACCGTAGGGTTTTGTGACCAAGCATCTTCTTGGTCTTCACCGTTTTGATGAATTGAAGAACTTTGCAACCAACAACCTTCTTAGTTGGTGATTGAAGTCACGTCTTGGGATCTGCGCAATTGGTTAGTCACGTCTTGGGAGTCGTGCATCCGAAAGGGAAACTGTCACTACAGAACAAATCCAATTGGGTATTGGAGTAAGGGTTCAACTGTAGGTAGGTAAGGTACTTGGATTCCTTTACTTGTGACTGCTTGTTGTGATAATAGTGGAGTTTCGAGAGTGGTAACCTGAAAATCACTCGGTGGAGTTTTTACCGTTAGGTTTTTCCCATTCGTAAACAAATCACCGTATTATTTATTTTCCGCTGCATATTTAGTTTATTGGTGATTTGTTTGTGCTACCACGCTTTGCATGATAAATTGATTAATTAATAACTTGACTAATTAATTAATTAATTTCTATCACAAGGGTTTATTCAATTTGTGGCCTATCGGTTTACGTACTTTGAATCTTCTTTGATGCTGCTTGTGCTCTAGATGTCTCAGTGTCTTCCAAGATCACTCCCAAGATGTCTTGGTGTGTTGAAATAAATTAGGAAGGCTTCTATTTATGGGAGATTGGAGGTGGGTGAGCAACACATGGCGAAGTCTGATTGGTGACATGTATCACAGTCTAATTGGGGGAGTTTTAAGACTTTTTCTCCAAGACACATGGCATCTTTTGATTGGCCGAAATGTCTTGATTTTCAAGGTGACACATGTCAGCACCCAATTGGACTGCATATGTCATTGCTTACACACGCCGAGCTACTTATGTTATTGCTTACACGCACTAATGTGAGATTGGTTTTTGCATTCTTTTTATGTCTTTATTTCAACGACACTTGACAAATTTTTGTTGGTTTCGAATAGTGATAGCAAAACCTAGCAGCAGTATGTGGCGCTCTATAATTGACCGTATTTTATGGACTTGGTAGTATGATGTGTCAGTTTGTGATAGGTTGGGAATTTTCTCTTTCCACACACACATATATATATATATATATATATTCCATAATTCGTTCTACAGTTATCTCCACTATGATTTAAAAAGAGTGTAGTTATAGCTTTAGGAGCAAGTGAATTTGGAGTTAAAGATGGAAGAACAGGAAGAGAGTGCAAGAGTTGGAAGTGAAAGCAGAAAAAGAGAGAGATTAATTGATGTATTGGCACCATATATTCTCTGCATAATTGCCAATTTCTTCTTCGCTGGATTGATCATAGTTGTCAAGGTCTCTTTAGAGGAAGGCTTCAGTCGATATGTGCTAGTGCCCTATGGACAAGCTTTTGGAGCTCTAACTACTGGTGTTCTTGCACTTCTCTATGAAAGGTTTCCTTCCAATTTTTCCCTTCTTTTGGCGGTCATTTCTTATTATTATTGGCGCCAATCTTCGTTTTGTTTTTTTCTTATAAAATATTTTCGTGCATGTGTTTATAACCTTGTTAGCTTCTTACAAATTCTGCAATTAACAATTTCCATGGATTCTGGCTCATTATATCATAGACATAACACAAGAAAATAAATATGAAGCTCCTGGGTTTTGGCAAAGTATTTTGAATTTCTTGTTTTTTTGAACTTCTAAGGGTTCTATTTGGATACCACTTATTACTAAAAATTGAAAACATTGTACCAAAATCATTTTTAAATGTGTGAATAGTGTTGTGGGATCTATTTTTAATGAAAGTTTAATTGAAAAAAGAGGTTTGTGGGTCTCGTGCACGGGACCAACTACCGGACTCTGGACACAGCTGAAAAAAAATTTCAGCTGTATCCAAACGTTCACTAAATTTATCTACATAAGATGAATTTATGAATGATAGTAAATAATATTCTTTTAACACAAAATTTGATACTCAAGTTATAAATATAGAAAATGTGTAGTGTATCACCACGCATCTTTAGTATGAGCTTTACATCTATACCCTATAGAATGCACATAATATAAATCCTTTATATATATATATATATATATATATATATATATAGCTCTTAATGGGTCTAACATGCTGTGAGAAATTCTTTACGTGGAGTAGATACAAGAGGTACTTGTTGCTTCATAAAAAACTAATTCTTAGCCGTTAATAGAGGTATCTATGCTTTAAAAGTAGAAGATATGGAGTATAAGATACCATTTAAGAGACACCTTTATGTGAAAGATAGGGTATCTTTCCCACCCACTATAATGGTGTCTATCCTACACCATTATGTGAAAGATAGGGTTATCTTTCCCACCCACTATAATGGTTTCTATCCTAAAAGATACCAAATCTACATGCTTTTGGACTTTTATATATATATATATATATATAATTATTTTAATTATTTTAATGTTTTCAAAATTTAGTCTACAAAAATAAAAGTTGGCTCCCCAAATATTTGAATTAGTCCAATGATGCTTTTAAAAAAAAAAAAAAATTTTTGTTTAATAGTTATAGAGATATAATTTTATTTTTCACAATTTTATTTTTATTGTAAAATGTGCTTTTATATTTGTTAAATATTTGATAAAGTTTGGTATCAAATATGTCTGAATCTATCTTTTTCAACCCATTATATGGCGATTAACAAGTTATTGACTCATTAAAAAAATCTTGTCACTAAAATTGCACATGAAATGTGTCTTTAGTTGCCACATAATGAGTTAAAACAAGATAGTTTCAAATATGTTTGGAGTCTAACTTATTTCTTCAAGTTCCAGATTATTTTTATTTTTGAGAATTTCATTAGTTGAATTAAAAGATTTTTTTTACTTTATTATAAAATTTGATAATTTGTATTTAAAATGAAATTTTTTAGGAATTTCACAATAAAAATGGAAAAATCGAATTTTATTCTATGAAAGATCGCCATCAAATATAATTTTGATTGAAAATACTAAGCTCTTTTTTTTTGGGTGTGTATATATATATATATATATATATATATATAACTTATAAAATAAAAAAGTGTGTATATAAAAGAAAAAAGCATGTGCGTGTGTGTCTATATATATATATATATATATATATAAATGGATGTGTATGTGCGTGCGCGCACTTGCGTTTTTTGGGCAGGGGGGGGGGAGAGAGAGGGAGGGAGGGTTTGTCTTGAGAAATATATTAGTGTCGCAATTTGGGCCTCCCAAATAAAAATTTCTAACTCCGCCATTGTGTGTGTATATATATATTTACTTGTATTCCCTTTCCATCCTTCATTCTCTCCCTTCAAATTCTATAATCGAAAGATAAAATAAGAGCATGACAGAAATTATTTGTAATTTTAATTTACAATAATTTTTTTAGCAAATATTTAAATTAAAAAAAAAAAAAACTAATTTCTTTCGTCCTAGCTAGCAAAGTCTAAGTTGTGTCGTTGGGATTAATAACACAACGAAAGAATGTGATTTATAAGTTGCAATTGTTTGTAAAACGGCATGAATTCTCAACCAATAAATGTAAAACTAAATAAAATAAATATTTAAAAATTATAATTATATTTAGCTCTAATTACAGACAATAGAAAAGACAATGAGTAAAGTGACTATAAATAGTTGTAGTGTTCATAGTATGTTCCAATTGATGTCTTCAGTAATATAACTAAACTTTCCAACTTATTATGCTAAAACTAAAACAAATATATTTGAACCATTGTCTTTCTATTGAAAATTATTGATAACAATTTATCAAAAGAAGATTTTAAATATAAATAACGTATGTGCTCAAAATTAAGCATTTCTTGAAAAGATTCACATGTAACCAACTTATTCTAAAACTGATAAAGTGTGTATTATTTCGATCTAACTCACGAAAACATAGTTATATTTATTTGAAATTTGATCATACAAATATTTAAATTAGTTGTAATTTATTTGAACAGAATTTTACTTTTTCAGTGAAATGCAAATTTAAAGACAAAATACGCTTGAATTTCTACTGACCATTTAAAATTTCTTTGACAGGGATAATCACAACAAAATTAGCATTCCAATCTTGCGCAATATCTTTTTCATGGGTTTACTAGGGTGAGTAAATTGTCTTCAAATGAGTCATTCAGTGTCCAAGTCTACTTTTCTTTCAAATGGCAATGGGTAAAATTTAAGTAAGCAATACATTAGGTTTAATTTTCATTGTAGTCAAACATATAACCATATTGAATTTAACCGTATTCACAAAACGTAACATTATTTTTACTTTATTGGTTCTTATAACAAAGTTTTGTAATCTAACTTATTAAAAAGAAGGTATTGTTTCTAAGTATTACCCAATGCCAAACGGAAAACGCTTGTGATGCAAACCTTTTTATATAAAAATTTACAAATTGTTGTCGTGGTAAGTAATTATTGGTAATGGAAAAAAAAAAAAAAAATGTTATGAGAACTAGTATGAAATTAGCCACAACGATAATTTGTAAAAATATTGTAAAATAATTTGTGCATGTATTATTATTCATGCCAAGTTAATTCCTAACTAACTCTGGACTTTCTTTGTTAATAATTTAGATCTGTGTTAGCCACGACACTGTACTATGCCGGACTTGAATACACATCATCAACTTTTACAGCCGTTACAGGCAACTTACTTCCATCGATTACCTTTCTCTTAGCAATCTTGTGCAGGTATGGATCAATCACTTTTATCTATCTCCTTTGTGTGAGAAACTGCTTTGTTGTGAAGAATACCCTAAACTGACTATTAAGTAAATTTAGTAAGGTTAGGGATCCAGTGCAGGTAAAACAATTAGCATTTGGGCTACATAATATATATGGTGGACTTTTGGACCCTCGGGTCTATAATATATCACTCACAGTCAGAGACAATGGAATAACTCATTTAAAGAAGTTATGCTTAATTTTTATGAATTCAGGATGGAGAAATTAGACATTTCCCAACGTGGTGCGCAAGCAAAGATAGTCGGAACAGTTGTTGCATTTGCTGGTGCTACACTAATGACGCTATACAAGGGTATCGTTGTGGTTTCACTACTACCTACCCAACACTCGCATCAAACCTTCACTTCAAAAGCATCCTTGGACCAAAATTGGCTAAAGGGATCCTTCATGCTTGTCATTTCAAACCTTTCTTACTCAGCATTCTACATCTTACAGGTGACCAAAAATCATTATCCAGCAATTAAAATAGCTTTCTTGTTATCTACTATGTTAGGGTTTATTGTTTTCTACCCTTTAAAGTTATTGGAAAGGAGCACAGAAAATGAAGATAAAAAATAAACAAGACTGTCGGACCGTGAGCTGTGCCATTTCATCACAAAGCCAATTGGTGATGAGGAAGACATACTCAAATTTTTTATGGTCTTCGACGTCACACATTGCGGGCTTGTTTTTAGAATCGTTGTAGAGTAAAATGTGGTCCCCCCAACAAAGGCAAAACACACACAAATCTAAGAAGATGCTAGACCCATCTATGTGACCCAAAAATGACTAATTACAATTAGAGTTTCAGTAAAGTTATGATTTTCAAGTATATTTTGTTGGCTTTAATTCCGTGTCAAATTTGATTCTATTTAGTAAAACATTTCCCTGTATGTTTGTGAGATTTAATGTAAGGGTTGAGTATGAGAGTTTGGTGAAAATTTGTGAAGAATAGTGAAGTGCGCGACTTGCTCACGAGTGGACAACCCACAAAAGGCCAAGTGAGAAGCACATGTTGGAAGCTGAATAGTCAACTACTAGGAAGCATTTCACGAGTCATTTTTCTACTGGAACAACTCACAAATGGCTTACTAAACTTATTGCCTAGATGATTTTAAAGTGTGCTTTCCTCACTTCTTTACCTACACTATATAAGCCCTCATTATCCGGTGATAACTAGTGATAGCATTGAAAGAAGCCATTGATTGGCAGATGCAATTTGGAGCTAATTGTGGGAATAACTAGTGAAGACATGACTCGGTGAAGTCCGTTGGAAAGTGAAACTTGGAGAGTTCAATTAAATTGAGTAGATTAGGCTTGGAGGGTCTTTTTGATATCCTTGCACTCCAACTTTATTCACTAGTGGATCATTCGACTTCGTTGTTCTTAGAGAGGTAGGGCGAGTATGTTGGTTTCCTCTTCGACAACACATCTCGGTGCTATCTCGTGTTTGCATCTCCTTTCTCTTACTCTTTGTGCTTTACATTTACTATTTATTGTTTATGTTTATGCACTAGAGAATAGTTCTAGTTTATTACGTTTCATTTACTCTTATTTCACACTTAGTTAAGTAGAGTAAAGCCAATTTAGCCATAAGTTTAAAATTGAGGGTCTAAATAAGCTATAGTGTTTTATACTATTGAGCTTTCAAGTTCCTTGTGTAAAGTTGTGATTTCTAACTATGTTGTGTTGTCTTTAATTCCGCGCTTGATTTGATTGTAATTTTTCAATCATTTTTCCGTATGTATGTGGGTTTAATTGTAAGGGATGAGTGTGAGAGATCGGTGAAGAATCAAGCTTCAAAAGATAAACAAGTGGATTTCATGATTGGCTCGTGAGTAGCTCGCAAGAAGCAAACTGTGAAACGCCAAGTGTAGAGCACGTGGCTGGAAGATGAAGAGTCGTGCTAGGCTATCATTTTCGCGATCGCCATTTCACGGGTAAGGCCAACCCGCTGAAGGACTCTTGAAAGTCTCTGTTTGGCAAAAAGTTGTGTTTTGCTTTATCATGTCTTTACCCACATTATATATACCCTCATTACCCATAAAGCGTAGGAGTGTTTTTAGAGAGAAAACCCTATAATACACTTGAGAGTTAGAGATTGCTATACCCATAATTATGTACACATTTCCTTGTGGTTTTGCTCAACACCTACCTCTTCATTCCTAGATCTTTGAGAGGTTGCTAGCCCAAACACTTACCATACCCATATTGAGTGTAAAATAAGATTTTGGTGCTCTTGGGAAGCATTGGAAGGAACCATTCATTGGCGGATGCAATCAGGCTGAATTGTGGAATTTGGAAAGTTAGAGAAGACAAGACTCATAGAAGTCAATTGGTAGCAGGAGCTTGGAGGGCTCAAGTACATTGGGTAGACTAGGCTCGAAGGGTCTTTTGTTATTCGTGTACTCCAACTTTATTCTCTAGTGGATCGATTTCGAATTAGAAGGTCACAGAGAGGTTTTTCGCCAAGTTCTTCGGTTTTCTCTTCAATAACACATCTCAGTGTTATCTTATGTTTGTATCTATCTTCCCTACTCTTTAAACTTTCATTTTATTGTTGGTGAAGGATGAATATGGCTTAGGGTAGTGTTATCGGTTCATCGCACTTATGTACTCTTGTTCCGCACTTAGTCTAAGTTAGAGTAAAAGCAATCTAGTCGTATTTTTTAATTGGGGGTCTGAATAATCTAAATCGACTCATAAGGGTGTTCACAAATTTATTTGGGTTTAGGATCTATTGCCACACAACCCGATCATGTTAGGCTAGGAAGTTAGCAACTCAAAAATGATAAAAAAAGAAAAAGAAAAAAAAAAGCTTAGTGTAAGGTTGAATTTATTCAACCATCTAATTGACTTTATTCCGTGCCAAATTTGCTTGTAATTCAGCATTTAGTAACCCTGTATTTAGGTGGGTTTGTTGTAAGGGTAGTGAGTAAGATAGAGTGAAGATTGCTCAAGAGTGTGCAAGAAAATAGAGATTCGTGGCTGGGACTCGCGGGTGACTCGCGGCTACAAGCCGTCGGAAGCAAAGACACGTGCCAAGCATCTTTGGAAGATGAAGCAGTCATGCTAGAATGGAGCACTCTGAGGACAAAACAGGACAATGGTCATACGGTTAACTCGAGACTGGATCTCGCGACTTAGTCAAGCCGCGAGGTCAAGCCGTGAGCCACCCCTGTTTTGTAAACTCCGACGTTTCACATTCCTCTCCCACTCCAATATAAATACCCCTTTTACGATTGAAGAGAGCTTCCAGGAGAGAATTTTAAGAGAGAAACCCTAAAGAAAAATAAGATTGTTTCACCCACAATCTATACCTTAGAGTCTCTTCAAATTCCTCTACTCTCTTCCTCTCCATTGTCAAATCCTTGAGAGGCATTATACCAAACCTGGTTCTCACCATCATCATCAACCGTGAGACAATTGTTTGGATTTGCGGGAAGCGATTAGGAAGGAACCAATCTTCATTGGTTGATGCTACGGTCTAGTAAGCGGAATCCGGAAGCTAGAAAAGAAAAAGGTTCGGCGCAACGTCTTTGGAGCAAGAAGCTTGGAGGGCTTAGGTGCATCGGGTAGATTAGGCTTGGAGGGTCTATGCTGTCCTTGTATCCCAACTGTATTTTCTAGTGGATTGTTTACCATTGGAGGGCGGCGAGAGGTTTTACGAGGGGCTTCTGTTTCTCTTCGATAACACATCGTGTTGTCTTTGTGTTTGCATCTTCCTTCCTCTCTATCTTTGCCTTTTATTATCTTTGTGGTTTTATTTTGTTATGGCTTAGATAGTCTTTAACCAATTTTATTATAGCATGTGTTAAGTTTCCGCACACTAGTTGTTTGACATATTGCTTGTATTGTTAAGTTGTAATTTGAAGTCTAAACGTTCAAAGGTGTTTTGTACACGCATTTTTGAACTTTCAGGTTATCAACCAAACTTCAATTTTAATTTAGCACTCAAATACAATTGATTTCACTATCTTTCAATGTTGATGATGACAAAAAAAGAAGAGAGGGAGGAGGGTGGGGGTGAGGGGGAAGTGAATTTGAAGAGAAAGAGTGGCTTGATGAAATGATTGAAGGTTGTGAGAGAAATAAGAGTTTGAAAGGAGAGATTGAAAAAAAAACCTTTCCATTTCAATCTCATTGACATTGAAGTAAAAATAGCAAAACTCTAAAGACCATTATGGCCATCGGGTTGGCTTCCCACAACAATGATCCTCGATATCTGAAGGCCACTTTGGCTACATGAAACTAGTTATAGGACTTCAAAATTCTGGGGATAGCTAAGCCAATTTAGGGTTGGATTCATGGGGATGTTTTCAATACCTAGTGCAATGAGACTTGTCTAGGGATCTTGTGTATTGTAAGCAACGAAACTAATCAAACTATTAAACTTGAATTGGGTTATCTGGATTTCATTGGGTAAGTTTGTTGTGTGTTTAATCTTGTCAACTTCATAGGCAAGGTAATAAAATTATTTATTACAGTAAAATATGTTTAGCATTGTTGATTTCTTTGTTTAGATTGAAGAGAGTCCTTGTTTCTTAGAACAAGTTCTTTTTTGAGATATAATTATTGCTTCTCATTTTGAATAATATTAGTAGTCTTCCGTAAATAAATAAAAAACTTAATACATGTCTAATGTGAGTCCTAACATTTGAATGCACACATTGTTACAATCCAAATTAATTGCACTTCACATTCTAAATCATTGGCATCCTATCACTATTGTTTTTAAATCTGTATAAGGTTCCAATCATTAAAAAAAATATATTATTAATAATAATGTTGAGTGTTCTTGTACATTGACCCAAACCTGTTCCATATTGCATGTTAGGGTCATATTTTTTTGTAATTAGCTAATCCTTGAACAAAATGCACTTTACTTGTAATTAGGGAAGATCTAAGATGTGTTTAGTACTTCAAAAACATGTTGCTCAAGTCAAGTATTAAAGACATGAAGATTAGTCCAATAAACAAGTTAAGAAAATTCAATAAGTCTCATTAAGTCTCGGCCGATGAATAACTGACAATAACTCGGCCTATTGAGAATTACTATTTGGATTTTCTAGATACGAAATTTAAACTAATCTTGTATGTTGTTTGGGGTTTCTTTTTCTCCATAACCCTAGATATATATAAGGCTTATTTTAAAAGGATTGTCATATACGAATACAATGACCAAAGACATATTCTCTATGTGAAACTAATACGTTGTACACCCTAGGGTTTGTAACCAAGTGCTTAAATCTTCATCGTTGAGT